>VZRJ01005113.1:324530-599016 GCA_013397565.1 Ptilonorhynchus violaceus | reverse complement strand
GAAGGAAGGAAGGAAGGAAGGAAGGAAGGAAGGAAGGAAGGAAGGAAGGAAGGAAGGAAGGAAGGAAGGAAGGAAGGTAGGTCTGGTCTCTCCCCACAGGTGGGCTTTTGGTGTGCCAGTGGCTTTGTAGTCACTTTGGGGCTGGACCAGAGGGTCCAGTGGGTGTGGTGTGGAGCAGTGCACTGCCCCACCTTCACTGAACTTGCCCTGCCCCTCCCCAAAGACACACTTAGTTGTTTTGAGCCAGTAATCATTTCTCTGGTCTCCTACATCCCTGTAGGAAAGTGATTTCTGTACAATAAAAAATCAACAACTTTATACAGATTGCTGGAAGTGTAATCATGTTTGAAGTATTTTGTGGCAGTGGATGCTTAGCAATTCCATCTTTGCAAAATCATTATTGCAATTTCTTAGCCTTTGTACTCTACAGACAATTTGACCAAGAAAATTTTTATTTTCCCTCCTGACGTGCAAATAGAAATATACTGTTATGAGCATTCGGTCAACTGTTTCTCTATTTCATTTAATCCCAAAGTCAGCCTGTGTGTTTGACCACAGCATCCTGCCCCAGTCCTCCAGCTTTGAGCACTGCCTCTGAGGAAAACAGGTTCCTGTCATGCTGTAAGGGCTCACTAGACTGTCACCTAAAATTCCATGCAGCCATGACCCTGTCATTTTCCTCTCTTAATAGCCTTCTAAAATTTTTCTGCTTAGTGATGACTTCATGCATAACAACCCCACTGACAGCAGTGTGGCCTAGAAGTTAGTCATCCCTTATAATTTTATGTTAATCTAAGAGACAAGTATACAAAACAAAGCCTCTGACATAAAACTCTAAAGAATTATTAAGCCTCCCTATATCTAAATAAGTGAATCTCCTTTACTTTTCTGAAACTTTAGATAAGATGACTTTCAAAGTAAAAACACTTTGCTCATTGACAATGGAATGATAAAGAGCCTCATAAAACAAAAAGAAAAAACCCACCTGAAAATGTAGACCACACTTCGCTTGCTTTTTTATCTCTTCTTCTTTGACAGAGTTTTGGCTGGCTACAATTTGCTTTCTCCTCGTGTCCTGCAGGGGACAGGAGATTTGTAAATGAACTGATTAGGCAGACAAAGATGCTTCTCCAGTTCCTCTCGTTTTTCTTTGCCACCTCAAGTGGAACAAGAGTCACTCTCAGTGGCAGTGGTGTCACTGTTGGCTGTGGCCCCAAAGATAAATCCTTTAGCACAAGTCCCTTGTGCTTCTAATCAATCCCCACAGGACCCATTCAGCCACGCTTGTCTCAGTTTGCAGTATTTTGCAGAACCTAAAGTATTAATCCTGAAATCTATAATGTTTTTCCATATTATAATAATAATTTAAAAAAACCTAGAGATAAGAGAAAACTATTAATTCAGAAGGAGGCAAAAAAACCCCATAGCTGTAACTTTCAGGAGACCCAATTTCTTTCTCCAGTTTCTGACAGTTAAAGTCACCATTGGGTTCTCTGGAATATGATATAACAGAGAACACACTTCAGAAAGCACAATATCATTTTCTGCAGCACTGAGCAACTACACCTTTCAATGCCAGTGGGACATAAAGTTTATTTGGAAGAAAAATAAGTAATGCAATCTGCTCTCACATTGCTTTCTGTCTTTAAGATCTAACTTCCTCCTTCTGGCTCCTCGGACCAGACCATCAATCATTCTGCATTCTGGAAAATAGAAACAAACATCTTTCAGGAGTTGCCTTTGGGGATGTATGAACGCTAATATGTCTCCAAATAACCTTCTGTAGTCGTAGTCAAACACTGTATTTGCTGTCAGATGTCCTTTAAGCTGCATTTGTTCATGATGCAACACAGCTGAAGTAAACATGAAAAATTTCAGTCAAGCACCATGCATCCTTTAAGCCTTGAAGGAATATTTCTCTCAGCAGTTTCTGAGGTTCATTAGTACCGATTCTTTTGCCTCCATGATGGCTGGAGGGTGTCTGAGACAATGTTTATGGGAAGCAATACTATCCTTCATCAACTGGAAAAAAGGATAAAGCTGTCTTCAGGCATTGGTCTATTATTCCATATTCTGATAGTTCTCCTGTGCAGCTATAATTTTTTACCTCACCATCTCTATTTGAATCTTACATTGCTTTTCTCTGCACAGCACTTCAGCTCTAAACCCAAGAGTATTTGGAACAAGGATGGTTCTTTTACAGTTATCATCCATGTTTGCAATGGAAATATATTTATAATATATAAACACAGATACTATTATCTTCACAAGTTCTCCCTGGAGGATAAGAGGTCTACACACAATTGATTACTTGGAAACTTTTACACAAAAGTGATCTTCAAACAAGCTATCCAGGGCTTAAAAATAAAACTAACAAACCCCTTTTACTGCACCACAGCATCCTCTAGTCTGGGGCCAGAAGAAGATAAGGCAGAACCTTTAAAGACAGTCTTGAGTGGTGTGACGAGGTAAATCATTCACTGGAGATTGTGCTTCTCATTAATTACAGAAATTACTCAGAATGCAAGTAATACGACAAAACAGGGAAATGATTAATTATTCATACCTGCTCATACTCTTCTGTGAATAGATGTACCTAAACAGTAGAATTTTTCTTCCATAAATATAGATGCTTGAAAATTGGATGTTCACCTTTATTGATCACAGAAGCATAGAGTAATTTGGGTTGGAAGGGACATTTAAGCGCCATCTAGTCCAACACCTGCTGAAATCAGCAGAAGCATCTTCAGCTAGGAGAGAGACAGGACACAGCAGCTCATCTAAAGATAGGCCCCAGAGCAGGCTACAGGAATTGCCATGCAGAAATAATTGTCCCTTTCCCATGGCTACATGCAGGTTAATTGGAGTCTAAATTAGGCAGAATGAGGCTGGACGACAATGTCTTGGTTCATTTCTGTGTATCCAGAAATGCTTTGACTGTACAGAAAGAGAGCAATGAGCATGTCCCGGCCCACAGGGACATGCAATCAAAGTGCAGAATTGGTTTCAATAATCTTCTTTAAGAATACAATCAACTTAGCTGTGTCACCCACATAAAACTGCAGAGAAAAAAGCATCTGTGCAGATTCACAGAATGTTCTTAATTGCTATTAAAAATCTGATAATCACTCAATCAAAAGAGGGACTACATATATATAAAATTGTAGCTTGTAAATTTTAAAAAAAAGCGACTGTCTATTTATGGAAACTTTAATCAGGAATTGTACTTTGCATCTGTAAATTGCATTTATACATTTTTTAAAAAAGTCTGTAACCTTCCTTATTTTTTTTTAATTTTACAATCACGACTTTTTCTAGAACATCTGGGAAAAGATTTGCACTTTTCTGCTTGTTTATCACTTAAGAAAATGTGGTGTCCAGTGCATTTATCAGTTTTTGCATATGCTTTTTCATCATCTTCAAGAAATATGAGTGATACCATGCCCCAAATTCCCATTTCTGATTTACCACTAAAGCAATTCTCTAAACGTCATGTAGTGACCTAATCAGTCATCACTTAAAAACCATCCAGATAATGTGCAGCCCTTCATCAACTAAATAAAACCATACTACTTGGTTTATTCTAACAACTCATTTTTGAGGGGCTAACCTTGGTGCTTACAATATTACTAATGATACTATAATAAGTGACACATATTTAAATGTGGTCATTTTATTTTGTCAATCTGGTTTCTTTTCAGTGTTTGTGTCTCACCTCTAGTACTACCTCCAAATACTGTTTTATAAAACAACAATTCTGTTAATCATCTACATAGCTTTAGCATTTTAAGGACAGGCCAAGACTGAAGATATCATAAGTAGCAGCAAAACACTTTCTAAAAGGTCTACCTTTTCAGGGCTTCCACATAAGTCCTATCACAACTCCTTAAAGAAATAAAAAATTTTATTCAGAACTTTGGATCTTTTTAAATGCAGAAAATATACATGTTCTCTTTACCACCATATCTTATTGAGTGAAAAGAGTTAAATGACTGCTGTCTTTCCCTCTTTTTGGTAGTAAGGCTGTTAATAATGAAAAAAAAAAAAGGAATTTTCTGATTTATTGCAGCAAAATTCTCAATCCTGAACCACTTGAACATCCCTTAGACAGATAATTCTCCTGAAGGCTTAAAACTAAGTTTAATATAGGGTTCCAGAGACATCAAGAATTCAGACTATGTAATATTCCATATCTGGTTTTGAGTATTTTTGTTTTTCTCCCAGCTTACCTGTTACCCATGATGAAGAAAATGTCCAACCTATATTCAACTTTCTCATGCAAATTTTATGTGAATAAATTGGAATTATGCAGAAATTGTCCAATCTTGTGAGATTCAGTGATGATCAATTACTCCCAGGAAGACAGTATCCCTTGAGAAATTGTCACTGTTAGAACTGCATAGTAATGCCATTTTTAAAGGTAGATGAAAAATATTTAAGCTGAGTTGGGTTCTATTTTAGATAAATTTATTCCATTTACAGAAATAAGAGCCAGTTAAAAGTTATGAGTAAAGACAGGAAAACAGGTTTGAATTCATCCAATCTATTTACAGGCTTATTTTCTGTATTTCATGTAGAAGTACAGAAATCTTAATCTCAACTAAGAGGCAAGTACGTAGCTAAAATATGGGGGACACCCTGTGGGAAAATGGCAACATTTCTTGCTTTGCAAAGCACTTAGTGTTAGCCTACATTTCCACTAAAAAAAAAAATCTGGATTTAAACATTCTCAAAGTTAAGTACTTGCTTGAGTGCTTCCCTGAATTGAAGCCAAATTGAAGGATGTAAAAAAACTAATAAAGAGGATAAAGAAGAAAACAGAATGATTTGAAATCCATCTAGCATGCACTCCTGGAGATTTTGTGAAGCCTCAATTTAATACCTATGTATTTCTGACACCAGTATGGTAACACCAGAACATAAATTTGTGAAAGCTCAGAAAATTAAAGTTTAAAGCATAAAGCCAGCATGTGAACAATAGCTTACTTCGTATCCCAGAAAACCAAATCTGACTTAGCTGGTCTAGAAAAATCAGAATATAACGAGAAAAAAGTTGAACAGGACCTTTCACAAAAGGCATTAGAAAGAGAGGTTATATACCAGTGATGTTGTAATCCATGAAATGGAGCATTTTTCTTTGTTTCATGGAACAAGTCATCTAACGAAGAAGAACGTCTGTGTGGTACGTGATGGTTGATTTAAAGATCTGTATGATTCCATGTTAGTTTATGTAATCCTAGTTAGGTGGCATAATTCATAATTTTGAGTATTCTTTTGTCAGCTAGAACATGTGTTGTCATTTGAAATAATGCCTGTCCAATCTGGAAAGTTTGAAGCAGACGGAAGCAGCATCCATCTTCAGCTGCTTTCTGATACCAGCTTAAACAGAAGAATTTTTTTCCCTCAAGGGAATATGTTACCATGATGCTGCCTTGCAGCAGGCCAGACACCATAGACAGCAGGCTCCATGATTAAAGTTGTATAATTCCTTTCACTTCCATCCCCATTGGAGTTACTCTTTCGTTTCCTAGTGCCTCACCTCAGATGGCAGAATTTAATAAATTCTATTTCTTCTGAAAGATTGGAGCACATGCTAAAAGGTACAACAGCTGCTATCAGCCATGAAAGTTGGGGTAGGTGTTTTGAGTTGGAAAGAGTACAAACAAACACACATCTTCAAAAACTGAGTCCAGCTTGAAATCTGAGGCTGAAGGTAGAATTTGCAAAGCCCAGTAGGATCTTTTAATGCTTCCTAAGAAATCAACACAGATCATCTGTGTTTCTTGGTGTATATCATAAAGTTAGTTCTGTGAATTATTTATTCTGCATAGCACTAGGATTTAGAAACACTCCAGTACAGATAGCTGTATTCAAGGTACAACCCCACCCCCAAACACAGCACTTTCAAGATGATGGTAGACACAATAGTAGGACCAAAAATTATAGAAGGAAAAGGGCCAGCAAGTTGTGAAAATTAGTATATCAACAAGCAATAGAAGTGTCATGATATTTTTCCTCTTTCTCTGAGAATAAGAAGATATTTTGGACTCACCATTTTAGCAAGTTCAGATCCAGCATCTCTGGTTTTATCTCTGCTGTATTGTTGACTGTCACATGGCCTTACACAACCCTTTGTGAGTTAGGAAAAACCCTTCTGATTTGAGCAGAAGAGATGGTATTTTTAATGTGGATGCAAACTGTTAGTTATGTTTGCACTTTTTGGACTGCTACATGAGGAACCTCTTGGAAACACAAGACAGAGGCTACTGCTTGAGGCAGAGGCTCAGAGCCCAGCCTCCAACACCTTGGTGTGCAGAGAGATAGTCAACAGCATCCATGACCACATTGTCTTGACACAGATACAGCTCAAAATACTCTAAGTTGAAAAATCGCTAAATCAAGAACAAAAAACCACATTCCTCAGCTATATTGCTTTACCATTCCCCAAGAGACACAGGGAAGTGTGGGCTGAGTGGGTAAGCAAGCTATGGCTGAGACTGAGATCCTAAGAGTCTGCCTTGACATGAGGTTGAAGGCACAGACACTGAATTAGTTTGTCTAGTCTTGGTGAGTTACTTCTGTGTGCAAAATTCAGAGTTACAACTACTCCTGGTAGCAACGCTTTTGCCGTGCTGAGAAAAGCTCATTTTACTCCAGGAAACTACTGGTAAACACAACATGAAGCCCCAAGCATAAAGGAGCACATCACACTTTGATTTCAATAGGTATCAACCCCACGTTAGAGGGAGAAAAGGCAGCTTTGACTACAGTATGGTTATGACAATAATAAAAGACCATTCCATACTGGTAGCAATTTATAGTAGATGATAATACACCCTAGAGCAAATTTCTTCTTGTGTCTTCAAATTTACTGATACTGTACAATGTATTCCACTAAGTCTATGAATATAAACAGTCTCACTCAAGAGATTTATAAGGAAGACTAATAGTTTACAATTATTTCAAACAACATAAGAAATACCTTCCTTGCCACATACTCTCACCAAAATATTTACAGAAATTTTTCTTGCCACAAACCTAATATTTTATACACATTGCCTGTAATCAAAACAGCTTTAATGAGATGTCACTCTCTGCAAATAAATTAGCTAGCTCTTGTGCAAATCAGAGGAATTATTAGCATGAAATAAATACCATGCTGTTCTCTTGATTTTAGGGAAATCTGAGTGAATTAATTTGAAGAATCTACTTGTGAGATACAGCAAGGAAGCTCAGCAGAAAAAAACACATTTAACACCAACAGAAAAAGACTTTTCTTGTGCTCCCTGAATACATATCATACCTTCAAAGTAGGACAGGTTTCCATAATGTGTGCCACAACAGCTTGACTTTTTTATAGTTTCTCATTCTTTAAGAGAATTTGCAACAGAAACAAAGTCCTCTTCAGTTTTCTTCCCTGCTTTTTTGATTTATGCTGACTCCCTTTCATGATCTTCCTTTGTTGCTAGAGAGTGACCAGTCTTAAGATCTACCCAGAGACCATCTCTCCACCCCTCCTCATGGACTGTGTAGCCCTTCCTTCTCACCTTGCTTCTGCAGGTAAAGCCATTCAACTTGAAGAAGTGAAGTGGGTGTCAATGAGACAGAAAATCAAGACTCCATGGCTGAAAGAAGCTTTGCTTTAATAGGAGTGCCTTCTTGCTCTAAAAAGCGAAGGCACTGTTTAGAAGGAGCTTGGGCCCTGAAGAAAGGCTCAAGTAAAATGAAAAGTTTCATGAGTAAGTATTTTGTACACCAGCAATTTTTCTGACTGCGTGTCCCAGGTGATTCCCAGTGGTTGTGATATAAAAATGTTTTAATATGTACATATTCATTATTTCTTTTCCTCACTGCCACTTCTCAGTTGTTTCTGAGATAAAGCAAGCTAAGCATAACCAAGATTAACCTTAGCTCAGCATAGTAAGAACTGCAATATTTCTTTTCTTCACCATATATTACTGCAATCCAAGGATAGAAATTATAAAGTTAAAGAATTTTCCTAAAAAACAATAGTAAATTGCCTCACAAAAAAAAAAAAGCTTCCACAGATCTCTCATGCTCTGCCTGAGGAAAATGGTATGAAATCATGGCAGCAGGTGTACCAAAATAGTAAAAAATACTCCATATGCCCAGTCCCTCTCCTTTAACTTGTGTTTCAGTTCTGTAGCTAAACCTGGTACCCTGGTAACAGCCCCAGTACAGATCAGCTGTATCAAGAGTGATGGCAAGGTTGAAAAAGAGAGGAGGAATTTATTAAATAAATAAGCTCTCTAAATATTGTTCGTCTTTGTGAGCATTTGAAAATTCCATGGACACCAGAGGGAGAAAGTAGGTAGAGGAGAGACTTGCAATTAGAAATGAGAACACAACAGATTTTTTCTTGGCTTGTTGTAGAACAGGGGCCGAAAAGTAAAAATAGTTCCACTGTTTTTCCACTACTAGGAGAATAAAAATACGAATATGTTCTAATGTTTCCCCATTTCATTGTTTTCTCAGTAGGAGCTGAAGAGTACTGTGACTGGAAGATATTCTATTTCTCTGGTTATTAAAACCACTACCTAGTAATTGGATAGTAAAACAGAAAAGATAGATATGACTATGGCAATGAAAAGCACAGCAGTACGAAAACAACTTCAGCATCATTTTGACATAAAACAATAACAATCTTCCTGTAGTTATGAGATCAACAATGAATTATCCCTTGGTACAATTGTTACAAAAGAAAACAATAATGTTTTACTTCAGCTTCCATTATTTATACAATATATCATTATTTGCTAAGACTGTCAAGCATTTTGTAGGGACTAACAGTGATTAATAAATGCATCCAGACTAAAACAGATTTAAAGCATTGAGATAAATAATTCAGCATACTTGATTTCCAGGTGACTTACATACATTTATTTAAAAGAGGCACAAAATGAAACGATGTAAAAAAATATATAGTTTAATCAATCTGAATGTTATAGATATTGGACAGTATCAGAATGGGATTACATCCTCATACACAATTGTGACTATGTGAATATACATTGTCCTACATGCAGTGAGCTGGAATCTTAATGTTTTCTTGCACCTGGACAAGCAGCAGGATTTATGCAATCAGGTAAAATAGATGTAGTAGAGGAAGATAGCAAAGATTAATTTTGCAGGGATTTTATTTTTAAATTATTCAAATCTTTGCTGTTAGGCATCCTAAATTCATTGTTTCTACCATATTCTAAAATTACTAGTTGCTTGTTACAGGTGTACATCTAGAATATATCAGAAGACATGCTTGCATGATTCATAGAGATGGCCCAGGAAGTTCATGTGAGGTTTAAGGATGACCTGAAGTCAAAGAACTTTCTCTTCCTACCCTCACTGCAACCATTAGCCTAGTGTCCCTTTCTGGTTCAGTCAAAATCTCATTTTTTTCAATCCACTTCTACCTGGGCTGTATGTGAAAATCCAGTACAGGTCAGACAAAGTTTTGTAATGGGAATGACCTATTTCACTTTTGGGAAAAGAATTTCTTTAGTCAGATTCTCCCTAAAGCACTCATGGACCAAGATATCCCTGGACTGTCACTAAAGGACTCAGCCACCCAGTGGCTGGATGGATGCCAGCCACTTTTGAAGCAACAAATTACACCATTTGAGCTAGTGAAAGGCTGGCTAGGCTTTCTTCTTCTTAAAATATTTTATATATTTAATAAATATATGAATAGTATAACATATGCTTTCAATCACTCTCTCTGTATGAAATAAAAATTTACTTCAGCAGAGAAAGGAAAGTGGACTTTTCAGAGGAAAGTGACAAAGACCTGGGAGGAGAAGACAGAAGCATATCTATGCATAGAAAATGCATAATTTTATGTGCAAATATCCAACCAGGGTTTTGCAGACAATTTATAACGTCTAATCAGAACTTGGTGTACTAGAAGAAATAAAAACTTTAAATCCCACTATTTATCCTTTTAAATGTTACATAGAAGCCCTTCTGGAGTTTACAGAAATTAAAACCCCAACCTAAATTCATGTTACTGCGACAGGACTTGGGGTATTTATTTTCAAGGCAATGGGACTGGGCATTGTTTCTTCTAAGTATCATCTCTGCTCACGAAAGCACAGGCAGAAAACAGAGAATAAATAAAAATACATACTAAGTATCTCTAGCATACTTTTTTTATTTAGTCATTTTGAACTTTTTTAGGCTTCACTTCAAAAATGTGGAAATATGCTTACAAGCAGAGATAACAGAGTGAACTCCTGCAAGTAAAACAGAAGGAGAGTATTAATGCACTCTTAATTCATGGAGGTACTCCTCAGTTTAGCTCTTTCCTCCACTCACGATGTGACAGCATCAAAAATATTTTAATATGGTTATCTTTTAGATCTTTATAATATGGATGGATCACAACATCCTGAACTTCGCCCATCTGCACAGGTTCAGAGACAGTAAGGTCACTGTTGTACAATTACACCCTCCTGGTTTTGCCCTCCTGCCTCTTCTTTACAGACGAGAGACCTATTACATTTATTTCCCACAGTAGATGGGCATTACATTACAATGACAGGCTGATTATCCAGTCTGGCTCCTGGGTCTCTCTTCTACCTAAGGCCTCCTCTTCCTCCCTGACAGACTGTCCCTGAGCAAGGTGTGCAAGTGCTGTCTGGGTACCCATGGGCAACTTCAGGAAAAGTACAGAAAAGTGTTTTGAAATCCACTGTCTGGAAATGTTTTCTCTGGAAACTGCAAAAGCTGAAAGTTTAAGGAACAAACCCAAAATTAATGTGAATGTGGATGAACAGAATTCATTGTAATCTAGTAACTGTGCAAGTATTTTGGCTACATTCACTCTATCTGTCAATCATCATGTCATCTGACTAAAAATAAACCTCCAAAGAAGGAAAAAATATTCTACAGTCTGCAGTAGCTTCAGAGACCAATGTTATATGATATTTCCATTTATTTTATGATATGCAATTCATATTCATAAACTTCTTTAACCTCTGAAGTATATAATTTAATAGGATGAATTTGGGGTGTTTGAATTCACATGTAGGACCATTTTGCCCTCCCAGGCAGCTGTTGGTTTAGGCAACCACCAACCTTCCAGGTGCCTATAGCATAAGGTGCACATGGTTACCAGTAGTTGGCTGTGCTGCACAGTTTGTTTGTTGCTATAATATTGTGGTTTCACAGCAAGCAAGAACCTCAAATACCTACTTGCGTGATTTTCTGCTTTTGGATGACGTTTTTATGCTAATTATTAAATATTTTAGGGAGGTATTAGTGCTATAGTATTGTGAAATATAATGATAAGCTGATGATGAGTGTGAGCCCAGAAAATTGATCTGGCTGACCCCTCAGTCAAATGGCTTAGGGTTTGTATCTTCCCTTCCCTCTGTTCTGGAATACAGGGTGTGGTTCTTTGCCCCAGTCCAAAGCAGTAACATGCTGAGAAATTAACTGAATTTACACCGTGCCAAAATTTATCATAGCATATCTACCAAAGAATCCCCTCTTGACAGTATCTCTCAGAGCTCTGCTAGAAAGAAAATATTGCTAGGAGGTGGATAAGGAAGGTCTTAGTTTAGTTCCTGTACCTTCTACAGGTCATAAAACTTCTGTGCGAAAAGACTTTTATATTTCTTATATCATTATATTCAGACATAATACAGCAGGAGAACTAATACTTTTGCAAGTCACTGTAATTACAATGGTGATTTGGGTTGTAGTGTCAGGAAGGTTTGAAGATTTCTGATTGTTAGGGAAATAGGGACAGCATTATGTAGAGATTCTTATTCCATTAAGTTATAAAACGGCCCTGGACAAACTGCAACATTTCAAAGAAGGAAGGACAAGTGAAAAAGAAGAGGGAAGGATAAAGAAAAAATGTTTTATTATTAGGGCTTTCTCTTCTGATCCCAGAAGAAAGGTGTTTCCAGAGAAATAAAAATTAACACACTATAAGCTGAACAGTGAGGCTCAGTCTCACTGTTACGTGGCAACAGAGAGGCAGTCAGTGCATGAATTGACAGGTTCTGCCTCAGCCCTTTCCCAGGTAACATCCACCAGGAGACACAGAAGCAGAAGAGTTCAGCTTGCTGCAGCACCCCATGTTCCAGACAGGCATGACGCTGTGCCGGAAAGTGTGGAAGCCAGGTGGCCAACAACCAGATGGTCACCTTGGCCATCACAGGTTACCAGCCCTCTTTTCAGCCAACACAGATTAATTACCAGGTCTCCCAGTTCAATAGAACCTACCATAAGTTGGCGGGTGTTTTAACTACATGAACTATTAAGGGAACTAAGGAAAAACCTGCAGCAGGAAAGAGGAAGTAATACCTCAGCAACTTTAGCTGCTGCATTATATCAAGTGCTCTCTATTTCTGAAAGAGATTGATGCCGCCCATTTAATAGGCTCTCTTGAGAACTGCGACACTTTTGCTTTGCAGGAGAACTGGTAAGCTGCTCTGCCTGAATAAAATGCTCCTGTTGATATTTCTCTGAAATATGTCAAAGAACAAACACACTACAACTCATTTTCACCAGGGCTTGGTGTGAAGCTCTCACTCAGCTTAACTATGGAAAACCTAAAGGAAACAGAAAGCAAAACACAAAACAAATGGACCCCTCTTAGGCATGACTTTTTTGCATACACCAGTATTACAAGAATGAACCAAAAAATGCCAACAAAATCACTCACAAATTGTACACAACAAAAGGTAATGTTTGTTCATTTGCATACAGTACATAGTAATACCAGCAGTAACTCCAGTTACTCTGCTTAGTAAAAATAAGCACCAGATTTTAATTTTACAAAGCCAATTAATGAGTCACTGATCATCGCGCAGCTGGAAGCAAGATCAGTTGCCCTTTGCTGCCTCTTTGGTGCAGTCAAGACATTAACTAAAATGACATAAATGTTTACAAAACTGGCAGTTGCACAATCAACCTTACAGCAGAACTTCTGAAGGCAATTTCTAAAGTTCTTGTTTATCTTCCAAAGAACCATTTTAATCCAGCCCTCTCTAACAGAGAATAATTTTCAGCCTTTAATGATTTCTAAACATCAGGCAGTCCTTTCATGTCTGGAATTTGTCTCAATTACTGATCCGATCTGAAGCCTCACAAGGTCATCTCTCACCCTCTGTTTTCACTAATCAGTGAGAACAAAACAAAAAATAAAACAAGGGATTTAATACTCTTGTCTGCATGCCTATAAAGCAATTCATATCAGTATCTTTGTTATCCTAGTGTCAGCTGTGAGAGAAAACCAAATTTTCTCTAATTGCTTTACAGGGCCTGTTTAACAGTGTGATCACTTCTGTCCATGGTAGGGCTCATCTAACCACATCTGACTACACTATAAAATTGAGTTTGTGAGCTTTTCAGGTGTAGAGAAAGCAGGGCTCTTAAGCATGTATTTCTTGTAAATCTAAGAACTAAAGGATCCAACTAACTTAAAAAAAAAATCATAAAATCTCTTGTTTTACTCAGGTATCTGATACAGAAGATAACAATACTGCTCTGAGTAGAAGTGTCATCTAATGTTCCTGTTCTGGGGGTTTTCTTTGCAGCAGTTCTAGGCTCTCATGCTTTCCTGGACCTAATACAGTTACTGTTCATTGCATTTTTTTCTGCACGATTTGGCAGTGTTGTCTTCCTTGGCTCTTCCCTGTGTGGAGGTAAGTTAATATCAAAGGGATGACAATTTAAGAAATAAGCACAGACAGATTTTTGCATGATGATTGAAACCACATTGTTTGCCTTTATTTCTGCTAAAGCAGGGCTTTGAATCTCAAGCAGAGGCCAGCAGCTGGCACAGGGTAAATGACCAGAAAGCTTGACGAGCCAGTGCACACACACTGTCTGCAGGCATGTATGCCAGCTAAAGATGCTAAAGCTCTTGACTGACCTCAGTTGGAAGACACTTTTCAGTCACATCTGCTGACCAACCTCTCTGAGGCAATCAGTCCATAATTTGTTTTTGTCAAAATGACTTAGGTTGCTTTAAGTAGTCAAAACACAGTATGTCTGCGAGTGAAGTCATTAGCATCAGAGCAATTTGAAGCAAGAACACAAACATCTCTACTGCCAGGTGAGGCAAAAGAAATTTCCGAGAGAAAATCTAAGGTAGTAACTTAAATGGAAATATTGCCACTGGTTTTAATTTATATAATCAGTTGTAAATAACCAAAAATAATAACAAACTGCCTTTATATTGTGCGTGTAGTGTGCAGGAGACCATAGCTGTGACCGAGGTGCCACCTTCACCTCAGCATGTCAAAGAGATCAGTGCTTTCGAAGTAGCTAAGCCTTCTTCCTAGCCACATTTTTAGTACCCATTAAACCAGAATTTCAGGGACTGGCACAGCACTTTGATATGTGAATTGCCCCATGCTAGGGAAACTCCCTCACTCAGCAGAGAAAGGGCAGGAATTGTGGCCCGAAAATACCTTACCAAATCCAGGATGAAGCTGCTCCTCTCCTGGCTGTACATCAGGCTTCTCTTGCCTCCGGTCACTTGCAGAGAAATGGTGAATGACAGCCCTGTGCCAGTGGCTGGACGCTTACTACAGCAATTATATTGAAAAGTAGTTTGGTTTGAAGTAACTGTAGCAGTCTCTGAAAAGTCAATCTGTCATGTCAAATAAACTATAGAGCAAGTATCAGCTTTGTAATCCCTGACAATCTTCGCTTTCTCTTATTTTACTTTAAAAAATAATAATCATAAAAAACCCGCATCTTGGCCCAGTTCCTCTTGTAACTCCTGGCTGCTTTCTGTTGCTCTGACAACATAAACCAGCTGTACTCTCTGATGGAGCACCGAGCAGCCGCAGCATACCAATGAATCCGATCCCAGTGCTTGGTCTGCTCCCAGTAAGGTACTATTTTCTATTTTCCAAGACTAACTCAGCCATAAATACAGAACATAATCATTCTGCATGTGCTGTGGCACTTTTTAATCTTTGATCGCATCCACACCAGGAAAACTATTCTTTTTTCTTCACAGTAATCATTGAACTCCATATGTCTGAATTCCCCCATCTGCCACGTAGTTGTGTGATTACTGAAGACACATTTGACATTAATATAATGAACAAAGACTCAAAATATTATAGCTGAGGCATTTTTCAATTAGTGGGGTCAAGGATATCAAGGTTTCAATTGCCTGACAGTATTTCTGAAGCAGACAGCTATATGTATTCTTTGCCTCTTTGCATTTATATTTTTATGTACATATATATGTATTTAAAGTCTTCTAAGTGCACAGAATAAAATTAGCATTAATGTTTTGTTAACCTGTAGTCTTCAGACCTTTTTCAGTGATGACTGACAGCTACTCTAACTGCTCTAACAGAGTAATCAACCAATGTTTTCTTCTGCCCAGAAAGCATCCAAATTAATTACATGTGCTTGACTTGTTCATGATTCATTTTGGACACCTCTGCCATTCCCTCCTCCCCCTTTCCTACTGTTTCGTTTACCATCTCACCTTGCCATCATCTCTGCCCTTTCTTTCCAGCTCTTTCTGGGCTCCTTCTCTTCCTGGGTGTTCAGGACACCATATCTCTTTTCCCAAAGCAGCAACCTTCTTCTAGGGGGCAAGATTTCATCTGTGGTGGTGCTACACATTTTCTTCCTGTTTGTTTCCATTAGCTCCCAACTGCTCCTACATTTCCCACAGGAAGGAAACAGCTCCCTTTCCTTCTGGGTCCAAAATACCGTGGAAAGACAGATATTTAAAAGGACTGCTAATACATAATGGATTTAAGAATGTAACTCCTCAGAACCACTTTGAAAATCCTGCTGTGGGATAGCCCTATACCTTCAGCAACAATACAGAGTTGTTTTACCTGAGTTCTGGTTCAGCCTTACAGTGGCACGACCTCTTGATCAACCCTCACTTTATGCATTGTGCTTAGTAATTTAAGGAAAGGTAAACTCACAACCTGAAGAGATCCTGTCAAATACTTGAAACAAACTGCCTCACCATTTTGTAATGGAAACCAAAAAGCCAAGTAAATATTTAAAGATATTAAGCTTACTGAAACAGAGAAACACACAGCCTGCTGGGAGAACCAGCACGGTCCAGGGTGATTTTGCTGCCAGCTATACAATGGCTTGTCCATGGAGCAGCTGGATCCAACCCTGGCTTTGCACAGAAAAGGCATAAATTGTGAAGGAGCCCAAGGATAACTGAAAACAGTGAGATTTGCTTGCACTGTTTCCGCATTAAATAAACTGTGCTTTTAAACCCAGGAGCTAAGTTTGGCGACATCACCATTTGAGCATAACCAGATGGGAAGCAGCACAAACACAGTTCCCAGTAGGCAAAAACTCTTTCTTAGCTCGGGGGTCTCTTGATATTGCAGGCATGCCTCCCCAGAGTTTCTGTTAAGTCACTGCCCAAAATAATTATTTCTTTTCCATTTTTTGCTTAGGTTACCAGAGCACATCAGTGCTCAGCCACAGCTCTTCCTCTACTAGACCCTGGCACACACAGAAGAGATGGGGCCACAGATCCTTTTTCTCTATGGAAATAAGACTCTTGAATCCTACCCAGATCTAGCACAGTACATCACTGACTCAAATTAACTGTCCACAGCAAACAGTGGCTGAGACATCTGGCCATCTGGCTGCTATGAGCAGCAAGTGGAATTAGCTCCTTTTTTTCTCATTTATTCTCTCTAGAGACCATCAACATATTCATAGAAGAGGCAAGTGGCACTTCCTGCATTCCAAAAGTCTCTCTAGTTCCCACCTCTTTTATGTCCACTGCAAATCTATAGAGGTAGGAATCATTTTCACAATTAATATTACTGTGAAAATCAAGCGGAAATAAAAAAAGAAAATTAAAATATAAATTACAGCAATCGCCAATAAAAGAGTAAGAAAAAAAGACTGCTTTCTCTGAAGAATCCCATTTAGTTACTTAAAAGCTGTGTCTGATACACATCCTCCCCAATATCAGACACATTTTTCAACAAAACAAGGAAATTTTTCTTATTGCTGTCAACCTTAATCCAACAATCTGAATTTAGAATCACATGCATTTGATAAAATATATTTTGTTGTATTAAATACATTCTGTATCACTTAATAACACAGAATTCTTATAAGTTTCTGCCCTTTAATTATACATATCCAGCACTTTCTCCCAATCATCTATTCAAGTTTCAATAACTAATTTAACAAGTTTCACATCCCAGTCTTTATACATCTTAGGAAGGTATGCATCACACTTGGTCTTTCATAGTGTCTCTCCTATCAGAAAGAGCATAGCTGGGAATCTCAGTTTGCTTAAATGTGCCCAAATTTGGTATTTGTGAAGATGTCTTTGCTCATCTTTCCTCTTGGTCATCATGTAAAAGATTGGCTGCAGATGCACAAGAAAGGCAATTCAGAGCATCTTCAAAAATCGTTAAGTATTTGCTTTCCTGAGACAGACAGGTTAGAAGTGCCAGGTGGGGTGCGATTCTCACGAAGAGGATAAAATAAGGCCTATGCAAGAAGTTTATGTTCAGAGAGCAAGCAAAAATCTTACAGGAAGATTATTATTAGCCCAAGCATACTTAAAATGAATGATGAAGTGTTGCAATATTGTTTCCACCCACAGAGATTGAATCCCAAACCGGATAAATTAATTGGCACACTTCACCAGATTAAGACCAGACGGTTCTGGTGGGTGCTTTAGACTGTTCTCTAGGTAAAACCCTTTTATGTCCAGCATTCAATAGTGACATTTAGTGATGGATTATATCTCAGTCATTATTTTGATAAAGACAAATTAATAAACCTCTAATTGAGCCTTTCAACACAGCTCCTATGTAGTCTTATATTATGAAGAGGGGGTTGTTATAGTGGTGTCTTGATCTGTTGTACAGTATTCCCAGAAAACAAGCTGTTCGGAGAACTTCACTTCCCCTAAAGAGAATTATCTCTTATCTCCTGGATAAAACCAGAATTTCAAATGTCTATGAAAAAAATACTCACAGGAAAAAAAAACAAAACAGACAAGCCATAAAAAGGGAAACAGTTTTTGACAACCTTTCACCAAAGGTACTAAATGAGTTGGGGCAGCCTTTGTGTAAATGCTATTCAATATAAAAAACCTATACCTACAAAATCTATTCATATTATTATTTACATTTTGTATGACCTTTTTTTGTCCTTAAACACTGCATAATAACAGTTTTTAATAGAGACAGCCCAAGTATAAGTTGATATACAACTGACAGCTTCCAGAGGAAAGCTACTTCCCTCAGCTCCTGCCACTAGTGCAAATTTTCAACAAACATCTGTCAGAAAAAAAAATAAAATCCAGACACTATACAATCTTCAAGAAATGCACAGGCATCTCTTTAATCTGAAGTTATTTTGATCATGATGTGTTTTCATAGACTTGCATACAAAAGAAATTTTACCATATTGCCCTAACAGTAAAATAAATCTGGGCTATTCGTCCTCATTTATATGATTAGCCGCTGACATTCAATAAAATGTTGTTTAACCTGTATGAAAAACGAGAAAGCATTTTTTATCATATCTGTGTGATCACTGTCCCTGAATACACCATATTTATTCCAAGCTATATTCTATCACATACCTTCTAAGCTTTTCCAAAATCTGCCTCGAGTTTCTGACAAAAAACACAACTGTGAAAGTTATAAAAAGAGAAAACAAAACAAACAGTCTTTCTTTTTCTGCAGTATCTTTCAATGCTTTAGCAGGTTAGGGATAGTAGTATTAGGGTCGCTTCTCTATTTGCTGCTTTTTTCTAGCATGCTTGTCGTAACACTTTGTGATAGCCTTTTCACCAGATGGAAAACACTTCTGAGCTTAGCAGAAAAAATAAGTAGAAGAATCAACAAAAATCTGAATACAATCTGTCTTCATTGTGTTATCAAGTAGCCAAATGTTCATTTTTTCTTATTCTGTCACTATTTTCCAGTGTTTATAAAATCCTTATCTGTCTAGATTTCTAGAAATGCTTTTTTAAAATTAGTAAGACTAAAGTGAATTTTTACTACAAAACACCCTTTTAGTAAAATATTTCAAAATTGCAGAAATGTGAATTAACTTGTATATTCTCTGGGAATTAATTATTTTCTAGTGAAAGCATTTGTACAGCTTCCACAATTCACAGACTTTACTGCATTAAGCTGTTTCTATACATAACTGACTATCACAAAAGAATTATTTAGTCAAAGGAAGTGAAAGTAACTTCTAATACAAAGGCTGCCTGCTAGTTTAAATGTTCTCTTTGAATGCGATTTTGTTTTTCACTTGCTTTGCCCAGTGCTGTATTATAGTAAATAATGCAATTATGTTCTGAAGCTCTGAAGCTCATACAGGCCAGACTCTTTACCCAAATAAATGGTTCTGCTGAACAGCTCATCTTTTAAAGAAATGCGATGAAACCTTTTGTTTGCTGGAGCTTTTACCAGTATAATTTTACAAATCTTGTTGGCTTAAAGGCAATGATCTGATAAGCTACTCTTGGCCAGTCCAAATGATACTATAATTTAAATGTAGTCTATTTTTTATACTAGGATACAAGTTCTGCAAAGGCTTGCAAGTGCAGCCCAGCTCACAAAGAGGGGAAGGTAAAACTCTACAGCATATGGTATGACAAGCTACCATGGTAACAAATATAGGGCAAAAACCTGTAAAAAAGTGATTCAAGTCCTTGAATATCTATGATCCAATCATGAAAAAAGGTAAGTACATTTTCAGCACCTCATGCTTTTAAATTCAGTTATATATCTTATTTTCATTTTAGTTTGAAAATTTGAATTGGAATCAAACATGTAAACTTTCAATACTGATAATTGTAATCCATATAATTAGGATGAAGCTTGGAGAAGGTGTATATAGGTTGAATATTTGACTAAACCTACCAGATAGTAAGCTCTCTGAATCTATGGAAACTCTCTGAATCTATGGAATATTTTTCCCATGTGAAATTAATCCAGGTCTGCCTTATGGCAAATTTTAAGCTAAATAAGATAGTATCAAGTCTATTCTGAAACTTTCCAAATACTGAATGACTAAATATATAGCTCATGAAAATATATAACTTTGCAGAGATTTATGGCATCTAATCTTTTTTAATTATAGACTCTTTTTTTTTTTTACAGTGAACATATCATAAAAAAATTGCTTTAGGCTGTATCCAAGATTCAGCTTCTGGCTACAGGATCCTTATATCCACAGGAGAAAAAGAGAAAGTAATTATCCCAAATAAATAACAGTTATTGCATTTGAAGTTTACAGTTACCAAAGCAGGATTATTTCTCCGGCTCATTTTCAGTGGTTCTTTTTAAGTCAGTGATAGAAAGTTCCAATAATTTTCCTGGTGAAATGTGTAGCTTGCTGCACAAGTCCTACATTGGAGAATTTGGGGGTTTAGGGGCCACGTATTACAACAAAGTGCTCCCAAATCCTTTGATTCATGTGTGTGGAGAAACAGGGAAGTTTACAGATGATGATGAATCTGGTAAACTTACACTGAAAAAAAATATAGAATGTTTCCTTAAAGCAATCTCTGAGCTGCAGGTGTAGAGGTAGGACTCAGTAATTACATTTAATTTAATTCAGACTGGTTTATAAGTCAATTACTCACAAATCCAGCAATGAGCAATTGAGGAGTTGTGAAAGAAAATAATTCCACAAATCTGTGTTCTCTTTCTCTGATTATGGAATATAGGGGATCAAATTAGTAAACTGATATAAATTATCGTAACTTCACTGAAATTAATGGTCATGCTCATTGCATCATTTGAGACTGAAGTAGCTGAAATGCATTGGAAGCAGCTACGTTTGCAGAAAAACCATCATTTTACTAATAGAATTTGTTTTCAACACATATAAATCAGAATACTACAGATGGTTGTATGGATCACAAATCAAGTTACTGAAACACAGTGATATTACCGAGAACAATTTAAACATGGTTAATTTTCTTGACAGTTTAAATATAATTGTTCCAGTTTATAGGGGCAAGAAAATATTTGCCATTATCTCAGTTGCTATAGTGCCTGAGACTCTTTAAATACTCGGCACTTGTAGGGATGCCTCTGCTCGTTTCAACGTTTAGAGAATGTTTAGCGAGTTCACGTCTGTTGCACTACATGGTTACACAGAACATACCGAAATGCACTTCCTACAGTCTTCTAACAAGGCAAGTGCACAGTTAAGTAGTGATTGCAGCCAACAGGAATCTGATACCCAAGGGGTGAGTTCTTAATTCAGATGCTGGCTCAGATTTTACATTTCTGAAGTGACTTTTTCCTCTCAGGGTTGCTGCAAAGACGAGGTCTGAGGGAAGTCCTGCACATTGCAGGAAATATTCATTACCAGTCTAATTGTTGATACTAAAAACTTGACTTTTTGCCCTTCCATGCATGGGCCTAGAGAAATGCTTCATCTACCCTGTCAATGTTTGAGCCTAGGGCCAGCAATGCCTTTTCCAGAGGTGCACAGTCTCCTTTGCCCTGTACAACAGTGAGAAGTACGAATACAGACATATTACAGCAGGCATTTTACTCCCCTTGTAGGATCACTATAGATCAGACTACACGCCAGGAAGAACTTCCTTGCAACCCAAAATCAACCAAATTTCAAATTTCCAATCTAGGAGATGTGTATTTCAGCACTCACTCGTTGCATAGATGAAATTTAGAACATCAAATGTTTGCACACAATAAAATTTCCAATAATTTTGATTCAAATATGCTGAAATTTTTCACTTCAAAAGTGCTGAGGAAAAGAAATCTTTCAGTTCAGTCTAGGGCTGATGCACAACATTTCATTTTAAGTATGTTAAATTGTAATGCTTTTCAGGAGATTAAGCGCAAGCCACCTCATCAAACTCTCTCTTCATTAGTATGCTTATCTCAGAGCATATAGCACAACATTGTTCATGGGGGAATTCTTCATTATGTTCTGGGCTGTATAGTCCCCTGAGCAGTTCAGCGCACAGGGAAGTGTGCACTGCCAAACAACACCCTGAGAATTGCTAGGAAGTATCATTCAATTTAAGCATTTCCAATTAACTAACCAATTCAAAGTTTTTGGAACTGGGTTGAAACAAAACAGTCCTTTATATTTTCTCGGTGTAAAAGCCTATACTTTGGCAAAACAGCAGTTGCATTTTCTGTCTTTACTTTTAAGAGATGGAGTAACAATCTTTACTTTCTCTCTACCTATATTTGGACATTCAATTTCATTATGGGGAGTAGAACCCTGCTATTCATTTAAAGAATAACACATTTCAAATCTCCCCTTTATTTTTTCCTATTTGACTTTCTAAAAAGTGCAATGAAAAAGCAATGCAAGTCAGGCATTGAACTTCATACAGAAGTGTCTGTACAAACAACGTACTAGAAAAATTTGGCCTCTGTGATAAAGAGCTCATTCACTTCCATAAACCATATTTTTAGAGTACAATTCTATTTTTTTTACCATTTTAATAACTATTGTTATTTTGCCCCTGAACATACCAGTCATTTCCTGTGCTGTGAGCAAAAACAAAGGGAAGGCTTAAATATGAGGGTGCCTACTCCCATCAGTGAAAGATCTACAAAACAACCAGTTGGTCCCCAAACTCCGAGCTACACTTGAAAGCTTTGACTGTTCTAGGTAGGTTTTGAATAACTAAACAGCAATTGGATTTTTTGTTGTTGTTGCATTTTAATTTCTCTTATATTCTCCATTATCATCTCTTAGTCTTTGGTGCACGTATCTGTCCTACCTCTCCTCTGTTTTGATACAGAGAACTTGGTGTCGTGTTAATTCATTGTCATGACATGTTGCTGTTGTGGTTTCTGAGTTTCCCTTATCACCAGGGTCAGCAAATCCTGCCCACTGGGAAAAAGTGAAATTACAGGAAGTTTCTGACATTTCCCATGGAACGTTATTGAGTTTGAAGAGGGAAATATATTTTCCACTCCATTCCGACAGGCAGAAGCACTGTAGGTGATACTTTCATTAGTAAATGCATTTAAATGAATATGAAACATCCAGCTCTATCTCAAGAAACATTCACAGTCTCTAGCACACAATCGCTTGCTCCTGAATCACGTGATTCACCTTACAAATTTAGCTGTGAGAATGAAAAATTAGGACAATGTACCAGTTTTCAGACTGAGTCAGAAGGAAAGTGGATATTATCACAAAACACCTTATGTTACTTAGTAACCCATTAACTAAAAATTTAGATTTCTAGATAAGACCTGTTTTTTCACAATACTGACCCTCTCCTCAGTCTAGCTTTAACAGATGAAATTTGGAAGGAGAGTTTCATAGTTTGTTCTCACCCTAGAATGTGCATAGCAAGATGCCTAGTAATACCAACATCCTTTAATTATTTAGGCACTGCTATTTGTGATCTTGAAGCTGTTCAAATTATGTGTGAATTTGATAGTCCTGTTTTTTCAGCTGGAGACGTTGCAATAAAACTTAATCTTCACCTATTAACAGAACTACATTTATGGCTCAGGTCTTTTAACTTCTCTGCCACAAATTCTTACTCCCTGGCATTTCCTGCCTAAAGTAATGCAAATGTGTTACTTCAAAGAACTTGTTTGCTTAACAAATGTTAAGTTTTATGAAATTATTCAAACTACTTCTACATTTTAATTATTTCTAGCTTATATCTACATGCATTGCCAGGCAGTTAAGACAGTTACAATAGTTGAACAAAAATAACTTTTTTCTGTTTCACTTTGCAATTTCTTGCATTTGAGAGAAGAAAATAACAGAAGTTTTCCCCAAATCCCTCACACTTCTGAAAATAAATGTTTGGATGACATTCCAAATTACAAAAGAATTTACAAAATTGATGAACATTCTTGCAGTTATTGCCAAATATTTTAGCAGCAAAAAAAGAGAACTTTTGTACAAATTCAGTATTTTTGTCTCTACTTAGATTACAGTGGGTGTAGAATAATAATAAAGTGATAAAAAACCAAAAATAAGGCACAGCAATAAAAAGGACAACACAAGAACTACATAGCTATTTTTAAAATTGCCCTGAATTTAAATTTAGGTTTCTATTACTCTGTTGAACATGTCTGCAGATGTTTCATTAATAGTAAAATGCAATCTGATGGCTTTACATTATAAAAATTATTGATTCATACCAATACCTCTGATATTCTGCTGACTGGGTTGTATTCCTCAGCTACTCCCCTTAGACATGCCAAGTCAAATTAGCAGGACAAATATATGTGTACTGTCATTTCCCCAAGGCGTTGTGTTACCATTATGGTAAATTAATATATTTATGAAAATAACTGTGTAAGTTCCAGAGGAGAAGATACATTCCTATATTGAATGTCTTTTTGACCTACTGAATGTCTTTGGTGGTAAGACAGCAGAAGGTGTGCTTTACTGTGTGATTAGCTTCTCAATTATTTCAAAAAGATACATAAAACAAGTTCCCTTAGCACTGGGCTCCAAATATACCTTCCTGAGCATCAGGAAAGCTTCCTTTGTTTTAAATCACCCTGCACCTCACTTTAGGTTCTGTCCGATACAAAACCAGCAGAGCAGAGTCTGTTGGTAGATAGGAAAAATTACAATACTATAAAATATACTGGGGAAACGTATACTGGGAGGCAGCTGGGATGCTCATAGGGTGGATTTGTTATGGCTGGGAATGGGCATGGGTGTACCAGAAAGCAGCATGTGAAGGAGCCCATGCAAACTGTAAGTTCCTCCTTATTGTCAATAATCACCACATTTTCCCCCTTCCGACAGTGCAGAGACACAGCCAAGGGCTCCCACCTTCTCCAAGCACCTACAACCCCAGCCCTGCCTCAGACACCCTTTCCTGTCAAAGAGCTCCAACAGCCACTCGAGACACTGGTCCCTATCTGCTCTCTGATCCCTTCCTTTAGGTTTATTCTGTACTTAGCCTTCAGATTATATTTCATAATGTATAGAACATTGAATTGGTTACAAAAAAATTGCAAAGGCTTATTATCCTTCCGTCTGTCTTTAACACTTTTGAAAAACTGGGTGCACATCTGCTTGTAACAATTTCTCAAGAATTTCAAAGCATTTATCAAGTGCTTATGTACCTTACTCCCTATTGTTGTCACACAGATAGCACCTTTCAAGAGATGGCCACAAAGTAGTGCCTGAAAGGAGGAAGAAATCTATAGTCACTGTTAAAAGGAGAACACTTTCAATTCTCTTCCTTTGTGTTCTGTTCTGGTTTGTCAGCAAGGTAAAAATTTACCGTATACAACTGCAACACAATAGTATACACAAACTTTGTTTCATTAAAAGCTCTAGAATGTGAAGCCCAGAATGAAAGCAGGAACTAAGATAAGGTGTGTTCACAGGTAACATCTGTCATCAAAACATTCGGTTAGCCTCAGAAGATTGCTGTTGAGAAAAATTACAGTGAAAGCCCCATAGAATTATCACAACTCTCTACAAAGCCATAAATAACAACCCCTAAAGCAGAGCTTATTATGTAAGCAGATGTTATTACTAATACATAGAAAGTAAGGATTACAGAGTACTATAGGCTGTAAGAATTTAAAAATACCTTATTTGGCTCAGGGGTATGGAGCCAAACTTCGTGGACCATGTGGGGTTTTGGATCTGCTGCCCATGGAAAGCCAACATGGATGCAAATGGTCAGAACACGCCAGTAAATCAGGGCACCGATTTTGTTATCAACACTGCTTGGTATTCCTGAGTATCCATCATAAACTAGATCATTATTCAAACCAATAGGCTGCCACAAAAAGCAGGAAGTCTGGCAAATTTAGTAAAAGATGACTTAAGGATATGTATATTGTAGTGAAAGCAGAGATCGTGAGTGTAAAGAAAATGATAGAAATTACTTAGCTGCAAATCAAACGTATTCATCAAATAATAGACTTGCCTATCTGTTGCAAAGCACATTAACAGAGGAAAGTCATGGCTAGGAGAATTGAAGGTATTCAGTCTAAAGCAATAAGGGGGAAAATCTACAACCTTTGTTACAGGCAAATGCTCCCTGTTCTGATTTTAAAAATGCTGAAACATTCACTTACACGTAATGAAAAAAAAAGAAGCAAGGAAGCAGACTGTGGTGCATTGTTCAAGTGTTGTGTTGTCTATTATAACATGAGAGCTATCCTGAAAATTGTAGATAATTTTGAAGGCCCTCTTGATTAGGTGTACCCATCAGTACTTAGCAATATTAATAAAACAAGTCCTGAATGGTGAATTCTACAAAATTCCATTAATTTTATTTCTCAAGTATGCTTCTAGGCAATGCAACTTTTTTGCCTCATTTGCCCTTATACCCTTTCTAACTACTTTACCCCAAGTAAGAAACAAATATCCTTATCTACAGATGTTACAAGTCGCCTTAACATATGTTATGATTTAAGCAATTCCACTGAGTTGGCCCAAAGTGTGCTGAATTATTATCTAAAGAGCACTGGGAGAACTTTGCAGCAGCAGGTATTAAGTAAATGTAGCCTGGCAGAGCTCCCCAGCATGATTCATGTCAGCTGAACTTCTCTTCATGTGTGTTTAAAATAGACTCAAAAATCTGAAAACACATATTGAATGCTTTCTTAAAATGTGACTCCACTTTTGATCCCATTGAAGTAGAAGAAGCTTATCTGATCCTTCTGAATCTGCATAACAAGTTTTCTCATTAAGCTTCCTAGCTCTGCAAACATCATCAGTGTTATCATTAGGAGCACTGCCTTTCTCACAGTACTTAGAAACTCGCTTTGCAAAAATCAGGAAGGGAGGTACTATGAAAATGGAAAATAACACAAAATAGGGAAAGTGACTCACAATATATTGAGTTCTTAAAAGGTCTTAGATGAAACGATAATAATAATAACCTTCACTTTCCAATAACTGAACTAAACCTTTTCTCTAGGCTCGGACTGAATTTATTTCATGTCAGCTGCCTTCTGAGTCACTGAGACATGCTTTATCTGCTCCAGTATGTACTGCCTGATGACTTTGCTATGCTATGGAAACACACACCTCCCTGTAGAATTTTCCAGACCTATTAGAGTGAAAATATTAGCCAAAGGTGATATCACTTCAGTCTTCCTTTTTTTTTGTTTTTCCTCATATCCAGCAATGGACATCTCATTCAGACTTGAGCAGTGGGAGTTAAAGGCTACTTGGTTGTCTTGTTTTCATGGACAACTATGTTAGAAGGATCAATCAATAGGGTCTTCAATGTCTTTTGACAGCTCTGTTAGCAAGGTTAAAGACACAAAGAGAGCATGTAGCTAGATATCACAAAAATGTAGTTAAATATAGAAGTTTCAAATACGTCATTCCACACAAGGTTGGTTTTTTATTCGGGTTTGGTTTGGTTTTTTCTTAACTAGTCACTTGCAGTACTTTGTTGGAGTGTTACAAGATTTCCTGTGGTATTTATTCTAACTGAAATTTTGCTGTCTCACATGAACACCTAATGTGCAGATCTTGAGAAAATTCTGGATCAGATCGTAATGCGAAATTGCCAGTGAACTGAAGCCAGCACCTGAGATGAACGCTATCTCTTCTGTCACTGCTGCAACAACTTGTATCTGGTGCCTTCACAAGGAGGCAAGACCCAGGCAGCAAGTCTTGGATTAATAGTTTCCAAGACTTTTCTCAGATCTCCTCCATGGGAAGAGGCTTTTTACCTACTGTGCTATTTGTTCTTTCAAACAACACAATGACCTAACTTTCACAAATTAGTAAGGAGTTCAGAAGTCCTTTGATTTTTTTTTTTCTGAGTAATTGCAACTTACTACTCTTACAGAACTTTAAACAGATAGCAGCTCATTTAAGTACATGCATGACTTTAAGCATAGGCTATTGTCTGGGTCTGAATGAACTACTGGAAAATATAAATACTTATGTGACTGTCCTGAGGATTCAGGACTTGTGACTTCCTCCCTGGAAATATAAAGACATTTTTCTTCTCAGCTGGCAAAAATGAATGCACAGCTGCTTAGAACCAGGAGAAAACAGGTGGCCCAAGGATACGTGTTTGAGCTCCTGTCCTTCTCTCTCAGAAGCAGTCCTGACTCAAATGTGGATATCACAGGCACGGGAAACAGCCATGAAGCCCCAAAGCTCTGCTGATCCCTCTGTAGCCCTGCTTTACACTAAACAGGCTTCCTCCACCTACGCACTCAGCCTGGCATAGGAAAGGAAAGGTTCTGTATGATGTTATACAGACATCAGAGAACAGCCAGGTGACAATGAGAGCTGAGTCTCTGCAACACCTGCCACGACAGCACCTAGGCCAGTACAAGGGCTCCTAGGCACCACGGTAACACACACCAAAATCTGCACTGCAGAAACTTGTATCTCGGCACACAAATCCAAAATGTGGCTCTGCATTTTCCTGTGGCAAACTCAGCTGTATCTGTCAAAGCAGTGCAGAACCTACACTAATTTGGAAAACAGCAAAATGTGGAAAACACAAAAATGCCTGCACTTCTCGCATTTCTCTGAAAAATTCCACCAATCATTCCACTGCCTAAGCCTTAAGGGTTTGCTGCTGGCTAAGAAAGAAAAAATTTAGGGTAAGATGATTACAATAAAGGCAAAAGACCTCAAGTGGGGGAGAAAAAAATGTATTTAGAAACTAAAAACAACTTTCAATTTGTGCCTTTTGGATGAGAGACGTTCCTTTCCTGAGCCTCAGGTTTTTTACGGGTTAGAGCCAGGACATGTAAAATATATTCTCTCTCCTCTCTTCTAATTCCCATCTGTGAGTCATCACAAGAGATCTGCAGATCAATTCCACTTCCAAAGATGCTCTTTAGCTTTTGGTGCAGATCCTCTGGAGGATCCAGACACAAAGGGTTCTGCAATCAATGACTATAAACTCTTCAGAAGGGATAGGCAAGGAAGGAGAAGTTAGCCACTTCTTGTATGTTAGGAAGCGTTTCAATTGCCTAGAACTTTATGATGAGGATGATGGAGTTGAGCGTTTATGGATAAAACTCCGTTTATGGGTAGGAGGAAGGCCAACAAGGCAGATATCATGGTAAGAGTCTGGTATTTACCACCCAAGCACATGAACAGATAGATGAAATATTCCACAAACAGCTGGGAGAAGTCCCATAATGGCTAGCACTTGTTCTCATGGGGAACTTACTAGACGTGTGCTGGAAATACCATAAAATGGAGAGGAAACAGTCTAGGAGGTTTCTGGAATGTGTGTGAAAGATAATATCATGACACAGCTGATGAGTGAGACAGCTAGGGAAGGTATCCCACTGGACCTGTTGCTTGTGAAAAGAGAAGGACTGGTAGGTGATGGGACAGTTGGAGGCCATCTTGGGCACAGCTATCATGAAATGGTAAGAGATTCTTGGAGAAGTAAAGAAAGGAGTCAGCAGAACTGTTCACCTGGACTTCTGTAGGGCAGACTTCGACCTGTGTAGGAAACTGGTTGACAGAGTACCTTGCCCTCAAGTTGCACCAGAAGAGGTTTAGATTGGATATTATGAAAATTTTCTTCATCAAAAGGGTTGTGAAGTATTGAACAGGTTGCCCAGGGAAGTAGTTGAATCAGCATCCCTGGTGGTATTTAAAAGACATGTAAGTGTGGCTCTTGGGGACATGGTTTAGTGCTGGACTTGTCATTGCTGGGTCAGCAGTCGTAACTGCTGATCTTAACGGTCTTTTCCAAGCAAAACAGCCCTGTGGTTCTGTGAAGGGACGAGGACGTGCTGATACCTGCCACATTGTTTGCACAACTCACTTCTGCAGTCACACTCCAGAGTTTATAGTTTATCTTCCACTTCTGCAGCCCCAGATGGAAGACGAAGATGGACCATACAGAGAGCCCAGACTGCAGCAGATTCATCTCATCCTTCCTCTCCATATCAGTGTAAATCATTTTTAGTGATCAATAACCTTCTAACATCATTTCTGTAATTTAATTAGTGCTATAAAGAGTATAAATACAAATTTTTTTTTTAAATACAACAAGCAGTCTTTAGATATAAGTACTACTTCTAAGGTAAATGACTAAAGAGAGTGGTTTCCACAAGTAACAGAAATCTGTAATAGAATGGTGATTGTTACAAGTTTTCATACATAAACTAATGAAGGATTGTTTCCGTATGCTTGTCTTCAAAGACACATGCTTTGTTTAAAGCAGAATAAGTAATAGAAGAGAGTTGGCTATTCTCATTATGGCGTCACATTTACTTTGAGAGAAAGACACAAAAATCCTTATCTATCTAAAAAAAAAATTTTTTAAGAAGGGATTACATAACATTTTATGAGTAATAAATAAAGTGGCCATATATTATACCTCACTTTTCATCAGTAGGTATCAGACTGAGACTTGCTTTTCCTATTTTCCAGAAGAGAAAATAAGGAATAAAAGCTGGAATGACTGCCTAGGGTGATCCATCAGGCTGACACAGATTTGGAAATAAATCCAAGTTTCCAGAATCCCAGCCCAGTGTTCTGTCTTTAGCAGTAAATTATTGGATATCTTAATCACCAAAGGACAACTTTACCCAGTCATTCACATGTCTCTGAAACCAAAGGCCCTCTGGAAAACACAAGGTATTTGCAGTTCTGTGGTCTCTGCAATGTCTGATACTTCAAGTGTTTGTAAAGTCATTTTTAATGCAACTTAATTATGACCAAGAGAGAAACGGCTGGCCTCCATAATTAGTTGTAATAAAATTTACCACTCAGATGCTTTCCTACATATTAATATGTTTTTGAAGTTTTCACTCTGAAAGCTTGTTCTCGTGAGGCTTGTTTATCTGGCCATTCTTTCATAGGCAACATTTTAATTCAATAATGCTTTGAGTGCAACAACAGATTTGACAAATGAAGCATCTGTGTGAAATATACAAATTAAATTGCACATGGAGAAGGCAAATCTGAGGCTGTCTGAGAAAAGGTTTTAACAGCAGTACGATTTCAAATATAGCACTGATGAATCTTTTGGAACTTTCTTCATGAAAAGGTAACTTGTAGGAAGATGTCTATGCATTTTTAAAGTCTGAAGACTCAATTTCTTTATAGAGTAATTACTAGATAACAAAATTATAATGACTCCCTGGACTATTAAACTTTGGCAAAGGTGACTAAAAGGGTCTCAGGGGAACCAAGAGCTTGTTTAGACCAGGGATATTAAGCAGTGGTAATTAAGTAAAACAGTGGGAGCGGGAGTCCCAAGAGAAAACATGTTACAATGACAATTTTTATTACACATCTCAGTTACTTTTTACTATACATTTTAGCTTTCTGCAATAGAAATCTACCACTACTTCAGATCTTCGGAAGCCTGAAGCACTACACAAATGTCCCGAACCCCTTCTCTGGTCCTGAGACCAGGTGACAGAGTATAGCATATCCACCCTGGAATGGTAAACTTGCCCTGAAAATAGGATGGCCATATCCAAACTGCCCACAGTTAATAGTTTATCCTATGTTAGTTCTCAAACTATCCCAGGAATTACCTGGAAGACTGCTAATGCACCACAGCTGTGCATGGGACTGTTTGAAGAGTTAAACAGTGCAGGCAGCCTGCTTCTGCCCCTCTGCCTTTACCCTGCCACTGTTTATTTACTAGTCAAAACAGAGCCAATAATGACCTTCTAGCAAAAACAAGAGACCTGCCAGGTGCGATGGACAAATGAAGAATGGATGGACAAAGAAGAATGGCACATGGAGAGGGAAGATAGGGACAAAGTTCCTAACTGGGAAAGCAGGGAGCTAATAGTGTTGTAGATAAATGTGAGCAATGCAGGACACAAGAAGAGAGGATGCTGCAATAGTCAAGCTACAAAAGGCTGAGGGATAGACCTAGTCAAGGGTATGGAGAAGCTTCTGCATTTTAGAGCTACTTGGCAAGAGGAATATTTGAAGTTCAAGCCAGCCCTGGGCAGAGGCTCAGCTGAAGACAATTTTGAGATTCTGGAAATGATGTGCTGCAGTCCTACAAATCGAAGATCACAGAAGCTACCAAGAACCCCAAAGAGTCTCTTAGAAATGGGTTCAGAGTCCATCCGCTCAATCGTCATCTGAAGGACTGTAGAGGAAGGCCACAACGTCTGTTATAGTAGTCTAGCCAGCAGGATATGGCAACCAGAAAAGAGCCTGGGAAACCTTTAACTATTCTGTCCTTTATGAGAGCAGACAAACCAGAAAAAACTTATAGACCACAGCATAAACATGGTCACTTTTTCACACATGACAGCATACATGTGTACATTTACATTCAGACATGACTTGCATGCTGGAATTCATCTGGAAACCCAAATTTTCGGAGGCATACAGCTCTTATTGCCTATATCTAAACTAGTAAGTTCATTAGTGCCAGCATCTTGGTATACAATTGTAGCCTCTTTACTGCATAACTGTTGGAAGACAATTTGGGGTTCCTGATGAGTCGAAGACCATTGCCACTAAGCCATCTGGATACAGCCCCTCTGTTTTGAATGTCTTAAAGATATAGGCAGAATCAAAACATTCTGCTTGATTTCAAGGGTAAAGAATGTGTTCTGATACTGTTCAGTGCACTATTGCAGACATCCACTCTGGGACAAATAACAGTTTTGCTACTAGCAATTCTGCTGTTTCTTAACAAAAGTCTGAAGTAGACAAACTTGATATTGGTGGCTAAAGGCATCATTTAGAAGCGTGATGCAGGTAGTAATATGATACATTCAGTGGGCCAACAGCTGAGGTTTTGCAGTTCTGTGAATACTGCGATACACTGATAAACATTTGGGGGGAAAAAATACATTATAACATTTAGCTTTGCCTGGCGAAGTTTGGTGCAATTTAGTGTGTGTTTTGCTCCCTTTCCCCATACTGACAGATAATCACATGGACAGGCAGCATGCTGGGGATTTCATTTGTCAAGAATGTTCCTAGGGAAAATGATCTTAAGGACTGAGGAACTCCTGGAAGCTCTTCATGTGCTGAGATGCCAAAAGAAGACAGGAGATTTGAAAGCTGAATCCTTAAAGTGTTCATGCTGGCAGCCTGCATATGACTCAAAGTTTGCCATTATCTTTTCTCTCAACGCAGAGATACAGCCCTGTAAGGACTTAAAGAGCACAAACACTATTAAGGCCAGAAGAGCTTTGCAATAAGACAAGCACAGAACAGAGTGCCAGGATGGTGCTAACTCCAGGCCTGGCAGAAGTGATATCTGGTTAGTACCTCCTGTGTAACGCATCCATACAAAAATTCCCCTGTGGCAAACTGTGTAAAGAAGCAACTGCTCATGTGCACATCACCAGTCAAAGAAAGATCATCCAAGTTATGGGACAGATGGCACTTGTGACCACCACAGAAGCCCACCCCCCATATATGACCTGAAACTTGGACTGTAGGTTAAACCACCACAATGGGAACTTGAAATAAGATGAAGGTGGTACTATTGTCTGAGTGTTATCTCAGGCTGGGTAACAAAGATGGGGAAGAAGGATGCAGAGGCATCTCCCACTAACTGGATCACAACAAGCCCTCATGCTCTACTAAACTAGAAGTAACTACTGAGTGTCTGTAATACTTGCTTCTAATACACGCACCATTTTATACAGTTGTTTACAGCCACAGGAGCAGCTGTGGCCTGATGCTGCCACATCTAAATGTATATATCTAGAGGTATTTTGATAAATATTGATAAAATTTGTGACGGTGATAATGCTTCTAAGGCTGGAGGGTGCTGCAATGTAATATGCACATATAACAGTTACAATTTTGCTCCTGCTTATCACAGCTTTAAAACTTGAAAGTAGCTTTCTGGTAGCTGTTTTCCACACTGTACCATATCAATCATTCTGCTACAGAGGAACAACAGACATCCTGTCCTTTCATGGAAAACTCTGTGCTGCTTTGAAGTGTTCCACAGTCTCTACTTACCTTCTGAAAAAAAAAAAAAGTCTGATTTTAAAAACGTGATACACATTCTAATGCCATTGATTACACCACTGTTTCTTTGTGTTTATAAATATCTGCAGCTAAAAAAATTGGAGATTGAGCTAAACTTCTCATCAGAAACTGGGCAAAATTAGGATTAACCTGAATCTTACAATAAATAATGTATGACTCATTACCCTTTAGGAAAATAAGGTGACTTGGTTCAAAAAACTCATGTGTATTATGTATTTTGGTCTCAGAAAAGGACTATTATTTATAGTGAAATAATGGTAATACAGAAGCTTTCAGGTGGCCAAGTAGGGATTTTTATGGCTCCGAGGCTTATTTATAATAACCGTTATTTATTGCCCCTTTAAAAAGCTTTTATACCATTATCATGCCTGATTTTTCCCAAGGATCAACATAACCATAAATATTTTTTGCCCTTTAATGTACGTTTGGGATGAAGCTCCTCCAAATGCAGGTACTACATTACTCTTTCAGCATCTTTACACTCCCTGACCCCATCCTTTCCCATCCCTAGGTCTCCCATTGCATATGCACAGGAATTTGTCTGTGGAAAATTTTCCTCATTGCTGAGTGCTTTGGTGACACAAAAATGTAGGAGTGTATTAGGGAAAGGGGGGAGGCAAGTCAGAAAATGGGCTGCAGTGTTTTGACCTGGATAAAATAAGCACCCACACATGAAATGAAAAAGCAGTCCTGAGAAAGCACTTTAGTCTGATTTTGAGTGGGTTTCAACCTCCTCCATCCCAGGAAGTTACATAACAAAAGATTGTCCCAGCTTTGCACAGGGAAGGCTAGTTAAGCCTCTTTGTATTTGAAAGAATAAACCAAAGTCATATTTACTGCCATTTCGTGGTTTAACAAGTAGCTAAATGCTCACATATGTTTCTAGAGACGTAATTCCCTGCTTCAATGGTATTTGTCTGTATGGAGAGGGAGGACAGTCCAGTTTTCTCTCCTGTGCTATATCTCCTCTGACCAGCCTGTAGATCGATGGGAATGTACAGAACTAAAATATGCTGGTCCAAATCCATTCCCTAACAGCCCATTGGCAGAGGAGAGACAGGGTAAATATCTGCTCACCAGATGACAGATTTTTTTCTTACTATCTGCATTCAAAATATAGCCTCAAATAAGTATACTTATGTCTACCAATTGTATGGTCACTCACAGGTCGAGGGCAGCTCTGCTGTTAGCCATAACATAACAGCCAAAGCTTTCTATATATTAAATTAATTTTCTGCTCAAAGCTAGAACCAAATCAAAACAGCAGTGTCACGACAGACCAATGACTTCACACCAAGAAACCAAAAAGACACAGTGAATAATAGCAGTGAGAGAATAAACTCCTCTAAATTCAGAAACTATGTAATCTCCTCTCTGACTCACTGCTGTCTTGTTTTCAGTTTATTTATTTGCATTTATGACCAGAAGTTAGAAAATCATAGAAATAAGCAGAAAAATAGGCCTGCAAAGGACCGGGTGAGTCACCATGCTTTGTCCTCTGTAACCTAAAGCTATTATGCCGTAGTTTTTAAGTCCGTACATTTCCAGAAGGATAGCCATTCCCTTCCCACACACACAAGCTACAAATGATATTCATCATCCACATCATGTGAGTCAAGACCTCAGTGACTGCAATGCACTCTGGATGGAGAGATTCAGAGGCTGCAGTAGGGGCTTCTGCTGTTTGTAGGTTCACAAGAAGACAACTCTTGAGGATGCAAAGTGAGATGAGGCATCACCTCCTCCCCAGCATCATGCCTCTTCCAGACAGGAAGGAAAAATAAAGAAACCTGACAGAAGAAATGTTATGTGCTCTTGTGGATGGAAAATTACTTCTACCACTGATAGAAAGTAACAACCAACAATGGTCTTAAATTGGAACAAGCATTTCCACACTTCTCATTGGGCTCATCATTACCACACAATCAAACCAAGCTGCAGAGGTAAAGTTTAAAAAAAAACCACAAAACCAAAAACCAACACCAAAACCAAAACACAAGACAAAACAAAAAAAACCGAACAATAAAACACAAACAAACAAAAGACCCCAAAAACAACAAAACCCAAACCAAAACAAAAAACATGGAAAATTCAGGGCATTTTACAAGTGCTGGAGGACTCATTTTCTCCTTTCTGTTTTGCTACAGCTTATAGGACACCTTGTTTTGCAGAAATCTGAGGTAATGATCAGAAGCCAAGCAGCTTTCTTGACTGAGAACAGCTTGGAACCTGTAAATGATTACAAGAGGTAAATAGAAATTTAAAGATGATATTCAGACCTGAAGGTGAGCCCCTGGGGATGCAGTATGAGATGGGAGAACAGAGAAAAGCCATGAACTTCTCACTACCTTGCTGGTGTCTCCTAGGTTTTCCTACAGTACCTGGAGAGATCCAGGTAACTCCAGGGGTACACTGAAAGTATTCAGAGTTCCTACTTTGAATTTCTCCTCAGTATCCTGGATACTTGGAGAGAACAATCGTGCCAGAGAGAGCACATTTTCTCCTGAATAAAAAATCAGAAGTAAACCGCTCAAGCCCGAAAATCTCTGACTATACCCCAGCCCCATATGGCTGGAGTGCCTCACGTTACAGTTGGGAAACTCCTGTTGTTCCCAAACAACAGGACACTCAAAAATTACTCCAGAGGCAATCTTGCAGTAGTGGAGCTACACATACAGCATATGCTACACAAAATATTAAGAGTTAGAAACTTGTTTTTATTGGTATGTTTCATGATTTTCTGCATGAAGGTTTTGAGGAGGGAAGGAGTTTGGTTTTGAATGAGTGGAATGAAACAGGGCTACAAACCCATACTCCAATCCATTTTTAATGACTTGCTAAATCCAGTTCTTGTTCATTTTGCAAATGTCTATTCTGAGTAGGATTACAGATGGGTGGCACCAGTTTGCTGAGTTCATACTGCAGAATATAATAACACTATCCTCTGGCGTCCTAATGAACTCCCATTTATACTGTTTTCTCATTCCCAGAACTTCGAAACAACAACACACACATAGCTCCCCTTTAATTTGTGCAAAATCCCCTGAAAGATATGCAAGAAAAATATGCAAATATGGCAGGCAATGCAATGGCAATACTGACTGAAAACAAATAAATTAACATAGTCTTTAGCAAATCTTCTTACTTGGGCAAATCCTATTTTTTCAGACAAAGAAAACATTTCCTTTTTTTTAACAAAGAACTATCTTTGAAAGCAAAATGCCTCTGCAGGCACCAGTAGAGGATTTCTTTTCAGTAATCACAACTAAATTTATTAGAGCCTTTTCTCTTCCACCACATGTACCAATATACCTCCTGGCTCTTTTGAGAGCACCTGAGGGCTGGAGAGAGAGTCACAATTTCAAGCCTATAAATTGCTTTTTCTTTCAATTCAACTGGGTCATGATTTGCTTGAACAGAAAATTGCCCAGTTCAGAAAAGAGGAAAAAAGTTGTAGAGACCCTTGGCAGACTCAGAGGAGGGAGAAGAGACAGCAAAGAAAAGGTCCTTTATAATAGTAAAGCCCTGGGTGAAAAAAAAGTCTTAGCATGTTTCCACCAGTTAAGACTGCAGCACACACTTTCTGCCTTGAGGCAAAGCCAAGGGTATCTGTTTTCACCAGGCTTTCCTGAGGGCTGAAATTGTGGATGCTGCAATTTGGACACATCCAAAGCAAGATAAAGCAGAGGGCACACAGAACCTGGGGATATGACTCCTATTTGGACTAAGTGATAAGCTGTATCCAGGCTCCCATCTTAGTGTGATGTCCTGAGTAGAAATACGAGCATGTACACCTTGGAAAAGTACTGGTAGTAAATGCCACATTCCCAGAGAGCACTGGACTTGCTCTGCCCTCACCATGCAGGTTGAGCCTGTGCCTGCCCTGACAATTCAGTTGCTCTCAGTAGGCATTTGACAGTACCTCTGCCACCAGCAGACAACCAAACAGGTAAAAACAGCTGAATCATTCCCAAATAAACTACCTCTCCTTCTTCCTCCCAGGCAGCAATCCAGGTAAAACTGAGATAATGGTAGCAGGAAGTGCTAGTAATGAGGTTAAGTAAAGCTAACTTGCCATTTTCTCTCCCAGCTTCTGAAATCTCCACATCCAAGGCCTGTAACACTTGGTAGAAACCTTTCAACCACGGATTTTATGATACACTTCCCAAGGACTTTTGCCACTTTTAACATACACATGTAGAAAAAACGCATACACAAATCCTGTAGAACTTATTGGAGGGTTTTTTCTACTGCCTGACCTATTTTACTCGTATTTAGACTTATTTGATCACTCGGTCTTTGAAAATGCCTCACTTTGCAGAGACATACCATAATATCAGCAGCATGTAACTTTTACAGAAGATGTAAAATGATCTAAAGCAATAGTATTTATAAAAGAAAATTATTATTGATGAAAAATAAAAAGAAATACTACTATGAAGAGAAATGTGGTGGGAAATGGGTGGTTTGTGTGTGGAACATCATCACAGATGGAATAGGTGTTACAGCAAAAGATGTAAGGTTAGTAGGAACGTATATAGATGGATTAGTACAAAAATTAGTACAAAACAGACTGCATGTTCAACATATCATGGTGAATCAGACCGCAGCAAGCCCAGAGCACGTGCTCAAGTAGTGATAGAGGGCTGCAATGACTGGAAGTAGGGGAGGAGAAAGGGCAGAGGCCTGGCAGGGCAGGAGCTGGCAGGCAGTGAACGAGTGCTGCTGGCAGAGAAGACCTTCAGAGGCAAGGCAGGTGATTGGCTTTGGGTGAATACTGAGGAACAGTGTTGCATTGTTTTGGATGCCTTCGTTGCAATATTTGCTTTTTCTATATAAAACTTTTGGGACTTGGGGTTTTCTTATTAGTGGTAATGTGTTATTTTTTTCTCCCTTGAGCAACGTATTTCTATACTTGGTTAATCAGATTTCCTGTTTTGTGTGGTGCTCACTGAAGATAAAAAATGACAGAAGAGATACTGCCTTTAAAAAGAAAGCAGAAAGAAGAGAGAAAGGAAAGATGTGCAAAAAGAAAAGAGAGACAGTGTCACTGCCAGCACTGAAAATGAACAACATCTAGAAAATCTATTTATATCTGATGTATAAGGGTCTAAATTAGCTGCAGGATTTTCATACCAACAGTACACAAGTTTTGGTGAGAAACTTATACCAAAAAAGTTACTTCATCTTATGTTGTAAAAAATGCCTAGAAGGAAGCATATATTTTATGGAATATATGTCTCTGCCTTTCACTTTTTAAGTCAAAAAGAACAGTGCTCAGAATCTCCCAATAGTGAGATCAGTGTAGCTTTAGTTATTTCAGTACAATCAAAATCTGACAGCAGGATAAAAATGCATCAGGCACTAACACAAGTAAATCTAGGTAGAAAACTCTAAAAAGAACATAAATATTTTGTTTTCTTTATATTCTTGACCACTACACTCAAACCTCACATTAGTTACAAATAATCTTCTTTATTATGTTAAATTTTTGAGTTTACTTTTGCTCTCTTGGAAATAACATCTTATTTTTCCTGGCTCAGAAACGAGGCTCAAAAAGAGAGGAAGAAAGAATTTTGACTTTGATCTTACTTTTCACAGTCCCATTCTCTTTGTCTCATATATCATGCACTCTTTTCTTCATGTCCTCTGAAGATTTTCTGAAGTCCAGAGATCTCTTGCCTTTAGTTAGCATTTTTATTCCCACGTGTAGTAAACCTCTAAATTGAACTGAACCAGACTTTTTGACAAAGACTTAATTCACAGATCATAAATACACTCAGTTGTAGCATTTTTGCTTAAGTTAATCTTGCTGTTTAAATAACTATTATTTTGCCTAGTACAGTCAATTCTAAACTAAGTTAGCTAATTTAAATGAAAGCAGAAAAAATAAAATATTCACCTATTTTGTTCAGGTTAATAGACTCATATTTACTTGAAATACCTAAAAAGCTTTAAAATTATACAGCTGACCTGTATCTACTTTAATGTAGTGAGATTTTTCATAGGAAAACCTAATTACAAGATAATATCTTTATATGAGAGAGTTTAATGCAATACAAGTAGTGTTATTATAAGTGAAGATAGAAAATTAACAAATCTGTACTGTGCAGTACAGAAAGAAAAATCTTTCTGCTAACAAGTACTAGCAACTTTCACGCAATTTGCTTGACTATTTCGCATCAAACACGGCAAACACCAGGGGTAAAGAAGGAATTCAGGCCTGCATACAAAAACAATTTTTTTCTGGATTTTAGTTAAAAAAAAGGAGGTTGCATGATGTATCTGGTTAATCATGTGTTTCCCAGATAACCTATTCTTTCTTCTCATTCAGTCCCCTTTCATGTTGATGAAAGTTTTGAAACGCATTATGACCTGATCTTTGTTCATTGGAAATCCCAACCACTACAGCCACAATGAAACCATACAGTTAAAAACACCTATGCAATAAGTACACAGTATTGTACAACTCCCTAAGGGATGCTGTAAGCAACAGAGGTACCCTTTCATGAGGAGTTCTTTCCTTAAGCAAAGAAATCCTTATTATTTATTTTAAAAGTCTCATTCCTCTGGCAAACTCCCTTCTGCCTTTGCCAAGTCTGTGGCATTTCACCTCAGCACCTACCCTTATCTTTTATTAGCATGCCAAATTATACTATGCCCATAACATCCTCTTCCTTTTCCTTCAGGAAACATGTGGCATATGAAAAGAAAATGACATATCATCAAAAACCTAAGGAAAAAGAAAAAGGTCAAAATTCAAAGAAGAAATTGCAAATGAGAGCTTCCAGCAGGAAAAAAAAGCATTCTATCACCAATTTAAAAAGAAGCCCAATTACCAACATCCTTTAGCAAACAATACTTTGAATAGAAAACCGTACAGCAGTAGAATTTGTATTTCCAGATGTTCATGCAGGAAATTTTAATTGGTTTTTAAATAAAAAAGGCTATTCGGGCAACAAAAATCAAACCCATAGTATTATAGGAACACTTACCTTTGTAACAGTGCCAGAACCGGTGTTTGCACTTTTCTATTTGGGGTCTTTTAGGAAATAAGGGACACCTACAATTCACCCCAAGGATTGTCTAAAATCTAACAGCTGCCAGGCTGCACAAATAACAGAAAATTTCCTGCTAGCATGTTTCATATTTGCAATGTCACTGCTACTTGGCACACCTGGCCAACGTCAAAGATGCCTCTTTCTGATATCCCTTTAAAACCAGCCATCTGTGATGCAATGTGTAAAGTATCTGTAAAATGACCAAACTTCATTAAAAAAGAATGGGAAAGAAGTTTGTGATATGCATGTACATTTATCAATACATGGAACAGAACACACATCAGCTTCTTCAAGGGGAATGGGCAAAACTACAGGGCAAAAGAAAAACAAAGGAGCTGAGGTTTGCTGCTTGTCCCAGTCTGCGCCTACCAAGTTCTGCCTGTGTCTTCGCTGCTGCTTGGCTTAGTTGCAAAAGCCATTCTTTGTATGGAAATAGCAGTTACCAAACTCACCATATAGACTACAGTCAGAATGATCTGGATTTTCAGAGCAATGGAGAAAGAATAGGATGTAAAAACCTGTTAGAAAAACATGTAAAAATTACCCCAAGCAGATCCTAGAATGAAGATCTAGATGATCCTAGAATGAAGCATTTATTTTAACACCGTCTTTCTCTTGGCAAAGAGCTCAGCATGATGATTTCCCACTGTACTCCTCCAAACAGACCCCACCATCAACCTTAGAACAAAAAGGGCAGTGGTTTGAGGAACATAACACCTGGCAAAGGGTTAGATACCAGAAAATATGCATAGCTATTTTAATTTACATTTTATTGTTGAGATCTTTTCTGCACAGTAACATTAATTCCTTTTTTTCACTTTCTTTCTTTTAGATCTGCATTAACAATAGCTATTTCATTAGAATGTTTAGGCTTCAGTTAAACAAATTCTTACCTTTATTCTTAAGAACTTTTTTCTTTTTTTGACTGGAGCAAGACTGAATGCAAAGGTGGGCAAAAGAAACTTTCCAACTCAAACAGACGTTAACTAAAATGCACTTTGTTACATCTGTTGGCTTGGGTAATCTGTTGGGATCTGTAAAGTAGGATTGCATTAAACAGCTGTTTTCAACACAGTGATCAGCTGGAACCAGAAAATTATTTCCAGATAATTCCAGTATGGTATTACAAAAATCTCAAACTAAAAGAGGGATACAAATAAAATGGTTCAAAGAAATGCAGTGGTATAGTGTGACTCAGCCAGCCCCAAATTTCACAGCTTAAACCTTCACTTCAGCTATTTAAAGTCATCATTTATGAGCTTCTGTTTATCCACACCAAGCAGAGCAAGTATGGCTAGACAGAATCACTCAGCAAATTGTTAAAATTATTATTTTTATTGTTAGGCAGTGTGTTGGCATGAAAAAGCACAATGCTCTTAACCTTACAGCATATTGGAAAATGTTTGCATTGATAGGCATTAGATAATTTCAAATAAAATCAACTTTCTCTGAAGAGAACATAAACCATGAACTTTCCCCATCACCTTTTCAATCTCCTTCAGATAAATCCTGAATCTTTGTTTACATAGCATAATTGAATTGAAGACAAGTCCCTTTTTCATATCAAAACGTATATCTCCTAGGAGCAATCAAGGACAGTCAATTACAAAGATTAGTGTTAGTTCATCTGTTACATGACATGACCCCTTACACAAACCCATTGACCAACACGCAGCACTTGAGATCAATACAATCTTTGCTCTTCCTCTCCCTGTAATTTGCGGAAGAGATTAGCAAGGACAGATTCCCATAGAAATTGATTAGTAAAATAGCAGGCAGGATGCAGTTGCACTCTTTCTTAACAACAATCTTTATGAAAACAAACGTTTCAGCAGGGAAGCCTTAAAATACAAATCCACTTATGGCAAAGGAAAACCTCAAGGTCTCCTCTTCCAGCAAAGGTCACACTCACCTACCATTCAAGCAATGACAGCCAGGATTTGTCCTGCTGGCTTGAGGTCAAACCAGACAATGTGGCATTAAAAATGCCAGCCTGGCTCAAAATCAAACCTCAAAAATTCACTCCTGGATACCCTTGACATTCTGCTTTGTTGCACCCTCCAGTTTCCAAAACGTGCAACAAACATGAGCTATGGTACCTACCAGCTGCATAGCACATCACCCCTGATGATTTAACCTGCCAGCAGCTCAGCAGGCTTGGCCAAGGGCTGCATGGCCCACGCACCCCCAGAGACCTTGCAAGTGTCCTGCCACCCACACCTGCACCTCTGCTCCCTCGCAGGCACAATGAGGGACCAGTCTCCCCCTCTGCTGCAGCCGCATCAGTATCCTTCACCGTAAAGGGGACTGCACAGCTCCCACAGCCAACCCTGACCACCTTCCAGTTCCAAAAACAGTGAATCAACATAGAGGTGGACACTCAGGTGACAGCAAACTGGCAGCAGCAAAGGCGAATAGATGGTCAAAAAATGATCCTGTCTGCCTGGCAGTAAAATCAGTATAGGACAATTCCTGTCATGCTACAATGGAATAGAAGAATTTTTTAGCAGCAGATTAGGGCGTTTACAGTAATGTCATGATTTGCAGCTATTTTAATGTGACTAAGATAACCATCAGACTGGCACAAAGTGAATAATTAAATGTAATGATATAAATTCCACTGAGGGAACTTTTGTTTGAACACGAGGGCAAAATGTTCAGTCTGTGGAGCCTGTTTAGCTGTGAGTTCCAGTTATGAGCAGGAGGTTTAGTTGCTTGAGTTTTCAAGGGTGCACGACTTGAAGTAACACTTACTTTGTGAAAAGCAAAGATACCTCTGTAAGAGAGGGAACACATGCTAATGAAACACAGGGAAAAAAAACAAACTAGTCCCTCAGATTCTTCACTAGCAAAAGAGCACAGTTGCACTGATTTCTGTAATCCCTTTTGTTCGGCTACAGCCATTTACATCAGCTTTGGAAGCTGTCAATATCATTAACACCTCTTAATTTCTTGGAGGCTGATTGATTTTCATGCAGTTTGTGAGTACTGAGAACTGCAGAAACCAAGGTGCTCGTTGTGGCACCTGACCTTAGATCTGTTTTCAGGACTTAATGAATCAAAGATCACCGCACAATACATCCATCTAAAAGCTGCCAATCCTACCACCAGAGGTGTTAGCTGTCAAAGAGTATACAATAAAAAAATACTAATTACAGGTACACTGGTGATTTGTGTCAAGGTTATTGTACATAAGCTTTTGAAGAGAAATGCCATAGAAGCAGCAGCATTTTTAGAACACAAGGACTGTAGAATGAGAGAGTTGTGGGAAGTACACAGAAAGAAAGGAATGCTAGTAAAATTATAAATAGGAAGATAAAGGCTCACTGGACAGTATAATTGTTAAGATTTACAAAGACAGCTAAACAGCTTCACAGCTGACTCAGACACATCACTGCAGATGATTTTCAGTACCTTTTAATTATCTTCATAACATTAATTCCATAATCCACATTTTAAAATATTTAGAAAATTCTGGACAAGAGAGTTTATTGCATATAGGTTTTGTCATTCCTTTTATAATTTTAGAATTCATTTTCCTTCTTATGTCTAAGATCATTACAATACAAACAAGCCTACATTATATTTATCATGTTATAAGATTTCTGAGACATTTCTTATAGATGGGGATTCTGTTTATGTGAGAGATGCCACAAATACAGGATTTTGTTTGATAATCTCTTGTTCTATAAAAGGATCATTACAGCAGCTTTCAACTGCACTCAAATAATAAGTGGATGTTTTCCAAGAGAAAAATAAAACTCACAGGAGACATTTGTCCTCAAGGATTTGTAACAGCTTATGGAAATGTCTTCTGTGTTCCACTAGTCTTCATTACCAATGCACATGCCTTAAAAATCTTGATGAGAAAGAAAATGTGCAAAGGGCATCCATGATGAGGATTAAATATTCTCAGCCCAAACCATTGGAATTAATTTCAGAAGCTTAAATGACAGACATTTAAATTACATGAGGGTTGAAAGATGGAAATTGCCTCAACTGTATTCTGCATTTTAAGGTAAAACGAAAAGATTCTGTAAGCCAGACTGAGTTTTCTGCTAGGCAGTGTCCCAAGTCTTCCACACCAGATCATTCTGTTTTTCAGCCGGTGGAAAGAAAATAAACCAACTCAGACCCTGCAGCACATTTCATTTCAAATTGACTGGTGATTAACAAGTGAAATATGTACACAAACCAGCCCATATGGGCACCACGGTTTTTACAGCATTAACTGCTTCCCCAATCCAATTTATTTATACTGAATGAGAATTTATTGATTCTCAAGAGGTTATTAACATGTGAACAAATCAAATGATGTGTTAATTAACCCAAACACTGTTAGGATTTCCAGAGTGCAGTCTCTGGTTTAGCCAGAATTAATTTTCTGAGCAGAGTTGTTAATGACAGATTATCTATAAATAAGATCACAAGTTTAAATAAAAGACAGTTTCCCCAAAGTTTCAAAAATATGGAAATACAAATACCACATCCACAAATGCCAGTTATGATCAGTACCTTGCAATTCTGGTACTCACTCAGTATTTTGTCTTATTTAAACAAAACAGGCATCTTAATTAACCTATTTCTGGTTTCCTTAACACAAGTAAACCTTGGTTATTATCAAATGTGAACATAATGCACACCAACATAGAAACATCGTGGTGGCTATTTCAGAGTCCGCAGAATCTGGCACAAGACTGTTCCCAGACATACAGATTTAAAAGGACCTATGCCTCTGACAGGAACCAGGGGAAACCCAGCCAGGCTTTCCTAACCCCATGATATACAGGGAAGGAAAGTAAGGGTTTCGACTCCAAATAGAACAGGGTTTACCAGAAAATGCACTCTCTTTTTGGCATATAGACCCGCATTCAGTTCCCGTTACTGCCATATCCCTATCTCTCAATCCACACAAGTCCTACTGAACAGTGGCATTTGGCATAAGGTCACCCTTTGCATCCCAGGCTTTCTTTGCAATGCAGTTCTATTTTTCTTACCATGGGTTTTTTTAGATTAAGAAAAGGTTTCTCTACACTCTATGAAAGGTAGAAGAATATTCTGCAATAGGCAGTCAAGGACAAGTTGTGTTGCTCTTATCAGGCTTTCCAAAGAGCACAGTGCTGGATATCAAAGAGCACTGTGAGCATAATTATGTTTTTAATCAATAAGAATTTTAACATTTTTCAGCTACCTGTAAAAAATCCCAAACCTGTTGGGTTTGTTTTAACCTTTAAAAATAATTAAATTAATTCCCAAAGGTAAAATTTTCATTTCAGATCAAACCTTTGAAACCATATTAACTTCAAAATTGGAACATTACAGGTAGTTTTCTTCCCCTCTGCCTACCCGAAAAACTTGATGAAGTGAACCCCAGCTCACTAAATCCAAGTTTGTATTTCTTTATTAGGAAAGTGCCACCTTCACTCAGTGCCGCTCTTGAGAATCTGGTTTTAAATGTTACATAACAAGTTGTTGAATGCTGAGCTCCACGGTGTAGGCTGAGCAGCTGAGAATTTTCCCCACGCACATAGAGGTGTCTGTGTATCATATGCCTATTTTCATCCAAACCTCCTGGTTCCCTGCCCCTCTCTCTCTCAATTATTAGTAGAACTTTTAGATCAGCTTCAGCATTACCTGCCAGTCAAGTTTCTGTACACAGGTTTTTTCCTCATTCAGCCTGTCAAGAAAAAAGGAGACAACACTGAGAACTTCTGGGCTGATTTGAATATTCAAATCCATCATGCTTGGAGGAGCTTAAATGTAGGGGAAAATTGTTGACTGTGCTTTACATTTGTTGTTAAAAGCAGTAGGACAGATTCTAAGAGAATAAAGTGAATAACAACAGAATTAGCATGATTCAAACCACTGAGTGTGATGGACCAAACTAGGAATAGTTTGGTACAGGCTCCAAAGGAGGTAAAGGCCTGAGGCATGGTCAAGCCAAAAACTCCTCTAGAAAACCCACAAAGTGACCCACTGAGCATTAGCGCATATGAGCTTGGAACACTGTGTGATCAACACATGGATAGCAGATGTGTTTTCCAAGACTCACAAAGAAAGTGTTGAGTACAAAGAGTCTCATCCATACCCTTCCTGTGCATTTTAACTATTAACTAAGCACTTTATCCCAAAAATATAACAACTTTATTGAGCCTTCTTTGGGCTCTCCCTACACAGTAGTGTGGATGCTAGGCAGTGGTCTCCCATACTGCTGGGACACCTCTCAAGTTTTGAGATTCTTTATCTGATACTAAGAGATCCTTTTTTACCCAAGGCAGAGACCCCCTATTTGCAACAGATCCTCAGTAAGTTGCTGATAACATGCTAAATCAACAGTAATGAAATTCACACATTTCTTCTATTAGATATAAACCATTTTCCAAGTCTCAGACTAAGATCAGACCTAGCTTCACCTAGGCTCCACCAGGAGTTGAGAAAGCAGTGGGTCCACTCTGAACTTCATGACTGAAGAGCAGGGTGTCCCTTACCCTTTTGCATCTTCAGTCTCTAGGTAATTCATTCTAGATCAGTTATTACTGAATTTTCCTTTGTGTGTTTCATGTGTGTAGCAAAAAATGAAGAAATCTTGCCACGGAACTTTGTCAAGTCTCACTTTTATAAGTTCGTATTAAAACCGCTTTTGCCAATATCATTGATGGCAATTCTTCGAGTGACCCTATATCACTCATTCAGGATATGGAGAAAACTTAACTGAGAGGAGAAGTAAAAACTAACATAATTAGTAAAGTTTCTTTTTTTCAATTGTTACTCAAAACAGCATTTAACTTTTTGGAGAAAAGCTTTTACGCTTATTATTCTATTGTTAACCAATTGGCTGCATTTTTGGCAGCTATCCTTCTAACTCCTTTATTAAACGCTCAAATGACAGTTGGATGTCATGCAAGCTCAGCATTTCCATATCAAGATCCACTCCTGATCTTTGCTTCCCGGTTCTAGGGGATTTCTGTAAATCATAAAAGGGCATAAAATTCCCATTAGATTTTAATGTTCCAAGGAGATGACCAGCTGTGAAAGCTGGGAAATAGTAATTCCGAAGCAAGAGCTCCACAGAAGAGTAAGCACTGTCATGTAGCACCCATGGTGAATGTCACTAATGGGATGGGTTGTAGGTGCCTGGATTTTGCACGCCTCAGCATGCACAGCCAGCGGTCAAGAGTTTCGGAGGTCATTGCTGCTCGACTAAGTGTCTGTGTCCAGTTAGACATTTTTCAGTAACAGGGAGACAGGCAGGTGGAATGAGTTGATTTAACTTTAAAATCTCCCCCCTGTGTGTTTTTATGTCTGGTATTTTCATAGGTCCTTTCTTCCAGTGAGACAAATGGATAGAGCTGGCATCTGTCTGAAAAGCAGAAAACTGGAAAAAATAATGTGTAACTTGTCTGAAAGTTTTTAAACATTGGCAGATTTTAAAGAAAGGGGAAACCAAACGTAGTTTAGTAAGCACTAAGATGACAAAGCATGTTAACACTAACGAGTCTCACAGCCCACTAAGCAATCAAAAGGCAGAAGGAAGTCAATGCCCATATCTCCAAGATTCTGTTGTCCATTCTTCACGGATTTCTGGGGCAAGGGAATTACTTCTGATTAGTTTTAATCTGTCTCTACTGTCTGAAAACCATTCTTTGATGTGAGCCAAAATACCACAAATGGGGGGAAATGTAGAATTTTGTCCAAAATGCATTTTTGATTGAAAGTAAAATTCATATGGAGAACCACTGAAAGTTTTCTGAGTTATGCCACTAAAATTATTGTGAAAGATGATTGTGAAGTCCCTAACATCAAATCAACTTCAGTTTCTTCTTATATCATGACTGTTTTCTTGTCTTATGACAAAAAATAATTGTCAAACTTCAACCCTTACCTACTTGGCTGGTAAAGAATCTTTCCAAATTATAATGATGTCAGTGGTATAGTAGTACCTGATAAAGCCTCTTTCAACCTGGCTATTTCTTCGTAGTACTTTAATCACTTTCCTACAAAACATTTTAAAGGCCTTAAGCAGGTCAGACATACAACTCTAAACTGACATTGCTTCACTGAACCAAGGCCAGATAAGAAGTTTGTCCAATACCATCAGAGGATGTTGCTCAAAGAGTCTACCTATTCCTCAGTGTGGTATTGAATGAGATTAAACATTTAAACAATTTCTGTAACAAATGAGTGACAATCCATTGGGGAATTATTTCATAGATCTGAGAAGAGTCGATTTATTTCAGCTCTCTTGCAGAACACTAATAGCTGCTATCAAAACATGATGCACTCTGAAAAATGCCGGCACAATACCAGCCTCTGCTTACAGTTGTTCTGTTTCAGAATTGTTGGCAACTAATCTATGCTACACACAATAAAATGTGTATGTATCAAGTGCCCCAGGGCTAGGCCCACGGAAGAGGCCCACACAAAGATACAGAGGAGAAGACTACATGGTTACTGCTGGGTCTTCCAGTAGATTTGATTTGTGGTAGCACTTCTGCCATTTTATAGTAAAAAAACTATCTTGATGGCAGTGATACCACCACAGACCAAGTGCTTTTGCTAGCAGCACCCATCTAGCCTCAGGTCTTCATGATTAAATCCTGTGGGAAGGAATACAGATGTACCTTTCCCAAGAGAATACTAAGTTGTTTACCAGCAGGCATCTCTAATAGTGGCTGCAAAACCTTACATGCATAACAAGAACTGGCTTTTAACAGCAGATTTTGCAGATTGCACCAATCTTTACAGGTGCACTCTGTGCTTCTGTGCATGAATTCCACTACTTCCCTATCCAGAAGGTGAAATAACAAGATAGAATGCAAGTTACAGAACAAAGACATTAAGTAATCAAAGAGCATGAATCATCCTTTGACCTGTTATGTTTGGTAATTAACCTGTATTGTTAATGAATGACTGGACTGTCTCTCTGTCAGAACATTTTGGAAGAAAATTGCCAACAATGTAGGCAGCTATACAAACATTAACAACCTACAAGGGGGGAATGGCAATTCCTGTGCACTCAGTACAGGCAGATAAATTACTTGCATGAAGAGGGCTTGGCAATTTGGTCCATAAAAGGGAAAAATAACTCATATCCCGAAGTAATGAACTCTCAAGATCTCCTATGGAGATGCTTTACTGGATTCTGATGTCATTTGCACCATTAGAAGCTGCTCAGTTGGAGTCTTCAGAGACAAGAATATCTCTGCCGACTAGGACCCATAAAGGTCCTAATGATGATTTCACATGACTTTTTTTGTTAAAAAGGTTGTTTTCCTTTGTTTGAAATATTTTACTCTCAGAGAATCTGAAGCTGGAGCTCCAGGATTGCAGGGAGAATAAACAACAAATGCAGCCTGTGTTGTCTGTTCCATTCCACAACTGCTGTGAGTCTGGTGTCCCTACAAGTCTCAAGTAATGGCTTCCCAAGCGACTAGGGAGGACCAGACTTAAAAAGACTCAGTCTCTGCTAGAAAGAGCTGTGTTGTCACTGTGTTTGAAAGCCCTAACCTGCATATAATGGTCATGCCTGCAAGTGACAGTCTTTGCTGTTTGCATAGGTACTCCCTACCTGGAGAACTGTGTCCAGCTGTGGGGTTCCCAGCAGAGGGAAGGCATCAACCTGTCGGAGCAGGCCTGGAGGAGGTGCACAAAAATTAACAGCTGGAGAGAATACCTCTCCTATGAGTAAAATCTGAAAGAGTTGGGGTTGTTAAGCCTGGAGAAGAAGAGGGTCCAGGGAAGAATTATTGAGGCCTTTCAGTACTTAAAAGAGGCTATGGAAGATGGGGACAGACTTTTTAGCAGGGCCTGTTGTGATAGGACAAGGGGTAATTGCCTACAACATCATATTTTCATTTTGATACCATTGATCTGAAGACAAGGGCTTAATACTTGTCATAGTATCCCCAGCAGAACTTGACACCTATCCCCGCTCTTTTCTTGTGCCTTTTGACATTTGCAATTAATATTTGTCTTGTTTGTTAGCCTGCTGCCATTCCAGTTTACCCATTACAAATCCAGCCATTAAAGAAATGTTATTCAAAAAGGTTTGCCCTATATTTTACTTGTCCTAATAGCAATTCCTAGAACAGAAAACCCAGGCTGTTGTAATTTAGGTGGCATGGATGTTTCCCCTTTTAATTTAACAAACTTGAGAGAATAAGACTGATGAGATCTTTTTTTTTTTTCCCTTTCAATCATCTTTTGTTCAAAGTTCTCAGGTAGCAGCATGGAGTTGCCCAAATTTTTGTCCGGGTTGTGCCTCACACCCTCTTATAGGAGCATTCAAGAAGCACATAGCACTGTAAATTTCAACTTGTGACCAGACGTATGCTTGTCTGAGAGCCAACAGGCACTCCTGACAGCCATTCATGAGGTGCAGTCGTCTAATGAGCTGGATGTTTATCTCTGAATGGTACATCTGCAGAGTTATCAGGGGGAGGCTGGCACATCGGGTCATGCTGCCATGGGCCACTGAGGAAAGAGGGTGGAAAGGAACCAGCCATCAGATCACTGAACTGTTTGTACAGGCTGGATTTGGCCCATGGCAGAGGTCGACTACTCTTTCTTGCAGCCCAGTGTCTGCTTCCTGCTTTGCAAGGAGAGAACATGTAAGTTCTCACACACACCATCCTCCTATTAGTGTGAATGTTTATCATTCTCAGCTCAAAGCTGAAATTGTGAATGCAATCCCACCACACCAGTGAAACCTTCTGGATCAACAAATCACTCCTGCCAGCAAAGTGTAAAATTCTGCTTTATAACAAATGCAACATTGTCAAAAGAAACAAAAAGGGATCAGCAATTACAGAGTTAAACACAATAGCATAGGTAAATTTGAGATGTAGTAAACTCAACATTGAACTAAATTCCCTTCACCTCCTCTATTCTTTCCCAGACAGGTGAAAAGAAGGGCACAGAGCCATTTCTTCTTGTAAGAACTAAAATTCTTAAAATGGTGCAGCAAAATTGCAGTGCACCGGTATTAAAATTTGGGAAGAGCATCGCTGTGTACAGAAAGAACTAACAAATCTTGAGGGCTGGCATATACTATGTAAGAACCAAATGTCTAAGCATTAGAAACACAGAGTGAGAACTTCTGCTGTGAGCTTCACTCTTAGCAATTGGAAGGGATGAAAGAGGAAAAGTATCTCTGTGTGCAGCTGTTAGACACAAAAAACCCATAAATCTTTGGTGTGATACATGCTTGGAAAGGTCAGTTCCAGAACCCATTTCAAACACATACAGGAAAGAGGAACCCCAAGCAGAAAACAAGTGTTATAAAATGAACAGATGGAGAGCGGTTTTAAATTTGCACTGAAGAAATCGAAGTATTTCCAAATCGCTTATGTTTTGGAACAGCTTCTCAGTGGAATTTTTGAAAACAAAATCAAAATAAAATAAGCATTTTTTTAATATGATATTGATCAATTTACAGAAGCAAGCTCTTAGCTTGGATTCAGGCAGTTTGGTCTGGATGACTAAAGTCTGTAGTCACGATGTTGTGCATCAACACATTTACACACCCCCCCCCAGTGCCCTCCCAAAGCACATGTAAAGTGGGTGGCAATGACTCAGTTCCACATTTTTGTAAATCAGCCTGAAGTCCTCTCCTTTCTCCTCCCCTTGGTCCCTTTGTGCTGCAAGTTGTTCAGATGTGGCCCTGGGATGCAGAGGAGCCCCGCAAGTGCACTCATGGCAGCACTTGCAGGAGTCAGCCTGTACTCATACCCATCCTCATAAGAAGGATGTAAATAGTTGAGGGGATTAATGATGTGAAGTCTCATGCTCAGGAGACTCGGTTTTTAATCATTAATCTAACACATGCTTCATTAAGGCATGGAGCCTATTACAGATAAAGTTTAAGGGGAGTATTTATTGATCACTGCAATACTTCCATAATATTTTTAATTGCTAGTTTTTCTTTGTAGTTATAGTCACTAGAGCTGTGAAAACAGCCAAGTAGAACTGGTAACATTAGTTCAACTAATTAAAGTTTAAATTAGTGTGATCTCCATGTCTTTTGCAGTTAATTATCACTCTAATACCTGCAACAATAAAGTCAAATTTCGTCCATGAATCACACTGGATTACCTAGCAATAATAACAGCAATAAAAGAAAATGATGCACAGTGGGAACTTGGTTCTCAGAACCAAACAAGCTATCAGGAATAAAATACTAATGAATAATACACTTCATTACAGAGAAAACACTGCTCCCCATCAAGAGTACCATCAAATTACACAACATTACTGACAATGGTGTCTGAAAAGACATATCATGGACATGAAATTCCAAGAAAAAGGTTGAGTCATTTTCTGTATGCTTTTTTTGCTGAAACATAGTAATTTCATCTTTGGAAAGCAAAGAGCTCTATAACAGCAAGAGCAAACGCTAAATATTTCCCTTCATGTAGGAAGGTAAGTGTGTCATGCTGGGGTTTTTTTGTCTTTCATTCATATTTAATTTTTCTTTTTAATTCTGGGATGTCAGGCAGCTTACAGATTTTTCCTTTCAATACAGAGGCCAAAACACAAGGTTTCCAGAAACTAAGCTATTCACCTTGCAAGAGAATCAGACTCCATTTTGTTAATTCTCCGCGTAGTTTCATTATTTAGCAACTTTGGACGGTCTAAGTTCTAGCTTCAACTAGACAACATGAAAGTACTCTGCTGCCTCATCTCTCGTTTTATTGCCCAAGGGTTAGGGGAATTCTGAAAAACAAGTTTCAGCCTCTCAGGTCTGGAGTAGTTGGACCACTGCTATCCCTGTGCTAAGGGCTGTCTAGCCATTATGATGGCTGGTTTATTTCCAACTGGATAATTCAAGAAACTCGATGATTAGCATGTACAGTTTATACACATCATCACTAGACACCTAGGTCTCACCATGCACACCCTAAAGAGATAAATACTCTTTCAGAGGAGGGATCAGATTTGTCACATCTCTTTGCATGATGACCCCAGTAGCTCATAGCATTAAACAAACTCCTTACTCAGCATATAACTCTAGGTCGCCTCTCTGAAGGGCCTGATTTTCCAGATGCATTACATCAGAGCATAGCACAGTCTGGGCTTTGAATTTCACATGAGCACGTGAGGATTAGGGATCTTTCTCTTCTCTGTTGGGAAATACTCTGTAATGGACTGTAAGACCAATACATTTTTTTTCTGCTATGACTAGTGTCTTATCACTTGCTTAGAAATGAGCAACGTATCGCTATTTAGGCAGCTAGCTAAGACAGTGATGGAGCCATCTCCATGCTTATAAGGAGGGATTGACCTCAATTAATAAACTATACTTTAAGCCATTATAGAACACATCTCCTACTGTGAATTACCAAATTAATGAGGTGCAAAAGTGACAAAATCTTAATTATTCCAAGAGCTGCGGCAATTTTAATGAGGCAAACTGAATGCAGAGGAGAAGGAAGTATAACATTTCTTTCCTTTTTCTTCTGGGAATTATGTTTTATCAGGATTTGGCATAAGAGAGGTGATTGTGCAGACTGTTACACTGTTGGGTTATATTCTTTAATCACAGTGGGCATCTGTGGGAAGTTAACATAAGGAAGAACATAAAAGTTGCTCACTAGGAAAATGCCTACTGCACCCTTTCAGTGGGAGTTAAGAGAAATGAGCATGGAGACTGCTATGTATACAAAATCCCACCACAGTATACCCTGCAGGCCTTCCCTTTGGAAACACCTGATTGCCTTGCCCAGTCCATCGACCACAGAGAAGCCGAAGGTGTTAGCACTCCTCAGGTCCTACAGCTGCGTGGAAGGACATGAGTCACCTACCTGGCTTGTGGGAATTTATAGTTCAAGTCCTGATTCCCCAAGATTCCTGCTGAGTTTGGCCAGCTTCTTTGGATGGGGCCACAAATGCAGTGGAGATGCTCATGGTGGAAGTTAAATATCAAAATGCTGGGAAACACCTGCCTAGCATTCTGGGCCAAATCCTTCTCATACTTAGCGACTCCAAGACCTTCTTGGGCAGCCCATTCCAATGCCCGACAACCCTTTCTGTGAAGAAATTCCTCCTAACATCCAGTCTGAACTTCCCCTGGCACAGCTTGAGGCTGTGTCCCCTTGTCCTGTCGCTGGTTGCCTGGGAGAAGAGAATGGCCTTCACCTTACTGCACCCTCCTTTCAGGCAGTTGCAGAGAGGGATAAAGTCACTCCTGATCTTCCTTTTCTCCTGGCTAAACAAATCCCTTAGCCACTCCTCATAGGACTTACCCTCTAAACCCTTCACCAGGAAGGAAGGAGTAAGTTGAGAAACTGCCAATTAATGAAAGTAAATAGATCAATAAAATAAAAATTGCAATTCTTTCAACTCAACACAATCTAAAGGTCTTTTCTGAACCTTGTGATACAAAAAAACCCAAAAAGGTTATTTGCTAAATCCTTTCTCAACTTCAAGGAGAGGATGCACATCAAAGACAAAGATCATCTCCAATTTTCACAACTAACTTTCCCAAGGCTAATTATTCCTGCTCAGACAGCTCATTACTTCTTTTGATCTTCTCGAAGCAGTGGGGAGATAGCTTAAGATGCATCCTTCTTTATCTAGAAAAAATTTAAATGCAATTTTCTTCATCTATTCCCAATCCAAGCTGATTGGGAATCAAAACTAAAATTATTCAAGAAACACACAATGTTAAAGAGCAATGTCATCTTGCATCAGAGTTTGAAGAGAAAAAATCAACCAATTTACCAAATTACAGAATTTCACTGCATTGTGTTTTTTCAGAGCCAGCAAGAAGGCATTCAGCATAGTGAGTCAACATTTTTCTCTTTTTTTATCCAGCTTGCTGGGGAAAAGACCAGAAAGCCAAGCAGCTCATGGAATCGTTGAGCCAGACCATTTATGCAGCCTCTCCTTGGACACCCATTCTGGGAGTCAACAGGGCACAGGGGCTCACACAGGGGCCAGTCTGGTGACTCCTGCCTCCTGCCTCATGTCAGCCCACCTGGCTGGGACCAAAGGGGCCAGGGAGCACCAAAACTGCAAAAGTGGGGCAGGGAAGAACCTCCAGGAAACCAGAGAAGACTGGAAAAGCATGTGGCAGGGGCCAGGGCCAGTTGGCCCACCTTCTGAAAAGGTTTCGTTTGAAGGTTTGGACCTTCAGTCAATAAATCATCATGAAGCACTTTGGGTTTTGTCAAATTGGTATTCCTCAGTGAACTTTTGCTGAGGTAAGGAAAATGTGCAGGTTGAGCAGGAAAAGAGGTCAACAAGGGCTGCACTTTTCTTATAAAGCTTTAAATAGTTTGGCAGAGAGCATGTTCTAACTTCACTGCCTTAACAGTAAGTCTGCAGATGAAAATAATTTTTCCTCCTCATGTTCATTTGACCTTGCTTTGTGACATGAATGACAAAGCAAGGACTGGGCAGGGTGTGCACTACCACTCCAGTATCTTTGAGCATGAGGCAAGCTGAACACGGCTTACTTGGAGTCTGATTTTCATATTGACAGGAACATCAGTTCTCAGCTTCCCTGGAGAAGACAGAGAGTGAGAAGAAGGAAGAGGAAGGCAGAGATGTCCATCAAATAATTTCCTCATTTTTATTTTTCAACCCTGAAAGCAAAGTAAGACAACTTACTCTTGTGCTGATCATGACTTCTGGTGCTTTCTTCTATCAATATCCTGCACTCCTTTGGTCTGTCAGCTTTGGACTGGAGAAAAACATCTTCAGGATACATCTGAAGTTTGTCCTGTGGCAGGGCACTCCTATCAAGCCAAGGGAGGAGGCAGAAATTAATGTAATGCCATCATTTATTTTTCCTAGTGTAGAGCTTTTAAGTCCAAAGTGGACATGTTAAACTTGCTATAGCAATTATATCAATGCAAATGCAAGAACTCATCAGGCTTACTGTTAGGATCGGTGATTTAGAAAACTTAGTGAGGGTACAATTTAGGAAAACTGTAAGAGAAAGAAAAGGATCAGCATACATTTTCCCATGGTAAATAAAATCACATTCAGACCTAAGAAAAGCCATTAAATGCCATACATTATTACAGAAATTATGCAGCCTCTTCACTAACAAACAAAAAGGATTCTTGAATTTGTATGCTAATGAAGATAAATATACTGATGTGAAGTTATTTTTCATATACTAGAAACCTAATATCAGATCATAATTACCCAGGGGCAACCTCACCGTTCATTTACCTATCACAAAGGAAAAATTAGTCTTTATGTAAATATACATGGTTACCTACAAAGAGATTTAGGAGAAAATTTAACCTAATCCCAGCACAAGATTACTACTCCAATGCCTGATGATTACCTTATTCAGAAAACCATTTCTCGGCTCTGCAGACAAAAAGTGCTAAGTAAGTAATATTATTTTATGATGACATTTTATGTTCTGTAGTACCAAGCAGTGTTATTTCTTTTCTCTCCATGTAATCATGTGTTTTCTCTGTGTGAGCTACAGAGCATCTGCAGATCCTAACTTTGGGAGGTCAGGAATTTGACACAATCTGCTTCTGTGGGAGATTTTTTCTCAATTTACATATGCTGTTATTGGCCTTTTCCTGCAGCCCAAGTAAGTAAGTCCAATTATGGAACCCTGCTGTGATCAATAAATATTGGAATTGTTGCAAGTATTTGGGGAATAAGATATGAGGCTTTCCAGCATGGAGTCTGTTTGAAATGGGAGAAAATGTAGTAGCTGAAAAGCCTATTTCTAAAAATGAAAAGTCTGTTTATTAAAAAACCCTGTGATTTGAAAATTTTCTTTCTCTTTTCATTTCCAAGAAGTCACTCTCATGGCTGATGAAAGACTTTCTTCACTTTGCACTTTGTAACAAATCAGGAACTAAATAATAGGGACATATAAAAATAAGCTTGACAATAGCTTTTGGAAGGCTATTTAAGTGCTTTATCTTAACTTCCACTGAAAAAAAAAATATTTATAGCAAGCATATAACCCTTGTTGCTATTTGTATTAGTATTCATTGTAGCTACTATAATAAATGGCACATTATAAATATATAAATTATTCCAAAATTCTAAGGATAAGACTTGTGTAAAAGAAAGAAATAAGATTTTTTTTCCTGGTTTGTTCAAGCAGACTAAGTTCATGAATGTGATCCATATTATCGTATGAAGACAGTTGTATGGCTACGAGAGCCACATTTTCACTGTATTTTCAGGATATAGACTGCCTTCAGCAGCAGTCACAGCAGATACATGGGTTTGTTGGAACTCTGTCTGTACCATACTTTTCACCTAATGGAGTGGTATTTAAATGGATGACCTTATCATTAGGTGGACTCCTTAGGACACCCAAGCCCCAAAGTCAGTAAGCCTTTGACAGGTTGCTAAGAGGAAAACATATGGTTATCATTACTGCAAATAGGTATGTTTTTAGATGTTTAAAGACACAAGACAAAGAAGTCAAAAGTAGAAGAATTTCAAGTAAGAATTTCAAGAATTTCAGAGCTCCAATCAACCCCTCCTAAAAAGGATCAATTCATCAAGGACAAAACCCTAGAGAATAAATGTAGATGGGATCTGAAATTAGTTCTTATCCCCTTCTAATCTCTCCATCTACCTACCTGTGCATACCCCTTTTCAAACTGCTTCTCCCGAGTGGCCGTGTATCACCTCTGGTAATGACATCAGTAAATCTCAGAGGTGATAGCTAGGAATCTCCCTGATGTCACCATGAGTGATTCACTCTCCAGCAAGGACTGGCAGCCAACTAGCTGTCAAGCTCCTGCTGGTTGCTTTAATACAATGGAATAAGAAAGGACAGGCTTGGGAGAAATGGTTTAAATAAATCTCTCAAGTGTCATGAATACATTTGGCCAACAGATGACAGTGTAATGTATGGCAGATGATAGCATTAGAGAAATTTCTATTTGGGATTCAGATCCTCACCCCTGGTACAGTTTCTGTAGTGCTTTGATAGTACTGAAAGAAAAATTGCCCAAAGTGCATTATATGCTTTTAGCAGGGAACATCTTTAGCCAGGGTAATGATGCAATAAGTCCTTTCAGCTTTGCTATATAGTTTGGAAAGTCCTGAGATGATATCTTCATTGTAATTCTAACATAGGCTATCATCATTCATCTGACTGAGCATCCCACATAATTTTCCTGAGGTAGGTGTTGCTCTTAGTCACCTTTTGTGGGGCAGGAATCAAATGCAGCAATGAGTTTGCAATGTTCCCTTTGAGTCACAACACTCTTTAGAAATTATATCCACCTCTGGCTAAAAACACACCCCTCACTCTAATCTGCTGCGTGGGGTAAGAAGAGCTCTGTTCATTCAGCCATGATTTGAAGCAGATTATAAAGCTTTCCCCCCTCCTTCATCTTCCTTACCTTATTTCATCACTTTTTTTCAATGCCAAAAATCACTATTTGTGCTACTACATTGAAAGCCATGAGGGAACTGATCCACCTTAAAAATAATTTTTTGCTCTTATTGCTCTATTGCTATTTTTCAAACCCAGAGCAGTTTTCTGACCAACTTTTTTATTTTGCTCTTATTTAAAAGTTAAGCTACTCTCAAATTTTTACACAGATATAACATTCAGATGAATGCAAAGCAATTTTAATCTCAAATCAATGTAAAATCAAAGACATATTAACAAATCAAAGAAATTACCCTTGAAGTTATAAATGTTGAAAAAGTATCTGTCTCACTGTAAATGCCAAATAAAGAATTTGACTAGCACCTTAGCAGTGAGGTCAAAACTATTATGTGATGTTTAGACCCTGATGTGGATACTAACTGTAATGCTTCCTATGTAGATTTTAATTCTCATGCAGTAACTAATCTTTTCTTGCCTCTGCGTCAGCCTCCTAGTTATATAATCCTCACTTTGAAAGGTTCTTGATAAACGTTTGATAACTCTTACTTACCAGAAATTAAGGGTGACGACTCCAGGTGCCTCAAGCCCTTAAGCCATAACACTCCAGTGAATAACTTTTTCAATTACTTTCAAGTTCTTTTAAAAATAAGAAATGATTTCTCACGCAACATCCTCATGCAAAATCAACATTGAAAGGAAACTCTTGTTCTGAGTTAACATGTTGAAAGGAAAGCAATCTTTGCATATTCTGCTCAGTAGATTTCCCTCCTCCCTCCTACCCACAACAGGGGTTTCGAAGTAGATTTGAATCAGTACATTTCAAATTAGATATTCCCTGGCCAGGAATCCGTCCAACTCTGACCCGACAACACAGAAGTGTGTGACACATGTTGGTACTCACCTGACTGGAAACCTACACCTGTCTGGAAACCTACACCTGCCTCAGTCATTTGCAGCCTGGAGAAGTCTCACTTAAGACAGTAATTTAATAACAAAACAAATACACTTTTTCTAAAAAAGGTGCAGTGTCCCAAAACAGAAAAGGTAAAACTAAATAAATTATTAATAAACTTCAGTGAAAATTGTTGTGATCTGTAATCTAGAGAAAAAAGAGTTATTTTTCATTCAGCATCCCATCCTCTCTCTGCCTCAAATCCTGCATCCCTTTGCATGGTGCTACTATAGTATTTCTGATGGAAAAAATATGCACAAATATTAAACTCCTTGTCAAATCTGTCAAGGATAATAAACAATTCTACAGCCTGATAGTGGCATTACAAAAGTTAATCGAAGAGTGTGACATATAGAAATACACAGAAACATCATCCATCTCAAGAACTTTAAGCAAGGTACCAGGAGAGAAATACACCTACCTTATCCTTAACCTTTGTTAAGCAGCAAATTGTGACTAATCTCTCTATTCTTAATGTTCTCATGCAACAGATCCAGGCATTTAAATCCTGGTTAAGACTATGAATACAAACCCTTGATCTCCTTTGTCGCTAGGAAAACAGACAACGGTGGCTATTATTCTCATATTAAGCTACAACAAAACAAAAACTAAACATTTCATGAAAGTATTAAATCTGCTTTGCATTTTAACTGTACACTGTGATTCCCTGTAAGTGTAGAAGCTGAGAGCTGACAGGAGAACACGGCTTTCCTGCTCTTCTTTCGATGGTGCTGCGGATACTTTGGGGGAGGAAATGAAAAGTGTGATATCAGCTGTGGTGCTCCACTTAATATTGTTACTGGTGTCAAATCCTGTTTCCTTTAGGAAAAACACAGAGAGAAACACAAAGTGTAAAGAAAAAAATGCCAAAGATGACAAGGCAATTTCTGCCTCTTAAACTGTGATATTTTCAAAGCAGTTTTTTGAGAAATACTGACACAGCACAGTTTTACAAGTCTTCAAGGCATGACCTGGCCTCCCCCAGGCCATACTGGGTCTCAGATAGTTTAGTTGTTTACTTCTAGCTCCCCTTTTTGACCACAGGTGCAAAGAGGCATAAACAAAGTTTCAACTCTGCTCCATGCCAAAGCCAGACTTTCATAAACTCTGCAGAGAGCCTTAGGTCAAGGTGAGCAATAAGGAAGAGAACAGATCAAAAGACAGGTGAAAGGATAAACAAGGGCAAGGACTCAGCTTTCACTTACGTGTGCTATTCAGTACTTTGACACAAATGAAAGGGGTAACAAGCAATGTGGTGCAGCATGCAGCAGGCTGCAGCTTCTTCAAGGATGGAAGAGCAAAGACACACAAGTTTTAGACCAAGCTCTCTCAGCCTTTCTTCCTATGTCAGATGCTCTGATCTCTTATCATCTTCATGATCTTTCATTGGACTCAATCCCCTAAAGTGCCTATTTCTCTTGTACTGTGGAGCCGAGAACAGGACTCAGCACGCCAGTTCTTTCTCATCAGTACTGAGCAGAGGTGAAGGATCACTCCCCTCAGCCTGTTAGCAATACTATGCATAATGCAGTCCCCGATGCAGTTGGCCACCTTTGCTGCAAGGGCACATTGCCACTCATGTTCACCTTGCCGTCCACCAGGTCAGACCCCTGTAATTTTTTCTGTAGAGCTGGTTTCCATTATATCAGTGTATATTGCATGAGGATTACACTCCCACAGATGCACAGCTCTGTTGAGCTGCATGAGGCTGCTCTTAGTCAAGTTCTCCAGTCTGCTGAGATCACTCTGAATGGCAGCACAACCATCTGTTAATATAAGCCATCCATCCCTGTTTTGCATCACCTGTGAACTTGCTGACAGTACCTTTCATCCCATTGTCCACATCATTAATGAAGATATTGAACAGTATTGTTCTAGCATTGACTCCTGGGGAGCACTGCTAGGGACTGGCATCCAGCTCATCTTTGTACTGCTGGATCATAGAACTTTGAGCTTCATGATTCATCCAGTTTTCACCTCACTGTCCATTTCTCTAGTCCATGCTTCATCAGTCTTTTTTAATGTTGCACACATTTGTGCATGTCCATTTTTTTAAAATGTTACTTAACCAGGTCATCTTCCACCAAGGGTGAGCTATCTTTGTGCCAGGATCCTGAACACCAAGCTTCACATTCCCAACCAGTTCTTTTGAAAGTGTGAGGTCCAGCAGAGCATCTTCCTTTGTCAGATTCTCCATGTATATTAGTAGTTTTTCCTCGGTGCACTGCAGAAACCTCCTGGATTACCTGTGTCCTGCTGCTCTGCCCTTTCAAGGGTCATCACAGTGGTTAAAGTCCATCAGTTGGCTGCCATATATTACGGTTGTTAACTACACATTAATTTAGGCCTAGCGCTAAGAGAGAGCTGTGTGCAATTTGTTTGTATAACCAAGTCCTCCACAACCTCATTTCCTGCCCTCCCCAAAGAAGCCCCTTCTGTTAGTTCATTACACGTTGAAAAGAAATTAAGATTTCTTAGGATGCACCTAGTCCTGCAGCTGCTGAGTTGCTCTGGCATGTACTTAATCATATTTATTGTCTGTGGAATGATTTCTCCTTAAGGCAGGACAGCTTTGAGGTTAAGCACATAGAATAAGAAACTGTTGAGTGATTGCTTGATATCATCTTAGAGTTCTCTTTGATTGCTTTGAAGGCTACATGAATGTGGCCGAAGAGATAGTTTGAAAATACTGTCAATACTGAAATTTAAATAGTAACAATTACTGTCTGCTGCCTGTTGGATAATATAGAAAATCAAAAATATAGAGATTGAATATGTTTTAATTAATGGAATTCAAATATCAGTCAACATTGAGGCAGGAGTGCTTAGAATTTTGAATTATACTTTTTACCAAAATACCTACTACTGCAATTCAGTCACATAAATATTTATATTAGACAAATTATTTCTTTTATGCTTTCCATAAATTTATCTTTTTGCCAATTAAAGATAAGCAAAATAGTGACAAATATACAGTAAAGCCACCAATCATTCTCCCAGGCTTCAGGGTGTGTTTGTTGGAGTGCAACATATCTTTATTGTGCACAACTCTTTCTTTTGGTCAGAAGTGAAAAGAGAAAATATTTACGGAATATTTCTGTCACCCCTGGATTTCTGGCCACCATCCCAATTAGGCCTTTAAAGCCTTTACTGGCCTGAAACTCTGCCTTAAGGCAAAGGTCTGTGCTCCTATCGATAAGGCAGACTTCTGCCTTCTGCCCTGTGCCTGCCTCCCCTGCCCTGAGGCTTTTGAGCAGCCAGTGGAGCTCAAAGCTACACTTACCTGTTTTGTTTCCAGGAAGCTGCTGACTGTTAGAGATTTATAGGCCTTGGAGAACTCCCTTAGGTGAGAGGGAAACTCCTGTGGCATATCACTTAAGAATTCTCTGGCTTCTCTGCGCCATCAAGAAACTACAGGTGGCAGCTAAGGGATCAGAATAAGACCATTTCCCATCTCCTTGTGCCCTATTGCTCCTAGTGGTTTTGCTGCTTCACTAACAGAGTAGGGTCTTACAAGGGGGGAAATTAGAGTAGGAGAATTGGCAGCTCAGAAGGTAGAACCTCATTGCCAAAGGGACTCATTCTTACCTCTCTTTCATTCTTACCATGAAAACAGAATCTTTATAAAATTTAAAAAAAAAGTAAAAGCAAAGTAAAATTAAAGTATACATTTATACTGTTCTCCTAGATGAGATCAGGCAATCACAGTTGTTAAATTCAGTCAACACTCCAAACCCAAATGATTTTCCCTCACTGACTGCAGCCAATAGCCAAGAGTTATGTATAATTAAAGGCAGATTTCATAGTACCTCATTAGAAAAAGTCTTATGCACCTCCTTCCAGGTTTCTGTTGAAATTTGTCCGGATGACAACCAAGAAAAAACTGTGAAAGACGACATGTGATTTTTTTTCCATTAACTTTGGGTTTCAAAAAAAGGCTAACAAAATCCCCGGGAAACAACACTATCAAACCCTATATTTCTGCTCAAATATGGCAGGAAAATAAAAACAAGACTATTTCACACTGTTTTGACAGCTATTTTATCCAGTACATTTTTTATTCCGTAACCCAGATGAATCTTGTCTCTTGGGTTCATGGGGAAGCTTTATTTTCTTTCAGAAGACAGAGACAGCTCTCTCCTTGCCTGTAAGGCAAAAGGGATTAAAGACCAAAGGCAAAAAATAAAAATCTTCTCTTTTGTTACTGCACTTCTGTTTATGAAGGACGGAGATAAAAGGAGGGGACACCACTGGGGAAGAAGAGAAAGAGCTACAGCTCAGCAAGCTAAGCCTGCTTGTCCCCACCATTATGCCTGATGCATCACATTTCATAAATTGTGCTCTCAAATCCACATTTTCAAATGCACTTCAACAAGCTCATAGCTCAGGACTAGACCAGAAAGACTAGAAAGGAGGCACACAAGTTCAAAACTCATAATTAAAACAAAGAAACCCTCTTCTCTAGCTTCAATGCTTTCCCTCATTCTGTTCATTGCACTTCTTCACTACAGACACCAATTTTAAACCTTCATTGCTGCACTGAGTTGAGGGAAGACTCTCCAGCTGATAGCAGAGCCAGGATAAAGAGGTACCAAAATATATGTAGGCAGTTTTAAGGTGTTTATTTCATACCTAAGAGTTCACAATTGGTTTGGAAAATTGGTTTCTCTTGAAACGACAGGAACTGAGAGTCTCCCTCCCTACAAAATGGTCACAGGCACACAGGAAACATATACAACCCAGGGCTCAGCGCTGAAAAGTACAGACCGTTTTCTGCCAGGGTCTAAAGCCTTCCGCTTGCATTGATTGAAATGGTTTGCAGCCATCAGCATGTCAAAGAATCCGTCCCAAATCATCACACCTTTTTTTTTACATTAAACCTGTGATACTTCCACCTAGTTATATCAGAAGGAATATTTAAACTTTACTCCTCAGTGGTAATTTTCTTATTTACAACTGAGCAGTGTGAAAAGTTATTAGAACACAACACTTTGACATTCTGTTTGAAAATAATTGTTAGTCATGGGCTTTAATTTAAATGAAGTTTGAGCAAAATCAGAATAAGAGCTATCTAAGTCCAGTGAACTTCCACGTCACATATATTTGCAGGACCATATGTTCTGCTACAATTGCAAATTATTTCAAACATGTCTTCAGGTTACAAAAAAAGTATTTCCATGGGAGGATAAATTGAAATTGAGCTAGATGCATACACTGAGTTAGAGCAATCCTTATTTTCTTGTTTGGTTTTTTCTTAATAAGTGAATTGCATCCTTCCGTAGTGGCAGTAGTAATACTAGTTGAGACAGTGAGACCATAACTCAATCCCTAAAACATAAGATATGTTTGCAAATAACTGGAACCATTTCTCTAGAGCACAGGCCTGACAGAGGATTTGGGAGAGGCACACAGCCTTCCGGAGTGGAGGTTGGAGAACAAGCTGGGTGCTTTAAAGCCATTGCTTTGGCATCAAATATGGTGTTTAAGCAACTGAATCCCACCATGCCTCTTATTTTAGTGGACTTCAGTGGGAAGAGGTGCTTGAAAGTGCTTTAAAGTATCTTTTCTGTGCTTATCAATAAACAATAAAGGATATTGAAAGCCCCTTGAACATGAAACAGTGAGTTTCTATTGACCTGAAGAGGCATTGAGTCCATCTCATAAAAGTCAGTCAGCTGGGTCATATTTTCTGTATTCTGATGTTGCTTCTTAGATTATTTGGCAGAATACAGCCAGTTCTCTTTGTTGCAAGGACCAACATATTTTTGTGAATAACATCTGAACAGCTTTTTGGACAAGAAGTTTGCAGGCATGAGTGTAGAGAGTTAAAAAAAACATGACTACCAGATTAGATATCAATTTTCAGTTACTTAGACTCATGAACAAATCTAATTGGTCAAATTTGGGTATTTTCACACCTCTCTGTGTAAGAATCAAGACTGGAGAGAGCAACTAGTTCACTTTGTCAGTTTCTGACATTCACATGTATAATAAGAAAAGCAAAACAGCAGGTTGATTTGACAGAGGTCTTTCTCCAACTGTCTGACTTTATCTCCTTATATTAATTTGCATTTTTTGTAGAGGAAAAATCATTAAATATTCCACATATAAACTGAGAGAAATTATGATCTATAAACTACCAGAAGCAGTGAAAAGTATTTTTTCACATAAAAAAATTCTCATAAAAGCCAGTCAAAGAAAAAATACAGGCTATAATATTTTACAGATTTTTTTTTTCCTCTGGTGCAAGTATCTGCAAATATTATTTACTCTTAAAAGGTGAAAACATATACATTAAGCAAGGAACCTCATAATTCATCTCATATTATTCTAGAAATAGAATATTACAAACCATTTCTTGATTTAATTTTGAAGTCATTGATTTGACAAATGATTTTCATTTTGTGGTGTTTCAAAATGTCGGCTTGGAATCCTAGAAGAATTGTAAGCCACTTGATGCACATGCCTGAAAACAGCTCAAGTACAATTCCTTTTAAGAGAGGATAGAGAAAAGGAGACATCACCTGGGTGGTTTAATGATATCGCAAATCCACAAGGAAAACCATAACACGTTGCTTACTGCTGGTCTTCTGTGTCTTTAGGACTGCAGGAATGCTTTATTGGCTGAGAGTAAGCATTCCCAGTGATCCACCCGTCAGAGACAAAAGCAGATGTTGGAGGAGAAAATGAAGGACCTGCTACCCTGAAGAAATATGGAGCAATTTCTCTGTAAGAAAAAAGCAATTTTAATCTTCTTTCATTCTAGTTCCAAAAAAATCTGGAATTTATGTTGTGACAATTGAGAAATATCTCTTCTAAATATGTAAAATTTGTTGTCATGTTTAAAGCTGTGAGTTGTAATTACAGCAATCTAGGACTGTTGGGCTTTTTTAATTTATTGATCATGGTTCATGTGGGCTAAATTATATTTGTAAGGAAAATCAATTAAGCAGCTGGTTACTCATGTTATAAAAGCATTTTCAGTGATCTACTGGCTTTGCTTCATTCCATAAAAGAATATAGTTGGTAAAACGAGCTACTTCCCAATATTGTCTGTACTGCCAGCCTGAAAACTTATCACTACCAGATGATGATTACCTTCTTTTTCTCACTCCTTTTCCTCACTATAACCAGTTACCTGGGGAATGTCCTCTCCTTTTTGCCTCATTAAACATTTCTTTTTTCAAGAATGCAATGAAATATTTATTAAAAATAATGTGCTCTTTATCTCCCACAAAGAAAATTTTTTTGGTCATTTCTGGGTTTTTTTTTCTGACATGAAAGTGGAGAATAAGCAATTACTCTAGTAAACTCATATAACCTACAATGTTATGTGATAACTTCCTTATCACAGAGGTTTGATGAACAGGGCTCAGTTGGTATTTTCCTCTATGTTTTCTCTGCAGTGAGTCTAAATTCTACTGACTACATGGCTGAGAGGTATCAGGTTTCCACCTGCAAAAACTCGGCACAACTGCAAACAGAACCAGTGCTTTGTTCTCCTGTGATGCATAAGCTGTGGTTTCTTTGTTAATATTTTACTGAATCATCAAATTGAAAATACAATAGAGGATCCCAAAGTGAGTAGGAAGTGGAACTTCTCCTACATGGATTTTGATAAAATCCAAATTCTGAGACAGTTACAGAGTAATAGCTGAGAGAGAAAACGTGGGGAAACTGGGCAGGCTCAGGAAAACAGAAGTGGCCTGCTTGCTCAGTAGCAGCATGAGGACGAGGACTAGCTAATCACACCTACTTCCAGAGAAACACCACATCAGCAAAGCAGGGATGAACATTTCTCCTAGTGGTCCAGATCCCGCAGTGTTATTTCTTCCCTGAATCCAAGTCTTCAACCTGGTATTTTTGCAATGCCATTTTTATATAGTTTTGGTTTATACCTTACTCCAACAGGTCCCAATTAAACTCTTCCATTTTTTAATTCAGACCTTCTCTAAGTAGCATGGGTAAGGTATATGTAAATAGACAACCCTCCCTTCAGTTTCAAATCCCTCCCCTCACTACCAGTTCAGCCCTTGGTTTGCCTAACATGCAAAGCTTGAATTATCTATTATGTTCCTACACTCTGTCCACAGTAAACCTCAGGTTATCCCCTCCCAGGCAATTTTTGCAGCCTTCTTCCTTTTGGGAACATCCCTGTTTGTTCACAGTCAGCAGACAAAAAATTAAAAGATCAGGGAAAGCACTGCGGCAGTGACATCCTCCACAGCAGAACACATCTTGGTTTCCTTCTTTCTGGAAAATTCACTGACACAGATTTTTTGTCTGCCAGTCTCAGATGTTCAGTGTAAGTGATCAATACTGGCTTAGGACACAGTGGATTGGTTGGACCCAGGAGTGCACTTCTGAAGTGACTCTCCTGATTATTCCCACTAACCCTTCTCATGAACTGGATCCCTTTTGGATTAAACTAAACTGGAAGATGCACTTAATACAAGCTAGCTGTTAATGGGTACTTTATCCACAGTCTTACTCCAAACTAGAATCCTTGAAACAAAGGTGTTGTGCACATTTCAAGCTCAGTACCAAAGGAATCACCTTTCTAATCTGCTCCTGCTTGTACACACTGCTTGCAAAAGGAAACATGGGCAATACCTATACAGAGTTTCAGGGCTATAGGCTAAACAAATTTCTCTTTACTTCAGGAACAAGAGTCTGGCTAAGGTGGCAATAGATGGACTCATGGATTTCTCATGGAATATGAATGGATTAACTCTTGTCTTTGTGGTTTGCAGAGCTTTCTATAACAGAAAAAGCTAAAGTGTAAGAAAGCAGTTCAAAGATCTGCAATAATTAAGCAGTAAGAGACCACAAGTTTCAGAAGAGCAGCCCCTTACCTGGCCACAACCAAGTCACTGGAGAGAGATGACACTGTGCTCATCAGAAAAGCAAACAATAGCTCACCAACACCAGCTTGCAGGGAATTCATTCCTCTGCACTTAAGATGTAGAAAGTTGAAGCAGAAGACTGAGACCGTCTTTAAGGGGTCTTATTTTATGGAAATCAAGCTGGATAAGGAAATGCTGATTTGAGAGCTCCTGTAGAGCCAGGGATTGCTTTCATTCAAACATCCAAGTGCTTGTGAAAAATGAGATGGTCTCTCCCTCACATTTTTATACATGAGAAAAACAATCTATGAATTGGCTACCTTTTACAAGACAGCCCCATCAAAATTACCATCACTGCTTTCTGCTAACTCATTTATCTTTGGTGTTTTCTTCACTCCGGCTTTGTTTTCGCACAGTCAGCGTGTTACCCTTCAAAAATCCAGTGGCACAGTTTGACTGCTTCTTCAGAAGCATATGTTGTAGAATCTTTTTAACAAAGCCATCAGTAAGCTAAAAGATTCAGTGTCAAGAGAAATAGTCCATGTTCCTCCAACGAGGCTAAGAAACGATCAAAGAACCTCGAGCCCATGAAATTAAGGCATAATTCTTTCCCATTTTATGCGCAGTGCTTCATTTACCATGACCAGATGCTGCCTTTCTAATGATATTAATTAAATCATATTTAAAGGGAGAAAAAAAAAGAAATGGTAGCCAAAAATTTAAATACACTAAAGTTGTCCTGGTTTCAACACTCATGTATTTCAAAAGGAGTGTGCCATATGACAGCCATATAACTTTGGAATTAAGTGCTAATCATTATGGGGTTAAGGTAAGCCATGTAATAAACAGCTGTCATGATTGGCCTGAAAAGAAGTTGAAGCTTTAATCAGCTCCAAAAAATAAGCTTTGTGTCTATTGCTAGATAGATAACTAAAACTCAAGTACAAAGTGGGTGACATTCAAATGAAAATGCTAGAAAATATTCCTAAATTCCAAAATAATTTTTGGAACACAATTCCATGTCCCATAAAATCGTGAAAGAGGACTACAACAATACCAAGTTATTAAGAGTAAATAATATTAAATAAATTTTTGAACAGACCATTCTCATAACAAAGGGGTTTTTTGTTCACTTTTACAAAGCATAAGGTAAACATACCTTCAGCTAGTACTTCTTGTTCATTAATTCTATACAAGCTGCTTTATTCTCTGGCCAATACAGTTTTTCTCAGAAGTTATACATAAAGCCTGGTTGTTGTAATGAATTGTCAAGGGTTAACTGGAGGCAAACTCCAGATCCCCATGCTTAGTTCTTCAGAGGAGAGGAGACAGCAAAAACAGGCTGCAAACTTGAAAAGATGATTACATAATTTATTTACTAACTCTACTAATAGAAAGAATGAAAAATAATGAAAATATTAAGGCATAATGTATAAATATCATTCTCCTCCCAATACATTCCAATCCTTCTCACTGATCACGTAAACATGAGATTCTGATCTTATGATTAAGAGTTCTTATTGCCACTTTATGGGATAAAGAGAGTTCTTTCTGTAGTGTGGTGGGATCCATCCCACAGAAGACAGTTCCCTAAGAAGTATCTTCAGCGCAGTTCCAAACCTTCCAGAAACACCACAGCTCGCCCTGGTTTTTGCAGTGGTGTATTCTCTCTCCCACAATACACTCTGCAGTTTGTGGGTCACAGGAAAATTCTAATGGGGTTAAACATTTTAAGAGTAAGTTATTCCAGCCTAAAGGCACCAAAGGCACAGGCTTCTGCTTTACTCATAATCTCTGAAGGCTGCAAATTTCATCTGCACATAACATAAAAATGTTCTTATTTTACACTGTTGAATTTCAAACTCCCCAAGGCTCATATTGTGATTTAAAGAGAAATTTAGTTTGGTATTTTTCCAGATCACACAGCACAGCTCACAGAAAAAAAAAAAAAGGTGAATGCTTTTAAAGATAGCTTCTCTGGCACTTCCTGCCACTCCTTGACTTCTCTTCTGTTCGGCTACTGGCTCCATATTTAATCTTTCACGTGACTGCTTTCCTTTCTCTCTACCATAGAGAAGAGGTTAATATTTGCAGAAAATGTCTACAAAAGTATCTATAACAGTTTACATGTTCCCATAAGATAATGCAGCTGTATGAGGCTTGCTTCCCCGGGCCCAAGGCTCCTTCCTCCCCCGAACTGCTCTGCACTGGCAGCTGTCCAAATTTTAGTAAGTCTTCTGGCTGCTGTTAAGTACTGCACTTCTCACTCATCTGTGACAGCAAGGTCACCCCTTTGATCTCACCAATCCACCCCCGAAAGGGGTTTTTTTCTCTACAACTTTTAGTTTCTCTGCACGGCGTAACTCGGCTTCTCTTGGCTTGGCTGCTTCTCTGTTTGGCCTTGGTCCAGATGGTGATAGACCAGCTCCTCTTGGGTCCAAAATGGCACTGGACCAGTGGGGGGTGGGGCCGGCTGCCCCTGCCAGCCCCCCGGGCCGTTGGCCCCTGGCCCGGGGTTGGGGGGGGAAGCCTCTCCTGCTCATGGTCAGCTGAGAGCAAGAGAGCAAGAAAGGAAGTGAGAGAAAGTGCTGCATCACTTCCTAGATGTTTTTTTATAACATTCCTTTCACAGAGACGTCACATGAACACTACGTGGCTCATAGAATTGTCCTTTACCTGTTTTTAACAAATCAAATTTGTCTCACACCGGGTCAAACCATGATATGAATATAAGGTCAAAATAATAGCCAGAAGATTTTAATTTTTCTCCAAAATTTTCATGTCCACACAATAGTCACTACAAAATTCTTCAAAGTGCAATAACCATCAGTGTTTTTAAATGGGCAAAGAAAAAATAAAGTGTTTTACCAAAGGTGGCTATGCATGTTAACATCAACCCCTCTATGTCAGAAGACATTATTAGTCTACCACTGAGCCCACTTACCTCACAACGCAGTAAATAAATTGAGCAATAGTGTGCATTATTAAGCTCCAGATTGACAGAAGCTTGTTGATTTGGACCACAGTAGCTTAATAGGTACATTTACAACATCATTACATAGCCATAAAGAACTTTCTGGGTGAAAGATCTTCACTTCTTCCCTTTAATGTTCTACCAAACATTTCAGCTGCTCCATATAAAAAGCACAGGTCTCTAGAGTCCTGATCTGCCGCCTTACAGACCCGGGAGAAGCCTTTTTTTCGTTACTTAGCCTTGACCTCAGAATCTCTTTCACATGAACTCAGGGTGCACACTATTTAAGTTCAGTTTTCAGTTAACATGCCTGGAAGCGTGCCGGGATTACAGGGGTTGGGATGATTGAGAGATGTCACGAAGATGATTTATTGCTGAATCAGTCTCATGTTTATTGAAGGGTGAGACAGGAGAGACGTGCGAACAACATCTCTAATATCCAAGGCAGCAGCAATAATACAGTAACAATAGCAGCGATAACAGCTGCAGTAGGCACAGACGCCCCTGCAGCAGCAGCCGAGGTAGCTTAGTGTAGCAGCAGCTGAGGTAGCAGTGTAGCAGCAGCCAAAGTAGTTAGTTACTTTTTTTCTACAAGGCCTTATATACCTTTTTAAGCCAATAAGCAAATGCCACAAAGCTTGCTAATACATTTGTACCAATCACTACTGTATGATTTTACCACAATGCGTATTTTTTAACCAATCTTTATATTGCTATTAAGACCCGTTGTACAGGCTTATATTGCTACACTTTAACTTTTTAAGAAACTCTATTATATATGGTTTTATGCTAAACTTAAAATTCTTAACTCTTTTACTTATCATCATTATTTTCTACATTAAACATGTTTTTACTTGTTAAAAATACATTTCTACTTTTATAAAGCTTACTTATTTAAAAACTACAAAACTACGTTTTTGCTTTAAGCTGTAAAAGCTCACCGTTCTAACTCAGGCAGCCTTCGCCAAGGCCTCAGATCGAAACATGTATCCATTTCTATCTGTTCAAGCACAATGCTGTTTATGTACCCTGTCTGCACCTGCAAGGTCTCTGAAACTTCATTTCCCACAGAAGTGTTCTTCACAAAATCTCCATTGAGCACTACACATTGAGCTACATTCTTCTACAGAAAAAAACAAACTAGTCTCCACAGAGTGCACCAGTGCTAGCAAAACTGTTCCTTCTGAATCTGTTGTCTCACAGCATGATGGCCTGGGGATGAGTTGCTTCCTACAATGCTCAATTAGGGTGAAAGCTATAGCTTAATAGGTTCATGTGAAAGTTAACCACGTATAACAACACAGACTCACACTGTGAGCTTTGTAAGCACTTTGATTGCCTCTTTTCTTGTAAAGCCCCTTCCTCAGATGCAGCTGGGCTCTGAATAGTCTGAAAATCCCTGGCAAGTTGTTTATTAAGAGTTATCTCCTGTCGAGGTGGAAGAGCACTTAGTAGATCACAAAGGACTTCATGTCAGCATATGTGACACAGACATAACAAGCAGGGCTGAATGAATTTTTTTTGAGGAAGGAGTAAGAATAGAATTCCACTCTGAGACTTCAATGGCAATGAGAATTTATACACACACACACACAGAGTGGGATTGTGCATTTTAACACTACTCATCTTTTGATCACCAATTTTCAAGGTTACAATTTTTGCTTATATCTCTATTTAGTTAGTAGGAAAAAAAGAAAAAAAGATCTCCAGAGAGCAATTACAAGGACATAAAGTCAGCTCCTGCTTAGGCTGACCTTTGGTAAAGATTTACCCTTTCTATTGACCATCTATGCAATGCTGATAAGCTGGACTGCTTAGCCAGCAAAATGATGGCTGATATGAATACGCACAGCTCACTTGCATCTTTCTCTGCACACTAGATAGCACAGTCCAGGGGCACTACAGGATTCTTGATGGCCCTAAAAAGTAGAGACAGCAAAAACAGATGTGATCAAAAACTGACATTGTGATACAAATTCTTTCACTAAGGAAAAGACGATTTTGTATCTGCCTGGAAGATTTCCTAATAGTCTCCTCCCCATTAATCATCCTTGTCATGCTAAACGAGCCAGAGTTTATTTTTTTACCTGGAGACTTCCTTCTGTAAAATCATTAGTAGAAGATGGAGTTATTGCTTGAAAGCAGATAAAGAAGAAAAGTCCAGAAGTAGTCCAGGCCCTTATCAAGCTTTCCCTGTTAAATACAATCTCATTTTAGAAAGCCCCAATTCAATGCAATTCCTCTAAAGGCACCCTATGAAAGGTTTTGTTTCCTTAATTCTGCAACTTGATAAAAACACAGACCTGTCTGGACAAAAGACTGGTAGGGCCTGTCCTGTATATCACAACACAGAAAAAGCCATCCCTGCTGTTCATCAGCTCCCATACCGTATCTTTGCCCTTATTACTAGTAAAAATGACACTTCAACACATTTAAGCTGCTACCTAAAAGAACCAGATAGAACAAGAAAGACATTAAGATAGATTTTTGACTGCTAGTTTCTAGTTTGAGAAGATACCATCTAATTTACTACTAGAGTTTTAATGACTAGAACTCTATATATCCTGCATTTATTGTGCAGCAAGGTATAAAGAACATAATTTCTTTCTGCATTTAGTGGTTTTTTTGTTTTTTAGTTTTACGCTAAGGACGTAGAAAGTGGCAGAAGGATTTATTCCGTGCAGTTAAAGTCCGTTTACTCTCTTTCAGTGATCTTTTAATTGGTATACAACAATGGCCTGGTTAAATCCAAAGAAAGGTTGGTTACAGGCAGGTTACAGCTTTGCCAACGTTCAGTCTAAATGGACTACTTGATTTGAAAATCCATAAGCACTTTTTTTAATTTATAGGGTTTGGTGATTGCTTGCTTGATTTATTGCAGGAGAGAGAGAAAAGATCACCCTTCCCTAACTTTTTTCTTACATTTTATTGTCATCCAACTTCTCTAGCGTATGCTGTCACCACTGACTTCTGTGTTTCCCTTCAGCATCACTCTAAGAAAAATTCCCTATTCAGTAGGCTCTGAGATGTGTTCTGCATTCACTCTGGTCTTTCTGCCCTATTAAGCTCATGACAGCCATGTTCAAAACAGGAAAGTATTGCACAGACTTCTGGCACAGTAAAGAAGTGTTTTGCAAGAGCAAACAGGATAAGCAACAGGTTGGAGAACTTTGCTGAGTAGAGTTCCTGCCTTTGGTTAGGGGCCACTACCTGTCACTCGAAATGCATTGGAGACAGCCCCTTGCAAACAAGAAACTTGTGGCCAAGTCTAGTAGCTGAGCAGAAAGTTTCTGCCATTCACTAGCTAGTCATGTGCCATAAGATGGAAAGAGAAAATACTTGTAGCACTGTCTCAGACTCTTACGGTTCACAAGATCCTCAGCAATCTAGCTTCAAAACAGAGGAAAACTGGAAAATATGTCCCAATTGAAAAGCATGTCATTCAGGAGCAAGACAGCATGACAGTTAATGAGAAAGAGAAAAATCGAATCTTACACATTTTTGGGTATCCATATTGTTTACTGTAGGACAGTCATAGATATCTATAAAAAAACTTAAATGAAAGCATGAAAGAAAACATGTACTATAACTCTATCTATTACAGATACTCTGAACAAATCTTCATCTATTTTCTTTAACTTGACCTACATCTAGGTTAACTGAAAGAAAACAAGGCATTCTTCACACAAGGGTGTGGCAAAGTTACAAACAGATAACTGGGACACTGTATCTTGTCTTCCCAGCACAATGTGCCCTGAAGGTGATCCATCTGAACCACCCAGGTATGGCAGAAAGCAGTATCAGGGGCAGGAGGCTCAGAATCATCCTGCAGAGGCTTTGGTAACACCTGCCAGCTCTGCAACACGCAGTAAGAAGTTTGAGGACAACTTCAGTCTCAAGGATATCCATGAACTTACATCTCCATGCCTTTGCTCTGGTCAGCTGACATATTAAGTCTCATTTTTTCCCTTAAATATAATGTTGTTTTTTTCTATTTTATTATGTTATTACCAATGTCATAAAGTAGACTATAGCAACAGTTCATTGAGCGGAATAATGAGGCTTTACATATGAATGTGAGAACATTAACACTTCTTACAGTTAAGGTCAAATTCCACAAATGTTTTTGAGAAAAATAATAAGGGGAAAGACATTTTGACAGTATCAAAATATTTTGTTTCAGCATGCTGAAAAGAACATATTGAATTTCAGCCTTTCAGAACACTGTTGTCATTTCAATGGATTTGGAAGGATCAGAATGAAAAATACAGTTGAGGTTAATCTAAACCTTTCAGCGTGGCTAACACCTGCCCTCCTGTAGTTCAACTCTCTTTCAGTAAAATGCAAAAAACATTTTGTATGCTATTTGAAACAGAGCTCATCTTCGTTTAAATCTATATATGAAACTGTCTCTCTGTGCAGCTGGATGCATCTCTGTTTGGTGTTGTGGTATTTGAAGTGTATCACAATGGGAGAAGTAAAGAACTTGGGCAGCGGACTAAGAAAGACAAAATGAGCTTTTATTTTAAGGCTGTTGTAACATGGTGTGGTTTGGCTTTGAGGTTAAATTAGAATTTTAAATGGTTGATGAGAGGGCAGCTGTTCGAGTAAAACCAACTCTGCATAGGAAAGAAGAAAAGCAGTGAAAAAATCCTAGAAAACTTATTTTGAGTTAACTTGAAATATTTCATTTAGACATGAAAGAAAAAGGTTGCTTTCATTTCTCTGTTATATAACTTATTTCCCCACCCTTATCTTTTAAGGGAGCTGACTTCAATCAAATTTTACATGAAAGATGCAATTTCTAATGAAAAAAGTCAAAACACTGTAACAAGCTCAGAGCTGGAAGGGTAAATATTCATAGCTCAACTGTAAATTACAGCTTTTTCTCATTTCTTTCCTACAGACAAAATTAATTTTGTCTGATTCAGGACTGCAGGAAAACAGAAATGCTGAAAGACAGTAATTCCCTCAAAAATAACAGAGGACTCCTTGCCTCCTTTTTCTACAGATCACAGGCAGCATGGCAGTTGCACCCCATACTCCCAGTTTGTCTGCTGAAAATAATTTATGACATTTACAAGTTTGTCTTTCTTTAAAACAATCACAGGTTTTTTCTTTTGGGAAGGAGAACTGAGCAGCCAAAAATACAGCAGCAACAGGTTCTCCATGTAAATCTGAAGACTGGATGTATGGATGTTTCTTGTCATTAAACCTTGGAGCAGCTATGTGAAGAAGCTGCTCAGCATGCTGCTTGTTCATTCTCTTTCCCCACATTGCAGAACCGCCCAGCAGATTCAAGCTACCACTGGGCCTCATTACTTAAGAGGAATTTTTTCTTTTGTTCCACTTCTACAGAAATCCCCATAATATTTTCAATATCAAGCTCTTGTTTTCAAAAAGTCGGATAACACCTGATAGCAAAGTATTTGTCAGCGATGTTTATGTGCGTGGGTCAGATTCCTGAGCCAAAGCAAAAAAATTGCTTTCAGTGTACTTAAATCTCAATTTTGGAAGAAATATTTTTCCTGTAGCAGCATTTAGTTTTTTTACAGACTCTGCAAGCCATTGCTCTTTTGGTTTGAAGAGCTCCTCTGGGCTGCTACATGACTGGCTGGTGAAAAAATTGCACATTATTCTCATCCTTCCGGAAGAAACGCATCCTATACCCCATCAGCCACTTTTTAACTCTGTGGTTTTGATATCCTTTTAAATTTTCAGTCCCTGTACATCCTGCTATTTCTGCTGCTAAGATTTACAGAGCTTTGAAGTGGGATTTGGGTTATAATTACTGGACTAGATGCCCAAGTACAGCAAAGCTGCTGCCAGCGTATTTTCTGGGAGCAGCATACAGATTGCTGCAGGCCAGTTCCCATCCCACCCTCCCACAATCTCAGCATGTCTCAGATCCTCTCAGATCCTGCTAGACCAATGCAGAGAACATTTTTCAATATAGTTCCCCCTCCTCACACTGACAGTGCAGGAGCACACCGGAAAACCTGCGCCACCACAACAGTGATCTAAAGGTTTTTTTTTCTTTGTAGAGAGACCCTCACTGTAGAATAAGGCAGCTTGAAAACTCTAACTCCCACAGCATGAAGCAGACACAAGACCTTTTCATGCAGCACAAGCAATGCATTTGAATGGTAGGACAAAGGGTTTTTGCTTTTTAGTGGGAGTCACTCTTCAACACACCATCACTTTACTTTCCCTTTATATTTTCATCCATTATAAGAGAATGTTACCTTCAAATTTCATTTTTCTTTCCTAGCTGTCACCCCTAGCAAAAACCACTGTTGTAGGCAAATACAAATGTTCTTTTCAGCTCTTCAAAAATATTCCTATCTGTAGAACATTAATCTCTTTATGACTGCAATTAAAAATGTGTCCAACACCATGCACATGTCTGCATACAAAATATTCTAAGTGGTGCTATGAGGACAGCAGGCTTAGTAATACCTCATTTTTTTCATTATGATATATTGAACTATTGATATAGTTTAGTCAATTTGAGATCAAGAATATTATGCAGAATACTTTTGCCAGGTGTCTTATTCTTAGTGAAATTATACATTCACAGTCTAATTACTCTAGTGTTTGTCTTTCACAATGCTTACAATTACCTGACAATTCCCATTGTAGAACTTTGGTTTCAGGTGTTTATCTTTGCCACATTTTAGGATTCAAGTTGGATATCTTCTTTTGGTTAAAAATTTTTGAAAACTTTCAACTGAGATCACTTATCTATTTCTGAGGATAGTGATTAAAAAAATAAATTCAGGACTTTACCTTTTAATTAATTCTCCAGTAATTCTCCGGTCCCTCCCTACGAATTAATTTCTTTTCTCTCTCTGAATGACTTTCAATCACTTCTTCCACATCCAGTGTCCTCTGTGTGTGTGTGAGGGAAAAGAGGGGAAACATAATAAATGTAAATCTTAAACTTGAAATGTCACAGAAAAAGTGTCAGCACAAAAAAAACCCAAAAAGGCCTAAAAAAAACCCCAAAAAACAACCAGGAAATTTAGAAGCTATCTTATTTTTTTAAAATCTGAAATATCAAGGTTTTAATTCTTCATAAATTCTACCAGACCCAAAAGAAACACAAATTTTTTTAACTTTCTTTTTTATAGTGTAATTACTATAACAGGTTCTCCTCATCATTTAAAGCTATGTGGTTTTTAAAGTTATCTATCCCCTTTTCGGGAATTAAGATATATGTGAGGGATATCACTCATTTCTGGCCTACCTTCCTGGAGATTTCTTTCCTATCACAATTGACAGCATCACATACTGTCAAAACTTTCATGGCTGTCTTTGAAACAGCTCTGCCTTCAAAGGACTGAGTTTTATCCTGGCACTTAGGTATTATAAATTCACTAAAAGTTCCTAAATTGCTGTGTTTATATTTACCTGTATGAATTCTCAAAGTCAGATAAAAGACATTGTTTTGGGACAGTAAAGAAGAGAGCAACAATTTAAAATTAGTTACTGCAAAGAAATGTTAAATAGTACTTGGAAGAGGAAATATTTGTCTTATTGCAGGTCTTTGCTTCTATTTTCAGGAACTGTTTATTTCTGATTTTCTTGTGCACTACCATTACTTTAATACCTGAAGGTCTCAATTGTACATGGATTTCATTCTTATCAACATGACTCAAAAAATTCATAGATGCTTTTGAGTGTGAATAAATGCACGTGTATAAAACTCAAAAAAAAAATGTTAGGCAAAGAGAGGTGAAGTGTTCTTCCTCGGCCGTATAATTTATTCATAGTGTGTTCTTGTTCACTAGCCAATCCCAAGCATTTAAAAAACATTTGCCTTGATCTTACAGTCCTTTTGCACTCTATACCTTCACTACAAATTTAAGTCAAGCTAACAAATTTGGGCTAACATTCCCTCAACAACTGACATCAGATGTTGCTGCAGAGTAAACTAAAGAGAAGAAAATGTACTAAAAGCCTTAGAAAAGATTAAGGCACAGACTTTTCCCATTGACATATATTTCAGCTTTTCTCAGCAACTTGAACAGCTTTTAAGGTGGATAGCAAATTCACATTCAGACTAAATTGAAGGCACATTCATTACTCTGTGCTCCAAGACAGCCATAAAAATTATTTAAGCATTTTAGAGCAACTCAGGCTATATTTTCAGTAGCACTAAAAAAATTTTGTGTACCAAAACTCTTTGCCTTTGGGGGTGTTGTGTGCATGTCTCCATAGACCATGAAGGATTCAGCACTCTAATACACAGACTCACAATAAAGTCTTTCCTTTCTAAATTATTTGAATTACGTGACTGGTACAAATCTTCTCAGTGCTCTTTTATCTGCATTTTTTCTGGTATGCCTGGATTCATTTGCAGATCTTCCAAGCCACCCGTACAGGAACATGCCTTCCCATCCTTTATTTACTCCATTACATATAGACATGTCCCAGGGGCCAGTATCACCAACTGGCTGCTAACTCACATCAGCTAAGGATCAAGGTACTAATTCTCATTTGTTTTCCAAATAGATAAACGAATTTGATTTTTGAAGAGAAGGTTGTTTTCAATGAGAGAAAATTGCAGTCCTTTTGACCCTTTACTGTTCTGGAAGAGCCTGTGCTCCAGTGAGTGTTCCCCAAGTGGCCATAACCCCAGGGCATATACATTAGAGGCAAGAGGAAAAGAAGCATGACTTGCTCCTTTTGAATGAAACTCATGAAACTCCTGCACAAGCTGTTTCCTACACTCATGCTCTTCCAGAGACGTGAACTAATTCTCCTTTCCTAGCCCTAAGGAAAAGGCTAACTCTGGCCTTTTTTTTTTTTCCTTTCCTGTATCCCACCTTTTGTTAATAGGTCTGGTGAAAATTTATTGCTTTTGCTTGTGAAAGAAACCAGGATGATTATTTAGAAAACTCTCTACTCTGTAGTAGCTTTTCAGCTACTAATTTTCATAAACTGATACCTGAACTAAAAGCAGAAATTAAATCAAGTTACTTGCCCTGAAACTGACACAATTAATGAAGCAAAATTTTCTTTGGCACCTGCATAAAGGAAAAGCTCAAGAAGCTGTGAGCAGCTTCAATGATGAAAACTAATCAATATTCTAAACATATGCAAAATTTTCTCACTGAGATTATGTTTGTGATAATACCAAGTGGTTTCACTTACCTGTGATCTTTGCTCTGATTTCATTAGTAGTTGTGTTTGAATCTCACATGAAGATAAGAGGTTAGAGTAAGAAGGTGTAACAGCAGGAGGGCAGAAGGGAGAAGATTTTTGATCACAAGTAAGTGAAGGTCTCTTGACTCTTATTATCTTGGGGATTAGCTCAAGGGTCAACATCCATGGCAGGCTTACCTTGAAGCTGGCTGGGCATTTTATGGAGTATACTCACAGGCAGATCACTAGACCAGGAGGCAAAATTTGAATTATAGGAAAGTTGAAACTGAAATTTCAGTCCTGGGAGAAACTCTAGTGTGACAGCTTTTGCTTCTATCCTGCACAGAAAGGGAAGGTTTTGATTGGAAAACTATTTGGTGAGAGATTAACAACCAGTTCTTGTTAGACTGAAATACCATCTGATGCTGGCTAAATCGTTTGCCTTGACCATGCAGAACACTGCAAACCATCCTTAAGTTTCATCGATGCATAGCAAAAAATTTTGTGCCTCAGTGGCACTAAGATAACAACAATTCTAACAGTAACACTTTCCTAAAATACTGTGAAAGAATTCAGAAATAGAACCATTCTTGGAAACTGGAAAAATAGGTATATTCAATATTTTTGTATTTTAGAAGAAAGGTAATAAAAATATGATAGAATTTACTAAAACATAAGAAGTTTTAATGGCCATAAACTAAAAGACAAGAAGTTCCACCTCAAACTGAGGGAGAACTTATTTACATTGAGGGTGGCAGAGCACTGGAACTGGCTGCCAGGGAGGTCGTGGAGTCTCCCTGTCTGGAGATATTCAAAACCCTCCTGGGCCTGTTCCCGCGTCTTCTGTTCTGGGTGACCCCATCTTGGCAGCAGACTTGGACTAGATGATCTCCAGAGATCCCTTCCAACCCTAACTAGTCTGTGATTAATTGCAACAGAGGACTGTAAAATAATATTTCAACCCAGAGCAGACTCAGTTTTGTGGAACACCAATTACAAGTCAGACAGGAAGACAAAGGCCAAAAGAGTGGAGTTTTCACCATGAGTATTTGAGAATGGGGTGAGAAAGTGTCATAAGGATAATCAAGAACATATTGGGAAAAGATTTATCATTGGGGCTTAGATAAAATTTTCCAGCAACAGTAGCAAAACTTGAAGAAAACTGCAGAAATTTCCCTGAATGTGCCTGTCACTCTGTGAGTCAGGTAAGGTACTAAACAGAAGATACTAAGCCAGGGAAGACATTAAAAGTTCAGCTTTTGAAGAATAAAAATGGCAAATCCTTTTCTCTCTGCAAGCAGGGCTCTGAGAGCTAGATCTGTCATAGAGTTCCTCAGAGCTCCAGCAGCCACCGCCTAATGTGATGGGTAGCAAGGATCAAGCAGAGCAGCCAGATCTGGAGGAGAAAGAGGATAAGATGTATGTATGAAGAAATAAGGAAGAAAGGAGGAAAGTAGCCCAGTTATTACAAACAATAACAAGTATTGTTTTAAGACATTTTCATTGCAAGGTTTTCAAGAAAGGTGAGGTTTAAGTGAAATCCTTTTGGTTGATTTTCCCCTAGCCCTTTATTTTCCTCTGCCTTTCCCTTTTTTTTTTTTTNCCTTTTCCATTTTTTTTTTTTTTTTTTTTAATTTATTTGCTGATTTAAAAGTGAATAGAGGAGGAGGAAAAATAAAACTGGTATGATGTGTTTCATTTTCATGTTTTGTTGCAAAGACACAGCACACCAATCTTTTATACTTATTAAAGGTGTGAAAAGGAAAAAAATCTTTTTCACCCCATTACAGCTGTGCAGCCTGTTTTTTCAAGAGCTGAGAGGAGAGTCATCAGTGTGGGAAATGAATGAAATGAAGAGTAGGTCAGGACAAATGCATAATCATAATCAGATGCTTCAGGAATCTAGATCGTCAGGGGATGGAATTCAACACACTTCAACAAAGCAGAAAGTATTCTGACACAGGAGAAGAGAGGATGTCTTTCCCTGGGGTCCCAGAAAAGCAGCTGGAAAGATAATAGGGAGGAATTAAAGAAGACCAAAGTCAGAGAAGGACAGAAAGAAATTAGACTGAATCAGGAAAAAAAGCAAATGGACCAGGGATGTGAGATGTTTCTATCAGAAAAAAAAAAAATTAAGTCAAAGAAGAGAAAAAGCAATAGACCCAAGGAGCCCTATGAGCAGTGCAGAGTAGCACTATCTCAAGACAATTAGGCAAACAGAGCTGTACGTGTCAGTGAAGACACTGTCAGAAAGGAGCAAGTATCAGCACAGGACTGGTGGCAGGATGCCGCGGGTGAGGTGATATGTGGAAGCAGGCATAGCCCCATTTTGAAAGCAAAAAGCCTCTGCATCAGTTCAATTGTACCGTTGAAACACACCTAGAGGTACAGCTGAGCTGTACCTGAGTCTGCAGAGAATGCAAACAGTCACAAACCTTCAATCAATAAACCCAGTCACTGACCCATCTTTCAAGTTGAAATATACATATATATGTGTGTGTATATATATATATATATAACCCAAACTCCACAAAATTGCTTTCAAACACTGGAGAAAAACAGGCTGAATGGAATGATTTAACCCCCTATAAATGGTGGTGGCACTGTGCATAATCAAAACCTGCATCTAGATATCTACCATGCTAAGTAATAATTCTCCTGCACTGGTCAATTAAAGAATCTCTAAGTTCACATAAACATAACACACACTAACTGCACCCAAGGAGCTATTGCAGTGCATCACATCAATATTCAACACTTTAAAGTCTCCCCAAGCAGGCATTGTCAAGATACACCCAAAGGGCCTCATCAGAGCTATAACAGCATCCTGTATACAAAACGTGTGGATTAAACACTTGTTTAATAGGCTCCAATACGAGAGAATGTAGCAGGTACTGCCTATAACGCCAGTCATCCATGGGTAGTGGGAGAACTAATACACTTCCAGCAGGAATGGCAAACCAGATTCAAACTGATGGCAGCAACACAATCATTCTACCAGTGCTTTTCAAACACCATATTGGGCACAAATTCCCTAATATAGTCTAAATTAGACAACTGGTTATGTTACAATTTTAAATTGCAGTGTAATGACACAAGAAAAAAAAAGACAAAAAAAGACAAAATCCCCAATTTCTCAGCATGTTGGAGAACTTGACACGAACCCTCAAAAGGGAAAATTCCTAAATAATGTAGCCGCATCCTTCTGTTTCAGTTTTGTGGAATGCATGATGGTGGAAGAGATCATGCTGTACAATTTTCCCCAATACAGATTTATTTGCATTCAAAAACAATCTTGCTTTCACTCAGAAGCATTTTAACTTGCAGTAATGGCTTCCAAACCCCTCCTATGTTTACCCCAGGAAGGACATGCTATTTTGGAAGACATGGAAATGGTACAAATGAAAAACAGCTGAAAATAAGATTTGAATTCTTTCACTTTTCATTATTAATAACTTGACTGCCTCTGAAGTACTTTAAAAATTATGCTGTTTCTGTGGCTATATATATGTGTATATATAGCCTCTTATTATTGCAAAAAGAAACTGTACCACCTCATACTGCAGGAAGGACATGAATAACATTTAGAAACTTCAAAGAGTGGTTTGAAAATAAAAAAGAAAAGAAGGAACCAGCCCTTTTTCCCAACAATACTTGATCTAGATGAAATACACAGTAGGAGTTATAATGCAGACCTAAAGCAGTACTCACTCAAGTAATCTCACTGCTACAGGGGTACTGTAGAAATTGGGGAAGTGTGATCACCCTTCTCTCTGACAACAGCATGAAAACTCATAAAACATCAAATTTAAACCAATCTGCACAGTGAAAAGCATGATTCTAGATCTGTTATAACTGCTACAATATTAGCTGTGCCTGTTGCTGAGGACCATGGTTTTGGTGTATTCTAGTGAAGGTCTGCCATCACAGCCACGTGAACAAACCCGTACAGCAGAGATGGAATTAATCCTGACTAAAAAGTGCTTTTGCTAACAATGACTTATATTAATCAAGTGAAGAAAATCCACTATCTTGAGAAAAAATAGTTGAATCACAATGAGGGAAATGTTGGCTAACATGTCACTTAGGTTGTTGCTGCAGCCAAATCTTCTAGAGTGGAAATAGTCACAGAACAGTGAAGCTGCTGGATGGTGGTTCCGAATGACTGCAGTCACCCAAGCTAGAGTCTGTGTGCCTCAACAATCAACTTCAGGAAACCATTTCCAGATCACAGGATATTCTGAGTTGGAAGGGACCCGCAAAGATCATCAAGTCCAGCTCTCAAGAGAATGGCCCATCTGGGGATTGAACCCACAGCGTTGGCTTCATCAGCACCATGCTCTATTTCTTCATAAGTTCTGGAGAACTGCATTCCAAATGTTCTTTTAAACATTTGAAGATGCACTTTGGTACAGAAGAAATGGAGCCTACTGGATTTAGAAATTTGAGTCAGATCTACTTCAAAATGTATCAAGAACATATATGTTGAAATCTCATTCTCAAAACCTGTGGTCTTGCCTTTTTTTTTCCCTGAACTTTTAGAAGTTAAGGTTTCCAAATACTTTCTACAATTAGAAACATCTTTTGAAAAAAATATTACTCAGATTCCAACAAAATCACTGTTCCAGTGTTCAAAACGGAAGTGTCATGATATTCCTGATGAGGCAAGAAATGGCAATCTTCTAAATGGCAAAGCCCACACTTCTCTGCTCTTGAGATGCTACAGAGATTTAGACAGGCTTTATCTCAATTCTTTATCTTGGCAATCAAAAACCGTCTGCAGGCACATCTCAAGAGATCTGCATACAGCATTCATTTTTCAATTCACTTTTTCATGACTTCACGAATAAATGTAGGGGGGATTGGGTTTTGGTTTGTTTTTTAACTTGTTTGCTTCATTCTCTTTTTCTAATGAAAGGGTGAAGAAGAGAAGAAACATGTGAATGTTTCTACACTTGAACCTGTTTGCACAGACTTTATGCTTTGGGACTACACAGCCAAGAAATACAGAAGTACTAGAAATGCTTTTGATTACTGTAGTTCAGTGGCATTTATTTCGTTTGGCTTTAACCAGCCTCTTCCCACAGTGCTCTGAATTTCCTTAAACCCTTTGATTGAGTAAGTAGTCTGAAATTAAAAAAAAAAAAAACTTTTCCCAATTCTATTGAATGAAAAATAAGTTATAACAAGCCAGTATGAAGAAAGATTCATCTGGTAGGTTCCTACCACAGCTAAATTGTCACCCACAACCATAGACTCCAACTGATTTGCGAACACTAAATATTTTCAAAAGCATCTGAGTAACTTGGAAGTCTGAGTTTCATATTTAAAAGACAGTTAGGAATCTTGCTCCCATTGATTTCTAGTGAAACTCAAGATATGTCTTTTTGAATTAGTGGTCTCCAAAGCACAAATACCAGTTTGGCCGAGCCTCATTCTGCCCTGGCTGGCTCTGCCTCTAATCGCACCCTCTATTTTCCTGCTAGGGTATCCTTCCTCATCTAAGTGGAGGCTTGCTATCATCTTTCCGGAAAACCCCTGAAACAAGTCCCTTTGTCCAAAAAGCGTAAAGTTACTGCAAAGCCCTTATAAGTAATTATAGGCATATCAATGCCTATGCAAGTTTCTGTGAAAGAGCTCCTGCAAACCATCTTGCACTGGCCCTTCTTCCACTATTTGGATATATATTTTAGAAAGAACACACTTTTAAACTGACTTTGAAATAAAAATATTTATAGCTGATGTTACAATAACATGACCAAAAAAATTTTTAGTACATGTTTTTGCAGGAAATATTAACAAAGCTGTCTGAGGGATGCTTGATAACACAGAAAGGCTGTAACAGCTGAGGCACCTCATCTGAATGGGGAGCTGGGACTTAAAAAGACTTCATAACCAAATGAAGCAGCTTTACATTGTGGCATAAAGGAGAATGGCACAACAGCAGTCTTCTCTCAGACTGCAAAGACTTGACAACAAGAAAAAAAAAGCCTCAGTTCTCAGCATGCTTTCCTCCCTCAGCAATATACCAAGCTATCACACCTCCACTGGGATGCCAGAGGCCAGGAGAAGGTTATCTGCTCAAATTTGACTACTGATCTTTCTTCAGAAGCAATGCTTAACCTTTATTTTCTGAAAAATGTCTTAAAAGTAACACTTTATGTCTATCACCACACAAAAACTCACCAGACTATCTAGAGGCACAACAGTGAATGTGTAACTCATTTCTTTGATGCTGTGAGTAAGGTTTACTCCTTTTGAACTCAAGGTCTCAGTTCCAGTCTCACCAGGGAAGGCAGCCTTACAAGTGTGTGAGGTTCATGTGCAGCCAACCCACAGAGCTGTCAGTGCTTTAAAGTCTCTAACACTTTCCAATACTCCCCACAGACCAAGATCCTCGGCTATGGTAGCACAGTTGCTTGAAATACATTCTGAAATAAATCCTGGAAACAGAAATAGGAGAAGCAGAGCCAAATATAAAAAAAATTATTTCACATCCACTGAAATATGAATAGATTTCAGACTTTGGGTTCTGCATAAGGTCCTTGACAACACCAACAGCTCCAGCACAGAAAACTTCACTGTTACCAGCTGACAATGCAGACATTTGCTCAGTGCTACAGCACACCTATTAACCAAGGGTGAACCGTGCTGAACAATGTCTCTACCATTTGGTTCTAAAACACAATGGAGCAATACAAAAATATTTTTTAAAGCTTTTTTTTTTAAAGCAGAGAAGAATTTATGGTACAGTTTTAAGTTCCAGCTTTGACAAAACAGAAAAAGTATGCCTAGCTTTTTGCCTGAGTAGTAAATGTTTGTTGCCGCTGCCAAAATATGGGCATAGCGGAATGATGGCACCCAGATCAGCTCCCAGTGGAGATTTCTGCTCGATAACTGATGTGCATGTGAACATGTAATGAAATGCCTAGCAAAGGAAGCCAATGGTACAATGAGTAACAATAAAAATAATACACAACATCAAGAGAATCATGCCCCACTGAATTATGTCAGAGGGTTGGTGCTGCAGCCATTTATGAGGCACCAGTGGAGTTGCCTCAGTGATGAGATTTAAGGCTCTGCTTCTCAACTGCTTTGTGGTCCATAGCGCTGCTTTTGCCAGCACAAGGCAAGCATGACACAAAATTATTGTGACTTGATGACATTTTTTCAGTTATTCAAGATGATTAAAAATCTGACCCAAGAAGCCTGCCACCACTTCACTCTTCTGACATGATGGTGCCAAGTTAATAATTTGTTCCATCTCTGCTGGTTAATGGCAGAAAGAAGAACAACAGCTTTGCTCTTGAATGCTCTCTGCCCATTTGGCATCAAAAGCTCACATGAGCACAGAAATGTCAGATGATTATCCAGAGAAATTATGGCAAGGAGGGGGAGAGCAAAATGCTGCTATTGTTACTCATCTTAATTAGCAATAGCAAAGGAGAACTGAATAAAGTACTCAGAGGACAACAAGGCTGCCACTTTGAAAAAAAGCAGAAAGCTCCAGATGGTTGTCACTTTCACAGAGCTGCCTCAGCTGTTTCTGACACGTAGCCTGTGCTAGTGCCAAGCTGTCAGACACACAGTGTGAAATGGTCAACCAGAATCATAAATGGGGTCCTTGAATGTACACAGTGGAGTGTCAAATGTGAAATTAACACTTCCTCTTTTGAGACTGCAGTCTAGTATGTCAAAATACATACATCAAAGTAATTCCCAAAGGATTGAAAAGGGCAAAGTATTATTCTACCCACAGGATAATCTACAGTGGAAAACCGACCTACCTTATTCACAGAATACATATCAACAGCAATTTTCTTTGTGCTCTTATTTGCATATGTATTTGCCTGTGTGTGCTCTAACTCTTACAGATTTGATGGTAATTAGCCTCATCTATAGCTTTTCCATTTTACATGGATGGTTTTTTTCAAATACTTAACTGTGAATTCCACACTGTTTTAAGAAGTGCAAGGGAAAGGAATGGTACATATTGACTGAGGGTATCTGCAAAGAAAGTATCTACAAAATGATTAATCAATGACTTTCATTCCATAATGGAAAGACGTGATTTGCACCATTAAGGAAGTAGTTCATCACAACCATGTAGAACAGCTCTAAGTTGTGTCAGCCACAGAAGGGGTTTTGTCAGCAATAATTACCCAAGAGACTAACCATAAAAATCTGACTCATTTCATGGAAGCCACCAAAGGATAATCACCTCACAGTGAATTTTGTTGACTACTCATGCAGAATGAATCTAAAGAAGCATTTCAGTGAGAAAAGGCTCTAAAACTTCAAAGCTGCAAAATTATCTTGTCTTTCAGTCAGCTTTAAAATGGTTCTTCTCATATTCAGCAAAGGATGAAAAGAAATAATGAAAAATGTGAAACCCTACCACACACCTATGAAAGTTCCATAGTTTAATTCAGAGGATTAAATATTTGCTGACTTCCACAACAGCAAAATTTCTGAAGAGGTGGTAGAAACTCAGGTAGTAAACCAACAAGACAACATAAAAAGTCCTTAGAAAAAAAGAAGGAATTTGGAAGACAGCACATAATCAACTTCAAGCTTCAAATTGTGCTAAAGGAGCAGTTAAGGCTGACACTTTCCCACCTGGCCAAGGACTGCCTGCTCAGCAGGAGTTTGCACTGGGGTTGTCTGCGCAGCAGTGTCTTTATTTCAGCCACTCACTGTGTGTGTTAACCAAGAAAAACCTCACTATGTATGCTTATAGTTTGGGTATGATCCTGTTTACAAACGAGTAAAACTTGCCAGGATGTGTAGGGTCCATAGAACTCCAGGTTCCAGTAACAATGAATATCATGGCTACTACCTTTCCCTCCTTTCATGGAAAGTATTGGATTCTCCATGCTGCTGAACAGGCTGGCTGCAAACCAAGAAAGCACTCACAAGAAGGCTGAGCTTAAGTCTACAGGTAATCTACAAGGGGGATATTTCCATACTTACAGAAAGTAGGTGATTAATTTTGTTTGAGGTAATGGCCATCAATGATTCTTTTTTCCCTGCAGACTTGAAAGCATAAAGCTTTTCATCTAGTCGGTTTCATCTGACTAACCCCTCCACCTTAGAAGGAATACAAAATGTGAGGAAATAAAATATGAAGCCTTGCTGAGGAGTCACATACAACATGAACTTTTTCTTAAATCATCTACCTGAATTCATAGAGTCATCTTTATGGTAACTTTTACTGAGCAACAAAACCAGAAAACCTGTTAGCCCCATTTCAGTTCTGTTTTCAGTTCTGGTTCGTATCCCTAGTACTATAGCAATACACACTGCTGTACACACAGAAATTATAAGAATAATAGCTGACATCTGCCAGACTAATACCTTCATCACATAAGCCCAAACAGCTAACACTCAGGTGATGAGAATTGTTCAGAAACTATCAGAAAATCAGAAAAATTACTGTAAGGTCAGGATTCAGAGTTACATGTCACTACAAAATGGGCTATCTGCTCCATGTACTAGCAGAAAAACTGGAAGATATACATCAGAGAATAAACCTGCTTCCTCAGAACATTGCTCTGATGACCTGACAGGGTATCTGTTTCCATCAGCAAGTCTCATTCGCTCATTATATTGATTCACCTTGTGCTGAACCTAGCACCTGCAATTTATCTCGAGTTTAAACCCTGGGCTTTTAAAAAGCAAATCCTTTCAAATAAAAAAAAAAAATAAAAATGACCTATTTACATAAGTCAGCTCCTGGATTTCTAATCTAGGAGTACTAAAATGTTCCCTAAGCTTGTGCAGAGCCAGGGCTGTGCTTTACTGTACTGACTGTTCACTACTTTTATTGGCAGAAGAATTGGTATTTTCTCCAGTCTTGCTTCCTGCAGCACCTGTATGCCTATGTGCATGCCAGCACACGTCTCTGCATATACAGCTGGCAAAATATTTCCAGCTTAGAAGCATTTTAATTGTAAACATTTCTATGGCATTGCCCATCACAGCTTGATGCATACAGTTCAAAGAAAACATTATACTATAGGAAATGAAATGATTTCAAAAACGGAGAAAATGGGAAAGAAATAAGGGTGAATTATTAAACGGCCTAATCTGTAGAGGACATACAGTCTTACACTGCTAAGAAGTATTAACAAATGGTAGCAACAAATAAAGATCAGCTAATTGAAAACAATATATTTGTTATCTCTTAGCTGCTAGTATTCTTGTACTGAATGTAATGTACTTGGAGTGAAATAAATCACAGATTAAATGAAACACTAGCAAAGAAAATTCTTATTAAAGGTGAAATATTAAAGCATATGTAACCTTTCAAAATTTCATGTGTTCTCCTATATATCTGGCCTTCGCCAAATCTAAACCAATTTCCACATAGGTAGACAGGATGCACCATGGGAAAAACCAGTCTTTTAAAGGATAGCAGTGTGTATGTGCCTTCAGCAATGTGTCTCACATGAATAATGTCCCCTAGAAATTGCAAACCAAGTATAGGGATGCTATTTAAAACTGATAGTTGAGCTCTAATAAACTAACCAACCTTCTCACTAAATGAAGACAATATTTTTTTCTTCTTGTTCAATATCCTTCTCTCAAGTGTACTACTTGATTCTCAGTTCCAAAAGAAATAGACAACAGATTGTTCTTTTCTGCAGTTCAACAAACTCTACTTACAGTATATTCTGCTTCCCTATGGACATATTTTCATTTCCCATTCGCTTGTAAACTTTTATTTATGTTATTCTGATAGTTTTGTTCTAAAAATCCCATTTTTAGTAAACTCATACTTGGAAAATTCTGTCACATTAATAATGAAACCTTTGGTTCACCCAGTGTCAAGAAGAATTGAAACTATTTCTCATTTCCCAGAATCGTAACTTTGCCTTAACTGAGATAATGACAAAGACTTCATTTTCCATATACATTCAGTCCTCAGATTTACTTGCCAGCTAGGATGCCAATTTGAAACTCTCTGAATTTGAAAAATTCTAAATTTTAATTTTCTAACATGCCCTCTGCATTCCTCTAATTCCTACTCTAGCAGACTCTGGATCTCAACAGCCAGAATTCAGCCTGGAGTGACTGGAAATGGACAGTTAGTTCATAAGGGCTATTTTGGTCATATGTTGCCAAAACTACTTTCTTTTCGATGTCATGTTGATTTCAAGGTCAGTTCCTCAATTCAGCCCCCTCCAAGCTGATCTCATTCTCAGATCAAAGAGCTAAATTTCATCTGCACATATGGCTTTTCTTCACCACCCTAACAAGATAATGACCACTGATGCCAGTTTTACTATCTTAGACTGCTTAGGAGCAAGAATTAATTTGTTGTAATTCAGATATGGTTGCAGAATCACTGCAGAATGCTGCTGAAAAGATTAATTTATTTTACCCTGTATTTAAAGTTGGTATAACCTCTGCTGACTAGAGAGCTTTGATTCACTGCAGTGCATACATGCTGAATTTTTATTTCAGCTTCCTCCAGCAACCAGTTCACCTACTCTGAACGTGTTTTGAAATCTAGCTGTTAGAGAAGCATCACACTCCTGTGTTTGCCATCCTGTCCAGGCCTGAGAGAAAAGTTATAAATGGCTTTTGCTTCATTTTGGGCAGTTAACAGTAGAAGATACAGGAAGAGAACCTGGCCCCTGGTCTACCCACAAATGAGCAGCTAGGGATGAGCCTCGTTGCAGATGATCTGACAGTGACCCTGTCCCCTTTACACAATAGAATTATTCCCACTCCTGTGGAAACTACAGATGGAGCTGGAGCACTTAGCCAGAGAATGGTATCTTAGGAATAACTCTAACCATTATAAACTTGGCAGCTTTTTTTTTTTTTTATGTAGTTAGACAGTCACAAGGTCTGGCTCAGTTACTTATAACTTCCATGTTCCTTCAGAAGTCCTGGATATAAAAAGAGAAACACATCATCTCCTCTTCAGGCAGCTGCAAATAGAGCTCACCTGACGAGTACAAATGGCTTATGCTTGCATTCTTCATTAAAATTAATAGATTCAAAAACCAGATGAGAACAACCTTATTATGCACTCTAGTCTTCCACCTAACACTTGGCCTTTCCCTGAATTCATGCTGGTCTCAAATTTAATTGCTGTGATTTGATCTTTTTTTTTTAAATTTCCAGTGACTAAGAATACAGCAAAAACCTGTGTGAGGTTTTCCAATAGTTAATTGACTTCTCAGCTAAACGTATTACCTGAATTTTTCTTGTTTCAACTTCCACATGCTGGATCCTATTCTACAGTACGGTCACCCCTCTACCTCCAGTATCGTTATTCTTCTTTTCTACCAGTATAAGCCCAAAATAAATGTTGTCATACATTCTGTTCACAAATCAGAAATAAATCACATTTTAAAAAGGCCTACAATGTCTTAGTGCTTATATAGAGATATATTTTTTGAAAACTGGTTTGATTTTTCACAGAAAATTACTAGGATCAGAAATCTATAAACACGATTGCCTCCTTTCTGAGGGCCAGCTTGTATTTCATACTCATATGAGTTCACAAAACAAGTCTAAAAGAACAACCAGCTTTCTGCTTGTCATGCGAGAGTTAATCACAGCCACAGACCTTTTTCTCCATCAAGGTACTATGGGGAGAAGATGCAGTGCTTACAAATAATGACATGAGAATTTTGAATATTATTCTAGCTCATTTTAGTATTTATTCAGTGAAATAACGGCATGTAAGATAGCACACTAGTAGATAGTGCTTGAACTTCTATTAACTTTAGAAAGTGAGGCAAAATGAATCATCTGTTACATGCTTACTACGCCTCGTATTTTTGCCTCACACAGCTCAAGAAGCAGTTACTGCAGTGCCCAGGCACAGCACAGTGTCACCTCACATGTTTGCAGCAGATAGAGCTGGTCTGCTAGGTTGCCACGGAAGCACTGTATCTGGAAAGGTATAAACTTGGTTCTGGATTTGCTTCATTTTCTCTGGCAATTACAGTACCTTACGCCCACGGTGAAGTACCTTCTCATGAGTAGGGAGTTCACTCGCACCATGAGTTTCACGCTGCTCACTCTTTACCTGTAGAGCATCTGTCCAGGGCTCACAGATAAATGTTTTGTCGTTAGCGTTCTGTGGACAAATTACTATTTACTTAATAAAGTAAAATTATTTTTTTATTAGTAATATATTTTCATAAAACCATGTTACAATTGTCCTTTGAAATTTGAAGGGAAGACTATGTAATCATCGCTGTGAGGAGGCACAGTTACTTATACAATTATTTGGATAGGACGTGTCTAGAAGACATTTTGCCCCTTAAAAAGCAATCAGTAAATTACTGAATAGCCCACTGCTTTAACCACGCATTTTTTCCCATCACATTCATATCTAGAGGAATAGATGCTCTCACAAATGCAGGATGATGATGGAAGGAGCAGACAAAAGCAGCAGCTGGGCTGTGAAGAATTTTATTAAGAGAAACTTGACTGTCTGACACTGCAATAATACAAACAATGATTGTTCGGAGGAAACTACTTTCCATAATCATATTTTCTCATTGTAAGATTATTGTACCATGAAAGTCTCCTTTTCAAGGAGCAGAGCATAGTCAGTTTAGGGGTTTTTTTGCTTTGACTGTGCAGGGTAGAAGTGCTAGTAGAAGAACCAGAACCTACAACAACCCATCTTACCACATGCTGACCTGAACAACCATGGCAGATCCCCTTCTGCTGTAGCTTTCTAGGCTCAAAATGTTTGCTGGGATGGAGGAGATGGGGTAGCAGATGAACAGTGGAAGATCATATTCTTCCTTAATTTGGTAGTGCGTAGAGTAACACATCTAAAAATTTTTGAAACCATATTGTTAATGAGCTCTTGCATTTTCCTTTGAAAGAAATACTTTCAGATGGTACTCGAGGGAACCTGTTTAGTGAACAAGGGGTGAACAAAAAACTGGAATTAATACAAGGATTTCTACCTTGTCTGTCAGAGAAAGATAGATAGACAGATGGACGTCTGCCAAGCATGACTATCATAATTTAAGTATCACCATACAGCCTCCAAGCAACATTTTTCTTAGTTGTAACTTTTGAATAATAAGACAGGAGAGAAGGCAGCTGGAATACCTAAGGAAAAAGCCAGAAGCACAGTCTGATCAACAAGATCATAACTATACCAGATGCTATATTTGTCAACACATATCATATCTATAACCGTGATCTCTGCTACTTTACCTGAAGCAACACAATATATAGACTCAGTATTGTTCAATCATCAGGATTGAGTTGGGCTATTAACATTCATGAAAAAATCCAAAACATTTTTAACAAAGCCAGTCTTACCAGATTTGAGAATTTATCCTCTTTGAGGATGTGAGAGGACTTGAAGACATTTCAGCTAAAGGAGGAAATATTTTTTTTTTGCTGACAACTTCTAGATATTATGTTTGTATTTTATAATAAAATGGGGAAAACAAATACTGCCTAAATAAAACATCATCTGTAGTTAAAAATATATTGCCTCACTTTTTGCACAGTAATAACCTTCCATCTTTCTCATGTCCTTGATTTTATTTTTTACAGAATGTCTTCATTCCATCAGAATCATCAAAATGATATTTTTAGCCTGTGAAGGTTTCTTAGCCTTCACATTGGTAAAAAGGTTTAAATGTTATGGGCCTGCTCTGAATGCAATCCTGCTCCTCTTGGAGGACTCCTTGTAATATTCAAACCTTCCTCAATGTTTCAGTTGGAGAGATACTCCTCTGGAAGTTTTATTACATTTTTCTCTGTAGTTTTTATTACCTCAGGGTTGTTCTCTTCATTTTCATTGAGGTTCAGAAAACATAAAGGGCAGGTCAGAGAAAAAAAGTGTTCTAAATTTAAAAGTTCAAATAGTTTTTTCGAGTTTCACATACCTCTGCTCTTGTTACATGATTAAATTCTTTGAAATTTGACTCCATGCAGTCATTTACAATTGTACAACGTCCAATTACGCTTCTATAGCAATCCATGTAAATAAAAGTAGGCATGCCAAAATGAATGACAAAGCTGGTTTTACACATATATTATTCACTATATCAATTATTTACTAAAGATTCTTGAAACTGAAGTGCCCAGAGTGTAATTTAGTAAAAGGTCCTGTATTATACCGGAGGGAAAAAACATTTCTGAAAGGTTTTAAGTTCTCTTGCCTGGAAAGCTGACGAACATCTGCCCAAAAGGAAAAAAATAATTTCAGAGATATAATCATAGAATTTTTTTTTCTTCAATGTAAAGATACACACCACATATCATAGTATCATAGAATGGCTTGGATGGGATGGGACCTCAAAGATCATAGAGTTCCAACCCTCCTGTATGGTATGTCTTGTCCTCTGCCATGAATGTAGTTTATTTAAATATTGTAAAATCTAGATGGATATTTGAGGAGCTTGATTTTTACCTTTTCTTGAAATTTCTACAATTTGAAAAGAGACATGCACATCCAAACCAAGCTACATTTTACACTGAGGACACCAAAACAGGAAATGAAGCAGTAAAATTCTCTGCAGTGGCACACAGAAATCTGCCTCCTCTTCAGAGAGCTCTAGTTTCAACATCATAGCTGTCCCACAACAAAAGCCTTACATTTACACTGAAAAACCATCATTTACAAAAACATATAGGCATAACCACAGAGAAAGCAAGCGCATACTAGGAGTATGTATAAGATGATGTGCCTTAAGGAAGAAAACTACAAATAATTGAAAACAGAGGAAGTCTTTTTTCAAAACCTTAACAATGACACATCACTTTCCCTCTACTGGTATCTCTGCTCTTAAGTAATAAATGCATTTGGCCTTCTCTCTCCAATAGAAAAATGTCATTACATTTACAAATACAGAAGGAAACTCTACCATTCAGCTCAGCAACATCCACAAGCATGTCTGATTTTGTACACTGCTGCTCTGCAACAACAAAAATTGTCAGTAGCCATAATTATGGTTAAAATGAGACCCTGAAATGAAACAATTTCTATTGCTTGGCAAAACTGTTTGGAGACCATAATCAGACCAGAGCCACATTTCTTCCAAAAGTCTATATTAAAACTTCCATGTCGTAAAACTGTAACTGATGACACCAAGGGTGAAGGAAGCTTCTACTATTTGCTCTGCATACAGTACACATATTCCATAATTTGTCCACAAACCTAACCTTAACATGATCCTTACTACCTCACACTATAGCTTTTGAAAGAGGTGACAAATTACAGCACTGTGGAAACACACTCTTTCCAGATTCTTCAGCAGATGACAAAATTATAGGGTATCCATCTCCTAGTCCATAAGATACTGAAAGTGTGAATGGTGTGCCTTCACATACTGTTAAGCCCATGCACTAGTAGCACTACGAATAAGCCAGGTCTAATGCAAATACAAAGATAGAGAGAGAGTTATGTTTTTGGAGAACATAGCTCAGCCACAGCCAAAGTGCACTGGAAAAAAGGGAGACCATGTACAATATATATATCTCTCAAATTGTTTTCTTTTGCTTTAGTTAAATTATTTTTATTATGAACACAGTATTTATAGCTACTCTTCAAATAATTCCTTCAGAGGGATTTGAGCTATAGAGGATTATTTTTATACAAGGCCTCCATTTTTGCATTTAGAATGACCTCTAATTTAAATAGTTACAAGCAATTACTCTAACTCTTATGATTATACAGGTCATCCCTTTTCCCTACATCACTCCTCGTTATCACCTCCACTAGGCTAATGTATTAATGAATTTTCATCTGCAGCTGTGGTATGCAAGGGAATAATATTTAAATTAAGTCATTATGTCATTTGTCCTTATCAAGCCTTTAAAATGAAGTGAGTACAAATTAAATCCCTTCAAGTTTTTCAAGTTTAAACCCAAGGCCAGATAACAATGCTGAAGCCAATCTCTGAGATTAAAAACTGTGCTTGCACAGGCTAAATATGAAGACCCTGAAAATGTTTGAAGATCAGCTTTTGATTTTATTAGAACCAATTTTTCCCCTCTAATTTTTCATATCCCACTTCTCAAATGTACTTCATTTCAAGAATCAGCATTGCAATGGAGGAGCTGCTGCCAGATGAAGAATGTTGTAAATCATACAGCCATAAGGAAAGGTAAAAGCCACAGTAAAATTCACCATGCTTCTCTGCAGGAATTTGTAACAAAGATATGAGTAACATAAGTTCTCACGTGTTTGAACTAAAATGGTCTCTGCTGTACATCCCTCCATTAATGCAGGGAAACAGAGTGGTCCTTAGATAATGCACAGGGATTTCACAACTGCTCAGGACTGAAAACAGACACCGATGCAAATACATCAGTTCAGTCCACAAAATGAAGCCAAGAACTGTATAATTTCAAATCACAATTTCGTCAGAACAGCAGAACTAACCTTTCAGAAGTGAAAAAGAAAAAAATTAAAAATGCGATGGATGATGGTGAATTCTCAATAATACATCTAAAATCAAAACACCTGACATAAGCAGTATGCATTTTAATACTAGCTCAAGGTGTCGTGAGAATAAATCTACTCCATTACTGTAATACATGCAAGTGCCTAAGAGTTCTTTTACTCAGACACTGATTGAGTTTGACTGCTTATTTAGGAACAGGTCACTAATTCAACATTATGGAAAAGAAGGAAAATAGGAGAAGACACATGGGGCACTCTCATCAGGAAAGGTGTATTGTTGTAATGTTCTCTTGGTTTTGCGAACTTTCAGTAATCCATGATTCTTTCATACATTTCTCACCTTTTTATTCTCCTTCATATTTCTTCTGCTCCATTTCATTCTTTTTTGTTTCTCTTGCTTGCAGTCATACAATAATTTGATAGAAGACGGTTCTGCATGATAGGAACACAAATTGCACAGGAGTTAGTCTCAGCTTTGTTGTAACATCATTCCACAGATTTCAGAAACCTTAAAAGATCAATTTTGTTTACAGTGCAACAAGATCTGAACATGAAGATCAATAAACAAAGTATAGCTTCAAGTACAAATAATTCAGAATTAAAAAGCACAGCAGAGAAGTGAAAGCCAGAGGCACTGTGGATAGGTGTATGAAACTGCACCATAGGATCTTGCATGGCAATCAGACTGGCAAGTGTGCTACCTGTCTCCAGCAAAGGAACACTTCATACTGGAGAGGAAGATAACACTCCCTGTCCACACTATTCATCTAGGCAGCATTACAGATTACCATTGAGCCTCTTTGTGAGGTCTCAGTTTATGACCTGAAGTGTGAACTCTGATTTCCCAGATTTTATTTGGAATAATATTGCTGGTAATAGAATTTTCCCAAATCCAATAAGTATTATTTTGATGATGGAAACATATTCCATATGGAATATAATATATAATATTAATATAATATAATAATATAATATATAATAATATAATTCCATATGGAATATAATATATTCCATATATTATACACTGTGTGCAAAAGACTGTGCTTTGTGAGATGGTGCATTATTTACACATATATTCACAGCTTTGAAATGTATCCCTTGGATACGTTTCACAGATACGGTTCATATGGTTTTTAATTTTTTTTTTTATGGTTAAATCTTGTATCCTCTCACCTCCTGTGCCTTAAGTCAAAGTTTTCCAAGACAATTTTACTTCAAATTCTGATCAGCTTTGAAGAGTCATCCATAAAAAAAATGCCTCCTCGATATATATTCTTTCTCCCTTACTGTATAATACTATACATAATACTATATATATGTAAAGAGAAAAGGGAAGAGAATACTTCCCTTTGGCGAGTGATCTCTCCCACTACTTCTGTCAACCCATGAACCTTTCATTGTATTTTCTCTCCCCTGTCCAACTGTGGAGGGGACTGAGAGAGCGGCTTTGTTGGGAGCCTGGCATCCAGCCACCATCAACCCACTACAAGTTCACACACAGCAATTAATAAAGCTTCATGCCTACCTTAGTGCCTTTTTTCACCCATCAAAAGTTGATGTTGCTGCCATCACTCACTTAAAAACACAGGCTGTTATTAAACTAACTTAAAACAGAGAACAGTAAATGTAGAGTACTTGAAACCAGATTTTGCTCTTGAGTTTGTGGTTGCTAGGAAAAATGATATTCAGGCTTTATACCATTTTGCATTCTTTTTTGATCCAAAGATTACACATTTCAGCTGACATATCTTGAGACATGAAAATACAGGGCATTTATGCAATACAAAGATACGAGGAATGCAGGGTGACAGTCCTGAAAACAATCACCTCTTTTCCGTTCCCCAGGTCACAGATAACACTGAGAGACTCTTCACTGGAGCCTGTAAAAGCCTGCTAAAGAGTCCCTATTTGCTTTTGTCAGGCAGAACTGCATTAAGAAATAATGCAGTGGTAATTATCACATTCTGTAATTTCTATGCAAATTATGCATAGGGCTTCAAGTTGTTAGCTGAAAAAGTCTGAAATTCTCTTGCATTTGCGAATTCCTGTGACAGGAGTCATCCTCAGTAAACAGGGAGAAACCAGACTCTCAAAGGTTCTGTCTTTTTTGCCCTTACACAGCAGGGCAAACCTTGCTCTTTTTGTCTCTTGCATGCTCTATTGTTTATAAAACTTTGTTTCTAGAAACTAAGAAACAAATTCCGACTGAGTATTAACATTTCTTACACATTTAGGGGAGACAAATTATATCTTTGCTTCTTTTTATACAATTCATCTTTCTTTAAGTTGTAAAACTGTGGAAATATAGGCTGGCTTTTCTAACATCTGAACTGTATAAACAAGATGTTATTTTCACTTGGAGCCAAAATAGTGTCGTTGTGTGCAAGAGAGGGGTGTATAATAAAATGGATGATGATTATGGGCTTGAATAAGTCAGGAGGAATGGACTATTAAAGAATTTATGCTGGATGTAATTTTTAAGCAGACAGCCATATCTTGAGGCAATCTTAAGCACTTCCATTCCAATCTGTTAAAGTGTGTTCATCATCTGATGAAATTGTTATAACACTGTATAAATGTTCTTCCTATTTACCCCAAAGCAAAGAAGTCCTTAGATGCTGACTGTCTGGGGCATTCACAGGCCACACTGCTCTCCTTCAGCATGTCAGAAAGTCATCTCAGTCACCTGAGTGAATTGTACCTACAACAAACATCCATAAAAAATTAATGAGAGGAGCTGTTTCTTCTTCCATGGTTGGTGACCTTTACAGTTTCAGCCCATATTTCACCATTCAAGAAAGTAATTTCTATTCCCTGGTCTGCCCTGCAGGACAGCAGATGTATTGGACTTGGAATGCTCTGTCATCACCCTGAAAACAAGCTGCAAATCCAGCCCTTGCTTCTGACAGGCAGAGTGACCCTTCCTCACACGCAGAGTGAGACTCATGGGTCCAGCTTATCGCACTGGCTAAGGAAGCTCAACATGTTCGGAAACAGCAATTCACACCTTGCAAGTGTTGAAGGGAGTCTCACTTGGAAATCTCACCTTTGTCTAGTAACATGTTACTGGAAATGTCCTTTGACTTAGAGATTTGCCAAACCTGACAATGAAAACAACAAAGGAAAGAAGCAAGAGGTCTTCAATTTTTTCCTGTTCAAGCTCTCCAGAGGGGAGAATAGCAAATAGGAACCCAACAAAACTGTAACATTCCTATAGTATGCCAAAATAGAAACCTTCCTGAACAATTCTTTGTTGCTACTGTTTAAGGGCACATCACTTCTTACAGCTAGGAATCCTGCAAGTTCTTTTAATGAGAAAATTTTAAAATAAAACCAGTTTTTGCTACATGTTAGTGAGGTACTCCTTTCCCCTGAAAGAGAAAATGTCTGATTTCTAGTATTGTTCTCTTACTTTAAAGGAAAAAAACTCTGCAAAAGTCTGATTTCTGGCCTTTTGTGTAAACAAACAACAATACTTGTTATTTCTTCATCAGGTCTCCTCTGAATGTACATGAATATGTATTAAGGACAACTTGGGATTTGTATCATCTGGGAAAAACATTCCTATCGAGGTTTTAGTTTCAAAAGCTGATACACTGAGGCCACGGGTTTTGGAATTGAATGTCTACAGCTTAACATCTGCAATACATCCAGACATCTGAACAATTAGCAAGAGGCTCATATCGAATGCAGAGGGAGTACAGCAACTCTTATGATCAGCTCAGTTTCAGATACTTTGGCTCTCTTTCATTAGATAACTAATCTAAACACACCTTCAGAGATAGTGAGTAACCAGAGAATCTCAGGCTCACATTCTGCAGTTTTCTTAAGTGGTGTGAGGTGTCTTGAAGTACAAAACATGCACTCAATAAGAAAACACTTTCAATATTTAAAGTATAAATAATAGGGATAACTCAGTACACCATGTCGTGGTTTAACCTCAGCCAGCAGCCAAGCCCCACACAGCCACTCAGTCACTCTGCCACCAGCAGGATCTGGGAGAGCATCAGAAGGGTAAAACCTGGAGAACTCGTGGGTTGAGATAAAGACAATTTCATTGGGAAAACAAAAGCCACGCATGCAAGCAAAGCAAAACAAAGAATTAATTCCCTGCTTCCCATGAGCAGGCAGGTGTTCAGCCACTTCCAGGACAGCAGGTCCCAACCACACGTGATGGTGACTTGGGAAGACAAATGCCATCACTCCAAATGCCCCACCACTTCCTCCTTCTTCCTCCCACTTTGTAAACTGAGCATGATGCCATATGGTCCGGAATATCCCTTTGGTCAGTTGGGGTCACCTGTCCTGGCTGTGTCTCCTCCCAGCCTCTCATGCACCCCTGGTCTCCTCACCAGCCTGGCCTTACAAAAAGCAGAAAAGGCCTTGGCTCTGTGTAAGCCCTGCTCAGCAATAACAAAAACATCTCTATATTATCAAGGCTCTGTTCAGGACAAATCCAAAACAGCTCCACACTAGACACTGGGAAGAAAATTATCTCTATCCCAGCTGAAACTGGGGCACACCATCAGTTCTGTATCCTAATGTATAGAAACTTGCAATATCATTTCAGAGGTAAACCTGGTGCAGCAGGAAGAGGAGAGGAGAAGAGCCTTCTTTTATCAGCTGGTATGCTTGGTTTCCTACAAGTTTAGCCTTATGCCACCTAAACTATCTCCTCTCTCACAATAATGCAGCTTCTCCCCAAACTGCATGAGTGTCCATCCTGTACAGTAACTCAATCATCTCTTTTGTCCCTTGCCTCACACAGAAACATCTTCACTCTCTTCTCAGGCCCCCAAAGTTTTGATAGCAAGAGCCAGAAAACCCACCCCTTAGGAAGCTGAGATAAAGATAAATCCAATGTGATATGCAAACCAAAAAATGCAATGTCCCAGTTTAATTCTTTTTCCTTTCTCTGATTTCTAGTGAGCTTCTTATCCCAGGAAGACATCGCAGCAAAAATATCAGAGCAAAATAAAAAAAATATACAGGAAATTTCATACTGCAATAAGACTGACTGGACAGAGACAACCAGAAAAAAAAAATGGTCAGGGAAATAGAATTATGCACTTTGTGATGACCTCTCAGGATCAAGAGGCGATACACTATCTCTGCTGTTCACGCTTTAGCTGACCTCTTAACGAGGGAAATGGGCTGAAAGTCAAATCAGATGTTCATTTTTCCTTAAGTGCAGGAGATACAGGAAACTTCATAAATTTATGAGTTCTGATCACCTACCAAGTAAAACATATCATGTCTAAAAAATGAAGGTCAATCCTTCAGACCTGTCATTCTTCAGAAAATAATAGGCCTTTCTTCATGTCAAAAACTGAGCCTTTCTTGCGTCATTACAGAGTAACACATCTTCAGAAAAACTGAAAGAAGGTGGGCATCAGTCAGATGTGCGTTGCTAGGAAAGGGAAAAGGTGAGGTTTGGTAATTATGTCATGTTCTTATTTTTTGTTCTGGGGGAAAATGATATTTTGAGGAATGAACTGAATTATTAAAAAGAGCATATTGATTCAGCCTGCCAAAAAGACACTGCAATATTCATTTTTCATTAACAGCTTTCTTAATATGCTGTGTGATATATCCTAACAAAGGAGTTTATCAAATCAGCACCAATGCAGGGAATTTTAATAAGGCAAACCTTTACTATCACAGAGATTACACCCATTTGTTATCTAGTACCTCAGCCAATTTCAGTCTCATTTCCCAAAACAATCTGCCTCCAGCTACTATCCAAATTTGTCCCTGTAAAATGTTTTCATGAATCCTGAAAAATTGTGAAAAATAAATGAAAAAATAGTTTGGTACCATAAGGATAGACATGATGAGAACAAGAGAAAAAGGCACATTTGCAACAAACAAAAAGTAGGCCTTTCCTCACAAAGTCGTCATGTACATATCAATATCTTTAACTGTAGGCACAACTAAAATTGCAATGGCTTTAGTAGGACTTTATAAGCTACTTACATTTAACAATTGCTGATATATTTTTTAGAACACTTCTGGGTTTAATCAGAAGCCCCAGTGTTTTACCAGAATCAGTTACATGTTCATAAAGATTAAAGTAAATATTATTGACTATGACTTTCCATTTTATCAAATTGAAGCCATGGAAGGTAAAATAAAAAAGAAATAGTCTCCAGCTCAGTTGCAAAGGCATAAAAATTTTCTTGTAGCTGTAAATCAACTCCATCTCTTAGGTTTTTGTGGTCTGGATTTGCTCTGCAAGGCCATTTTCAGATGAATTTCACAAGACTATTCCAAATCACTGTACCTCAGAATTTATTTTTGCATGAAAAGGAATTTCGGTATATCATTCTTCTCTGAAGTAGCTGTGTACTGCTGTTTTCATAACTCGCCCTGGACAGTCACTTAGCTGGAAAGTTTGGGATCAAATAGCTAAAATCTTGCTAAATTATATACCCTAAAGCAATACATGAATGCAGTATGTGGAGTACAATTGAGGTTGCCTACATCTTACCGTAAGACAATTTCTTGCAAAGAATGGCTGGCCATGAATAATGTTATTCCTCCCCAAAACCATAGTAAATATCAAAAAAAAGCTATTATTGCATTCTATTGTACTGTACTTTCTTCATTCATTATGAAGTCAAAGTTCTACCATGTGGTCAGCTGGTACATTGTTTTGTCTTTCAGGTAAAGTTTACAATAACTTTATGAAGAAACTTTTAAACCTTTTTCTCTGATCCAAAGCTTCCTCCTCTATGCAACTTTACAGAACATTATTTTTTCAGTGTTGAATGACTTCTGTTGGTGGAGATGGGGGGAAATTCCTTTATTAAAAGTATTCAGGTTTAACTACCTTTCTCTGAGTCTCTCTTCCATTCAACAGGACAGCTGAGATTTTTAATATTGGGGTTTTTAATTCTTTTAAAAATCTATTCCCAGAGTGTTATGAAGAGCTGCTTCTTCCATAGAGAAATTAGGATGTGCATATTTTGGAGCAGTACACTATATATGGTATTATTCATGAGACACTACTTCTAGCTGCCCAAAATTTTGTACAGAACACTTTTCATCAAAACATGCTGTTTTGTAAAGGCCAAAAGGTACATACATTTCAACACAGATTTAAATATCTTCTAGCTAAAGTTTTATAAATTTGTCTATGAATATATTACTGAGTTGTTTATTAGAAAAAGATTCTCCAGCTCAAGTTTTTCTGCAAAACATTCTGGAGGTTCTGACTTCACTCTGAGGCAGAACAAAAAGAATTTTTTAAATTTCAAAATGTATCACAAAATGGAGCAGTTCTCCCACATTCAGCTCCAACGCCTTACCATGTGGGAAAAAAAATCGGGCGCCCATTCTAAAGAAAAAAGCATTTATACTTTCAAAATATTTTGTAAAAAATACAGAGCCAATGAGAAAGAGACACGAACCATTTGTTTTGTGGATTAGGCTTCACAGGAAGACAGCAGGACTAAAGACAAACATACAAAGCAAGGGAAAAAAAAAACACCAATGAATGCAAAAAGGAGACTGAAAGTACAACATCTCTAACATCCCAAAGTAGAAGAGAAAACCAAAAAGCTGCAGTGAGGCTGGATCTCCCTATCCAAAACCAATGCATATTGAAAACCTCCCTTCAGACAATAACATTGATGTACTCCAGTGGCACTGGCAGTTCTGGAGTTTCAGCTGACAGGAATTTCATGGGATCTGCACCTCTGGTTTGGCTCAGGCAGGGCCTGGGCCCGGTCTGCTCTCTACTCTCAGCAAGGTTAGAGCCCGACAGTGTTAGAGCTGAGTGAACCAAGCTTTGTGATCAGAGAAAGTGACAGCAGGAAAATATCCAAAAGATGATGCAAGGGAGATAATCTGTACGTACACCCACACATCTCTATCTATGTCTTTCCTCATCACTCTTTGCAGAAACTTAGCTTATTCTCTTGTCAAAGTTCTGACACTTGAAATTAAGTGAATAAATTCTTTCTTGTCTGACATAACATCTGAGATAAGTTAATGCAGTGATGCCTTTCTTCTACCTATGCATTTTGTGGCCATGATGAAGGCACCAGAAAGAGAAAAGTATTTTTTCTTTCAACACAGTCCAATGTCCCTCGTAAAAAATGGAACAGCAAAAAAAAAATGATGTCAGAAACCTGCTGGTGAAAGACCCATTTCCATGGCTGAAGAGGGAATTCTGCCTTCAGTAAATTCACGGTAACAGTTAAAAAGTCTTGAGAAGTTATATATATGTATCTAAAACCAGACTGGAGATCTGGTGTTTAAAATAGAACATTTTCATAGGACTATTATTTAAACCTTTAACATTTCCAAACCAGAGATAAATACTTTTCCTTAAATACATACATTATTAACAAAAGTCTGAATGGTCAGATTTTCTGAGCAATTAATTAGAAGGCAGGACAATCCTTTTGTCTCTATATCTAAACACTACTCTATGGGAGTTAATTATCATCAAGCCATTTACTGTTTTCCAGCAAAGGCTATAAATCTTTTTCTATAGAAATCCATGCCAAAACCTTCCCTTGCTTGCAAGTGGTCCATGTGCAACCAGGCAGTTAGAAAAATTCAGGGTTTTTTGATTCTGTGCAATAACTGCTGTTTCCTTTGCACTTAGCTGAACTAAGACAGCATTTTAACAGTCTGAAAAAAAGCATAAATATCATGAATATATGTGTATGGGAAATAGGTACTTTTTTATAATAATAGAATCATCAAAATATTCTCATTAAATAGGATCCAAGATCTTGATGTTTCACCTCTGAGTAGCCAGAGTGCACACATGAAAATGTTTATATAATAGAGTGAAAATCAGTACTTTAGTGTCCTGACAATCAATAACCTGATATCAGCTAGTTCCTTCTTAAAGAAATAAATTATCAAGAATAATCAAAAAGAAGCTAGATTTAATTGGAGACAGATGGAGTGAGAAAATTCAGTGGTAGAATGAAAATATTTAAGTACAAGAATTACTCAGATAGAAAGAACAGACTTCCTGACCTCCGTAAATTTTGCAAAGAGATTTCTGACACTGAGGGGAAAAAAAAAGATAAAATTTCATATACATCTGTGCCAGCCTACCAAAGAAACTAAGGGAAGAGGGAAAAACAACTTTCTGTTTTCCCAGTCCATGGTTAATTAGCATTCGATTTTGAACAAATCTCAATCACCACATCATCTTCATTCCTAACAGATGAGTAAGGTATGATATATACAACCACTGTCCTTCTATTAATTTATATCCATTCTGAACTTCAAAACAAATAGTCACTTACCATTACTCAAAATTTGCCATTTATTCCCATCTGAATAAAGTTCATATTGAATTCTATTCTTCAGCTGCAATAAGATAGTGACTTGGAGCTGATGCTTAGAAAACTACTATTTAAGTAACTTTCAGAATTTTTTTGTGACAATGATTTCATTGGATCTGAGCCCACTGTTGAGTTGTAGAGAACACTCCAGAGTGCATGGGTATGAAATTGATATTCTGACCTTTATAGGAAAAAAAAATTCCCCTAGCAAGAGCCTCAGAAAACGCCAAACTGAGAGCATGGTATCAGGATAATTTACCTGGTTTTGGGCAGATTTCTTGTTTTATTTCCTCAGGACATGTACATTAAAGCAATATTAACAACCTAAATATACTCTTTGTCCAACTGCAGTCCTTCTAAATACCTTAATTTGCACAGAATCCCCACCAAAATAGTTTTAAATTCAGTATTTAGATAACAGATATTTGCTTCTGAAATTAATATGTGCAATTTTATCTCTAGAGCTTAAATAATACTGTTTTGAATTGGTCTGTTTCTAATGTATCACAATTTGCAGTACTATTAGACAGTCAGAAGCTTGTAATGCATGCTTATCAGCATTAAAAAAAAATAAAGATTTGGATTAATTTCTTAAACTTCAGACTAATAGTAAAACCAAATAAAATATGACGAGGTATTAGTTCAACAGCCATCAGGCTGAGGAAGACCCCTAAAATAGCAAGAAATTTGTATAGGACAGAAAATTTCAAGACAGCTAGAGACAAGAAACGCAGCATGCGAAAAGGTCACACAGGTTTCACCCTGCTGGGAAGCACCAAAGAACTTCATGGAGAATAAAAGCCTGAGCATCCCTCTGATGTCTGCATTACTGCAACCACACTTTTTTCTGTCCCAGCTAGCACATACAATGAATGGAAGAGGAAAAATGGCCATAGGGGGAACACAGGCCACCAGAGGCAGAAACTACTCCACATCAAAGATGATGTAACATAAAATCAGCAGTTTCTTTACCTACCCCATGAGCAACCAGATGTTGTCTCCTTCTTTCCCCACATCCTACCCAGGAACTTTTCAGGTGACCATGAGACCTCTCTTTCTGTACTCTGCAGCACTAACACATTACTTGAATCTTTTACTTTGAGGACAAATAAGCAGCATGTCAATCTGAGCATCAAAGACAGGTCAGAAGAATCTGGTACAGCTGTCAGGAGAATTGAAGCAGATGTGGACTGACCTCGGGGAAGAGGAGATGGGCTCATGGACAGCTTATGAGGGGCGGATGATGGAATTAGCAATCTTGCTCTGAACCTTGGACTCTCAAAGAGAACTGTTTCCTGATTTGCCACTCATCACATTTTGCCACTGTATATTCAGTGTATAAAACTGTATAAAAATAATAACTTTAACTTTATAAAAGCGGTTAAGTAAGTCAGAATTTTAAGGAGCATACGCAAGTTTGTGCTTTCTGCTTCAACCTTTAGACAGAGCACAATAGTGAAGGCTGCAGCACTAAAGAGTAAAACTGAATATGGCCACTGTCATTTGTCATTAATGTTTCCCCCAACTCCCATCCCTATTTAAGCTCTCCAGATGAATGTGCTGATGCCATCTGAATACTGTTTGCTAACCTGTCTGCATCTCTATGCCCATTATCCACCAACACAAGGGCCCAAACTAACTCAAGCTGACCTGCGATCCCCAGTTCTGCTCTGTGAACCTGATTCCCAAGCCCTGCTGACATTAGCTGATTGGCATGGGTAGATGAATGGCCACAGGACCTGGATGATGAAGTTCATGGAAGCAGGGGGAGAACAGAAGGTGATGCTCCCATGCACGTGTAAGACAGGTACTTTGGACAGGAAGGGAACATTTAATACACGAATGTGGCTGACCATGCTTTGAGATGTCAGGTAGGTGCCAGAGCTGAGGGTGGAGAGACTGGTACAGCTTAAGCAATGAGATGTTATCTGCTTAATTCCTGTGTGGGAACGTAAACCCTACCCTAACAGTAGGGTACTCTCTTTTATTTTAGTGTATTTTAATGTTTTCTGTTGGACTAAAACTGCAATTGGCAATGAAATTCACATGAAATTATGGGGAAGAAAGAATTTAAGACCTTGAAATATTGCACTTTTAGACATGTACATTCATGACACAGAAGAGACAATTTCATTTTCTAAAATGTATTTTCAGATGTCTTTTTCCCATAAAGATATTCCAACTAGTCTTACTGTATGTTTACCATCTAGATTTATCACAGTATAACTAATAACATATTTTCATTTTCATTTCTCACATGCCAACTCCAATTTTACACCCACAGTTATACTTATTGTACAAAATTTTAGTGGTAGCCATAGTGACATGACAAAGTCTATAAAGATTCCAGTTGTGAATTAAATTGAATTTCCTTTATGTTTTCTACAGTAAGCCACATTTCACTTTGTTCTTAATGAACTTAATTATTCATTTAAAGAACTACATATTTCCGGTTTCAAAAACCTCGATAATAATAAGATATGGTAGTTGATAATCAGTCCTAATACTCAAATATATTACATTTTTAAAAGCCTTTGATAAACTAACAGTTTACAGTAGTTTTGAAATTGAATTTTACAAACTGACATCCATCAAATTGCTTGTATTCCACCTTCATTTGTGTTTTTCCCCTGCTGCTGAAGCTAAAACAAACAGATAAAACAGAGTCTAATCTGACAACAGAACTACTTAGCCAAACTACCTGAAGTTCTTTTAGTATGTAAAAGTATATTTGTATTTATGCATACATACTTACACAGAGGTGTGAGTGCTTGTATATCCAAAGGCAATTTCATCAGTAAGGAATGGCAGCCAAGCAATTTATCCATCATTTACTTTTCTATATTTAAATCAGAACCACACATAACAAATTAATCTGAATTTAGTTCCTGATTTAGTTTCATCCCTCTCTCTTATGTTTCTCTAAGCCTTCATAGGAACCAAATTTCTGGACCGAAGGAGAAAAAGAGAAGGGAAGGGAGCATGATATCCATGCTTGTCCCACTCACAAAAAGGAGTTGAAGATAGAAAAACCTGAAATTATTATTACCAGAAGAAATACTGCACTGCCCCCTCCCTTTTACCACTAGACTTCAGGAACTCACAGCATGAACTGTTTTAAAAGAGGCTAAAAAAGGACTTAGACATTTGGTTATTACTGCTCTGCTTATAAAACACAATAAAGCAACAGACCAAACTGCATTTAGTTAATCCAGAAAACTTTTCAGTCGGGATATATGACCTGCAGCTCGGCAAAGACTCAAAACAATTTCCTCAAAGTGAAGTGTTTAATCTGCAGAGGAGGAACTAAATATAAAAATGGATTTAACACAACAAATGGTCTACATGTTCTTAATTTATCTAATGTATCTAACTTAGTGGGGTTTGTAAGCTAAGATGAATCTAGGTGCTTAAAGGACTATTGCATAGAGTTTTTTCATCAGATTGTTCCCTCAAATCATACCCTGATACACCTTTATTTCAACTCCTCTTTTCCCATTAAAATTTCTTTATTCCAGATTTACAGTCATAATTATTTTCTCTTTTAACATCCCAAGACCATAAGTCAAACCATTTTACAGCTCCCAGGACAATAGATAGGAAATTCCAATGGTGTCAAGTCCTGCACCGGAAGGGGCAAGCTGAAAAGATGTAGAAAATTGAAGAGTTTAAACAAACAAGGGGCAAAATTTTAGTAACAGCAGATATGTCTGTGGGTTGTGAAATATGTCTGAGGATTTTTTAAAAGTGTATAACTAAGTTGATTAGATTGTAGAGTCTCAATGTTGCTTAATATTTACAAAGTCTTCTTAAAGGTATTTTCACAAAACAATCTCATTAAAAGCAGAAGGAGAGTATAAGCAAAATGGTAATTGCTATCATTTCAATGCCCTAAACCAATTTCAGACTCTTTCTGCTTTTCTGTAAACACCACTTCATTGTATTGACTTTCTCTTGCAGATTACATGTATTCCAACACAGAGGACTCAAATGAAATTTTCCAAATCACTTGTGTTCTTTGGTTTAGACAACATAACTATCCCTTTGACATACAAATTGAGATTTTAAAGCCTCAAATTTACTATGTTATCCAAGAACTACCTGAAGCCAGTAGGTCCTTATTAATAAGACTTATTAAAAATTGTGGTAGATTGATTAAGTGATTGATTGATTGACTTAATACCCAAGGTCTGTGTGAGCCTTGGTACATTGAGCATGTCAATATTTCTCTAAAATGAGTAATTCCAAGAGCTAGGTCCAGACATGGTTTAAGCAAGAGAAGTTACTATTGCTTCTGTCCCCTTTGCAGGTCAGTAGCTATCCTTCCCCAAAGACTGGAGAGAGGCCTTGAACCTACCTGCAGAATAAATGTCATAACCATTACCTACCCTGATTTGGGATTGCTCTGTCCCTGCTATTGCAAATTTCCATCCTGCCTCACTATCTATTGGATCACAAAAAGAGAGAAGGTACAAGTGTGATGTTTTAGCTTAGTGGTGAGATCTACCAGCAGGATCATTGGAGTTGAGATCCTCCTGTCAAATTATGGTCTAGGAGAAGTGCTTCCATCAATACCATGAATTGGACTGTGGAGCTGCACAGATGCCAAGCAGTAAACCTTAAGTAAACTACTTAAGCCCTAGTGGGCATCAGCATTACATATTCACTGCTTTAAGCCATTGCTTTCCAGCTCTGGTGGACAACTCTCCTCTTGTATTATACAGCATTTTCTGTTCACAGCTTTCTCTGCAAAATTTTATAGTCCACATACCTCAGGACTATTAAATACCAAGGTGCTTTTAAAAGCTAGCTGCTGTGACATAAACCTTTTTTAATTAATCCCTAGCATTCAAATCCTAAAAACTTTGTTCTCTATCCTATTTTTGAACCCTACGTCCTCAACATAAAGTTCAACAAGGAGGATGTTTCAACCACGGGAGATGACCAGCATAATGATGCTTTGAACTAGTATTTGCATTTCTCTCAGGAGACCACACAGGTGAAACTCTGTTCCTCTGAAAGTCAATAACAGTATTGTTATTTCATTAGCTTTGGAGACAGAGGCTCAAATGCAGCCTTAAGTGGAGAAAAGAAAGTAACATTAAGTGGAGAAAAGAAAGTAATATTGCCATTGTGACTGTGTGCCATGGCGACTCTGAAGACAAGGGGAAGCAAGGCGAAAGATTTGGAAGGGACGAGGAAAAAGAAGACATGCCTAGTTTCTAATACTAAACTAGTAATTCTAGTTGCTAATTAACATATGTAGTACATATAGACAGAAGTGGAGCTTTTTGGACTAAGGAGGGCCTAGGCAGAAGCTCACCCATGGCACACATATTAAAAGATTGTTCCCACATAATTCCACAAAACTCTTCATAGAGAACACAGACAAAACTGTTTCACTTGTAAAGACCAAGCTGGAAAAGTAAAAGTGGATGACTACAGTATATATTCAGACATTGGATTTAATTGCTGGTACTAACTGTAAAATCTTTCTCCCTCTTAACCAGATAATAGAATTTGGAACTAGATGATCTTTAAGGTCCCTTCCAACCCAAACCATTCCATGATTCTATGATATCCTGGACTTAAGCTTTTCTACTCTTTCAGTACAAAACACTTTTTGAAGGATTTATGGACTGCTATTGCTTCAGTCAATCGTTCCCCTTTACATAACAGCTGACCTTTGAAATTACATTAACATACCATTAACAGCACCATTAATATTGGTATCTTAAAACAGAAATTAATCTTGTGGTGTAGAATGACAATAAAACTGCACTTCTCAGCATTAAATGTGTGAGCTAATGTAAAATCCAGTCTCATGTTGTGGGACCACAATCATCATGTCACTAAGAGTCAAAGACTATAAGCATAGACTATGCTGCGTCAAAAGAATGTTTAATTGTATTTAATAGGTTTGTTTTGCCAGTGATTTTCAAGACAGATTCACCTACATGTGTTGAAAACCTCCACTAAAATCTGCTTTAATTTGATCTTGATTAGGATATTTGCTTTGCAAGAAACTTTCTGACATGTTTCAGAGAAAAGTACATGAAGTCACATCCAAAGGGCAGGAATGGTTCATAATTCTAATTCCTTGTTAGTCTGCATGCAAATAAATACAAGCATAGATTATTATATCATTTATAATCTAGGAAATTTACTGTGGTATTCCTATTGTCCATCCAAATATCTTTTCCTCCAAAATAATATTAAACTCCTAATCCCTAAACTGGGCTCTCAGATGCGTTTCCCTAGTGGAAAAAAAAAATCTTTTTTTATTTTGAAAAATATTGTTTTTTAATTTTCTTGGCCAATCTCTGATTTTAGACTTTAGAAAAGGTCATTACTTTAAACTCCTTCTTGAAAAATCCATTTCCAGTTTGATTCCTTTTTTCATTCTCCCCCCCCCCCCCCCCCCAATTCTGTCCAATTATTAAAGAAAACACTGAATTTGGCCTATATTATCTACTTCATAGAAAGCATATAAATTTCTGATGACAACTAAACCAGTAACTTTTCAGGCATGAGAACAGCAAAATATGACTATTGAAAAAATATTTTTTACATCCTTTGAGAACGTGGGAACTGATACAAGCTTTTCTTCATGAGGCAAATGCAAACATATAGTGATAGAACTGGAAAAGCAGTGCTTCAGCACAATTATTGGAGCACAGCATGTCTACTCCTTCCCTGAAGAATTCAGCTCCTGTTAAGAGAGAAAGGACAAGTCTGGGGAAAACAGTTCTCTTGGACACATACAAAAGATTCAGGAAACAGCAAATCTCCTTGGATTCTTTCCTTAATAACCTATGAATTACTATTTTCAGGAATTGAAAAAACCTCTAATATTTTGATGCATACCAAAGAGAACATAAGAGATTTCTATGCCTGTCTTTTTTGAGATTGTGATTTTAGCAGAAAAAGTTAGCATTGTAGGAAGTTTCCCCTTTGCAGTCTTCCAAGAGAACCAGAAGGAATTATTCTTTCGCCCTGAAATTGATACAGGACCAGACTTGTCCAGGAAATGATCCACATAAACCTGTTAGCTAACAGAAGCATCGTTTCACTTATTTTCACTATGTGATATATCTCTGTGTTGAAACTAGGTAGCATCTCATGTATTTAACAGTAAATAACCATTTTCCTTAATTAACAGTAAATTCCCATAATTTCTTTTGTCACTTCAATGCGAAATTTCTGTTTTACTTTGTAGTGCACTTCATAGTTTACTGAGCTTTGTAGTGTGCACTTTAGCACTTATACTTAATATCTAATCTCACAGTGAGACACATTTTCCATACTCTTTTATTGTCTTTTGATTGAGACCAAATACAATGGCAATTTACTGTTTTGAGATGAAAATGAATTAAATAAATTGAAAACTTAGATTTCCCCACAGTATCTTTCTCCTTTAGGGGTAACGATTCTGGTTAGTGTTACTGCATCCATCTTTGCAGCAAGGTGAAATTAGCCATCTTGGCTGTATTCTGGAGTCACCTGGTGGTCCTCAGCACTCCTGAGATATTCAGGGTTACAGACCAGGGGCTTTCTTCACTGATCTCCACTATTATATTATATAGATAGGACTAAATGATGATAAGATTTGTTGAAAAATAACGAAAATCTGCCCTAGGGTAGAGCTTGGACTAGATAGGCACATACATTTCCCTGATAGTGTACATAAACACGTATAAAGAAATGTTTGAACTGACAGAGGTTAACAAAAAATAAGAGTAGCATCTTTATAGACAGCTGTCTTATCCTGGAGGGAAAGTAACAATTGAGTGGAAACATTAAGTACAGAGAAGCAAATTGCTGCTACAGTATAGTGGGTCTATTTGTCATATTTACTGTGGGACTATCTGAAGCACTTCTACTAGAAGCCAACAGGCTGTCTTTTCATTCATAATTCATCCTGTTTGCAATACAATGATCCTTTGTCATAATGAAGACAAAGATTTCACATCTCTGTAGCACCTTTCATCTAGGTGAATCACAAATCACTTAAATTTCACACTACTTCAACATATTGCATTTAGAATTTTTTTTTTTTTTGCCAGCCACTAAAATAGGGCTGTTATTTCTTATTAAGCCAAGAGAAAACTGAAACAGATGGAAAAGCCAGCCTAGTAACTCCTTTATACAAATCTCTCTTCCTTCTCTCCTCTACAATATAGTACCTGAATTTTGAAGTCCCTTCATTTTGCAAATAATTTCTGCAGTTCAGCAGTTCTGCAGTTCAAGCATCATAAGATAATTTTTTTGGACAGCCTTCTGTTGTAAATATTCAGCCATGGTGTATGCATGGTGGCAGAAGATAAGACATTCCGGCTTTCGCCTCGCTGTATATCTGAGACCAGGCTCCTAGAATAACTTAAAACAATCTCCAGTAAATCTGTATGATATTTTTGTGCTTCAGAGGCAAGAATTCAGACATTTGATACTTACGTTTTCAGAATATCTGAAATTATTACTTTTCCATTTTTTCCTCACATAATTTTAAAACTTACTTTACATCTTGCATGTTTTTGGCAGAATAGGTTTGAAGCACACAATTTTCCCAGGTTTTTCTAACTTTTCTTAATAGGATAAGTGTTTACATTTCCTTTTTCAGTGGAGTTTTCCTTCAAGGTGCATTTTTAATCTTTAAGCTTATTTTTTTTTAAGTAAGTCCAAAACTATATGGATTTAAATTTCTTTTCTGCCCTTCTACCTACTTAAAAATTTCTGCACATGCTAAAATAGCAACTAAAGGTAGCATCTGTTAACCTTTGCAAGCCACTTTGCTTCATCATATTCCTGTAAGATAGTTCACTATTGTATCCCTGGACAATAAGGGATCTTATTTCACAAATCACTACCAAATACCTCTCAGATGGTTACCACTCAGGTACAATTGTCATAGACTTGTTTTGGATTCTTTACCAGTCTTAAAATCATAAAAGGTCACATTGAACCTGGCTCCTGCCTTCACAGCACGTACTGCAAAAGGTCATTACATCTAATACGAGGTATGTATAGCTGCTAAACTGGGTTTTACTTATTGGGGTTGTAATAATCCAGGAAAAATACAATCCAGTCTAGTTTACACACAGTGTTGGAACAAAATCATGTTTTGTCTTTGATCATTGACTACAGGAGGATCTTGAATAACAAAAGCCCAGCAAAAATAATCAGCTTCTAAACTCACAAACCATCACAGGTAAATTGTAACACTCTTTTGTTACATTATAGCATGAATTTATAGCCATTTCCAAACACACAAAGTTACTCTAATTTAACAGCAATAAATTCTACAGAATTAAATGGAAAACAAGACAAATTAATTCAAATGAAAAGGACAACTATTTCAATTTTGTCAAATAAAAGTTTTCTTACTTTTAACCTCATCTGGAACATCCAACAAGTTCCATAGATTTCAGCAGGCATTTTTCTTCTTCCTTTTGTGTGAGAACAGAATGTCACAGAATAAGATTGCTCCAGCAGCGGTTGCAGATAGTTCAGTTTGGGGAATCCAGAAAATAAGTTCCATGTTAGAAAAACTGTTGTTAAAACCTGAGAGTGATTAAACAAACTTAATCATTAATCCCTTTTCTTGATGCAACGTTGCAAGTAAGGACTTAACAACATGGAGTCACTGAGGAAAATTAATTCAAATTGTCCAAAGGTGGTCTTTCCTAGTGTTTTTTATATACCATGCTAAAGACTAATTCAGGATAAAAGTGCCTTAATTAAATTTTAGTTTTATTATTTCCAAAGAAAATTAAAGTGACTAGTATTGCAACCATTTCTATTCTGACTTGGAACATCTATATAGGCATTCAACACTGCTTAACTAATCCATGTAGAAAACTAATTAGACTTAATTTTCCTGGATGGTCTCACACAAACAGGCTCACAGATATGCACTGAGTACATCCCGCCTCGTGTGAAACATCAGAGTGGAAATATAGGAGTGAAAATGCTTACACCATGGTCTATGGCAGGCAAGAAATCGAGTATTGATGGCTGGTTGCAGTCAGCATCACTTGAGGGATGAGCAAGAGCTTATATTATATTATAGCAAGAGGTTATATATATAATATATAAATATATTTATATATTATAAAAGCCAGTTCTGTTGAGTCAGATCAAATGCTCTGCAGCTCAGACCTGCTTCCTCACATCCTTCTGTCAGAGAAACAGTAAGAAATTTTGAATCAGAGCTATGCTTCTAACCAATTTCATTAGTAAAGAGGAATTTGAGACACAGCTGAAGTCTACCCGGAAAGTAAATAACGCTGATTCCTTGAAGAGACAGGCAGAGCACAGAGAGCTAAGCAGAGAGAAAGCTTACACAAGAGGGAGTTTAAGGGGAAAAATGTGACTCACTGTCAGCACAAGCAAGGTCTGCACTAAATGGAACAGCATGAAGAGAAAACATAACTGAGAGGTTAGTATTGAGGCTTAGGGATTAATTTCTTTCATGACAACTTGAAGACAGTCTGAAGTAACAGTATATTGATTTTCTGCATGGTTAAGAAATAGAGTGCATTACCAAATGTACTGTCTACATATAACATAACATAAAAATACAAAAGAGAAGAGATAAAAAAGCAGAATTAGAATCCCAGCCTTCTATTTACCAGACCTCTCTTGTTGGAATGCTTCTAAGAAGTTTGCATAGCAAAAAAATGAACCAATATGAGCTGATTCGTTTAGCAAACACGGACTCTTTCATCAAAGTAAACATTAAGGTTCGATTAACAAGTTTTGGTAACCCCACTTGTGATTAACAAGTTGGTAACCCCACTTCAAATTAGAACTTTCCATTTAATATATCAATATTTAAAGAAAGAATAAACAAAAACTGCACAGTAAACTAAAACTTATAGCAAAGTATCTGCAAAACAAAAAGGGTTACCCAATAGCCCTTAGTGCATTACAACTATGTATTTAAAAAAAAAAAAAGCTTAATTTCTTCATAGAGTGCTTCCCCTGCAATGCAGTTGTGATTTCCTTTAGTCCCAGACTACAAGCATTAACTCCAATCATGCCTTTAACTCTACTATCCAAAGGGAAATAACATGGATTTCTAACACTAAGATGCTTAAGATGAAAATCTTTTTGCACACTAAAGCTATATGATGTTTAGCTAGTAAGGAAAAGAAATGCTAGATTTAGGACCGCTTTTCAAGAAACAGGCTGTGAGTCTTATTATGTGAGAAATAGGAACACAGATTTCTCCCATTCAGAAACCATTCAATTTAGAACCCATTCAGGTTAATAAGAGTTATGAATGTGAAATAGAAATCTGGATCTAGACTGTATCTATTCACATGTCACCTATTAATTCAGAAGGCTATGGGCTCAGTTAAAGACCAAATATAGTCCATATTTGATTAATGTACAACCACCAGGATGTCAATAGTATAAGCCCAAGAACAACGATGGATGTGGCTCCATCCACACCATTGTGTAAAGCCAGTCCCAGGCCAAAATAAGTGCCTGAGTCAAATGCTTTTATGTTGATGTGCCCTCAGGACTGACTCCAGCTCTTCTATCCAACTTTGTGGGGACAATCTTCCGTGAAGGTGAAATATCATCAGTCATGCAGAACAGTGCAGGCTTCCTATCACAGGCTCCCTATCACAGATATTACTGGCAGCAGGGAGCAGTTGCATCCTTATCAAACAGAAAGAAAGCACAACATCCCCTAGGGTTATACCACCAGATGATATGATTTCAATACGATAAACCTCTAGGATTGGTTAAATTAAGCCTGGCAAACCTGAACACACAGTGGACCATTCTAAATCTTTACCAAATTTCTTTCTTTGTGCAGGGAGGCAACCTGGGAAAATGATGGTCATTCTACTGCTCATAAGTGCATTACTTGTATTCTGACTCCTGTGGGACCACTGCCCAACTGCTCACACCTTGCCCCTGCCCATGCAGCACAAATTACCATACAACAGGCAGTGGCTGTGAATTCACCTCTGGAAAGGGATTGTTTCCATCATCTGCGTCATAGTCCAAGAGATAGTGCAGAAGCCTCTTTCTCCCTTCCCAAAGGTTTTAAAGATGAAGAACTACAAAAGAAGTGAGTGATGAACATGATGACAAGTGGTTTTTTTCACTGTGCTGCATTTTTCTGGTGATTAGATGGAAATGATGATTGATGCTTTGATGAGTGCATTGAAAATAATGTAAAGGGTACCTAGAGCAAAGGGATAGAGGTTTCTTTTATGAATAATAAACACGTAATAAGCAAAACATGGTCACCAGAGACTGCTGGTTTTAATTCCTCTGCTAATTGCTGCTCAAAGAACTAAAGATTTAAAATCTTTTTTCTCAGTCATTTAAATGTCAAGAAAAATTATGCAGAAAATAAAAAACATAGGCAGTGTAATATCTAGACAAATTACTGGTGGGTTTTGGAGGTTGCAGAAATTCCATTCACAAAAAATCACTTCTGGTGAAGCAACCTCTGGAGTCCAGCTCAAGAAAATGGATCATGATTAATTCTACTTCCAACAAACTCTTAGAAAACCTTCGGAAGTCCAAAGGCAAAACACAAAAGCAAGTATTTGGAAAAGATCCACATCCCTCCCTCCTTATTCAATCATTGTCCGAAGTACTGTTAAAACAAAATTTAACTGACAGCAAGATGCATAGAATTGATTTTGAATTTTTGAGAAAATAAACAGCCAGAATCAAAGCTGGGTGCACCCATGAACTGATGTCTGGGTTCATTCTTAGGCAAGGAATTTCTAACAGTATATCTCTGCTTCCTCCTCTATGTTACACTTGAGTTACCTTGGCCTCACCAAAGACAGAATCAGCCTTAATTTGGTTTTTACCCCTTGATTAGGTACAAAAAAAAAAAAAGGTAAAAAGTACAGCCAGAGGCTTTATATATTTCTGTCAATTGGCAAAAAGCATGTATCAGGAATAAGACAAGATGAACCCTAGCTGAAAAGAGAATCAAATACTTATTACTATTTTATGCCCATTTTGCAACTTAAGATTGCACTTGTTATCTTCATTATTGCACTGCTCCCATTATTTTCTCAAGCCCCATCGGAGTATTTGTGAGATACACTGGTTTGTAATGCTAAAATAAAACCTTATCCAACATCACATGATGAAAAAAAAAGGCCAACAAAGTTACATCAACTTATTTCGGCCAGGGAACGAGATTTATAACTTTGTCAGATACAGTTGCTCATTTACAGCTGTGTAAGTTAAAAGAAACAAAACAGGGCCTGCATGAAGACTTTGATTGCTTGTTTGCTTTGCTCTCTTGGTAGAACAACATAGTTCTTCAAGACCTAGATCAACAAAGAGATTTGAGTAACTGAAGGGCACAAAGTCTAAGTCCGATTTTTATAAGTCCAAAACATCCACTCTTAATTAACAGCTGCTTAATCCTGCAGCTCCTTTTGTTTCTGCCAATAAATGACAGTAAAAAACTTAATGCCTACTTCTTCCTCATCGAAAAAAGTCACACAAGACATTTTCTTAGCCTCTATCTCCTTCAAAGCATAGTCTAGTATTTGAGGAAAAGTGTTCCTGGTATATAAAGTGTTGGAGCATGAAATCACTTCTCAGGAAGCCAACTAGAAGGAGAGAGGAGGCATTTCCCTTTATTTGGAAGGTCAGAGTTAAGCAAGTGACTCAGCGTCATGACTAGTATTCCCATGCAGGAAAAATATCCTTAGGTTCAATTCTGTTAAAAGTGTTTCCTATGCAGAATAGGCAGCTTTGAAGAGCCATATTTACTCTTTCACCATGCTCAGCAGTTGGGTTCAGCCAAGTCCCAATCTCTGCTCTGTTCAAATCTCTTAATGTCTTTTATATATCCATGTTTAGTAGCCTAACTCAGCTGTTACACAGAGATCTTGGGTATTTATCTTAGAAATGTGGACTCTGAACACCTCAAGTTAAACATTATAAAGCAGAGCCTAAATGTCCTTAATGCACTTGGCTTTTAGACAGAAACTAATCTAGAGAGAATTTACAAGCTGCTATCACAGGACTCTGGAATTCACATCCTAAATGTAAGACTAAATTCCAGGCTTCAGGAGCCAGAGAAATTGAGGGCTTTATACAGACTTGGCACTCCATTTCACGTGAGACTCCTGTGCAAACAAGCAAATGACACCAGCTGAGCAGTGAGGTGGTGAAATGTCTGGTTCTCAGTCAGAGTCATGGGCTGGGCAGCGCAGACCCAGCAGCTACTGGACTTAGCAACTGAAATCTGGGTTACACCACATCCTGGTAGGAACTGGAAGTAAGGTTGTTCAGCCACATTCATTGAAAGTGCCGCTCACTGTTGCCTGAAATCCCACTCTTTCCACACCACCTTTAAGGCCTTTCTTCAACCCCAGGGTATTCCACTGGGACATGCAGCCAAGAATACAACAGAAAATAATGAGAGAGAGATAAAATGGTGAGAAATCTGCTTCCAGATCAGTTTTTAATGGAAGGTGTAATACATTTAAAGCATAGAAAACTAGATTTCCCAGATTCTTCTTTCTCCTCTCTCATCCATGGAGTTTAACATTTAAGATAGACAGCCTAGCTTTTCACTGATCAAAGCAATATCTATCCATCTAGAGTGAGGCTAAAAAAATTTTAAATGGAGAATAATCCATTTTAAGCTATTAGATCACACATGGACCTCTATTATCCAGGTGAAATGAAAGCAAAGAAACAACATCATAACTTTAAACCCTCCTCAGAATCAGTGAAAAGGGAACGTTTAAAAGTAAAATGTAGAAACACAACCTTTTTCAGAGACACACACACACACAAATGCATATTTCATTAAATCTAGCCTTTTGCTGTCTTCTAGGGAGAAGCCTGTTCCGGCTGTAACATTTTTTACACACGGTGAAGGATATGTAAGAACAGGCTATGAAACAAGCAGAGGCTTTAGCTTTGTTTTTTCTAAATGAAAATGACAATTTATAAGCAAGAGCAACTGGTGAAGAATGTCAGGCTTTGTCACTCTTTTCCAATTTTTTTCTTAACAAGGTAACTTTGAGGAAAATTTGCAGTAAGATCAGAAAGGCCAACACAAATCACTTAAGCTCTTTAAAATTACATTGCCTGGGATGGAAAAATAGGGAACAAAAGGTATTAAAACTGCTTCTTTTATTTTATCATCAATATGTACAAGATTCCCAAGGCCCAATAACAAACCAGATGGTTGTAAAATGATGCATTTTTCAGTCAAGCATTCCTCTACTCTTTAAAGGTAATTGGCACTCTGCACAGAAGAATTATCGAATGTCAAATTAGCCACTTCTGATAGCACATCACATCTGTTTGTCTGTCATTCTGGGGATACACTGGGATTGTTGAATAATTTGTTTACAAATAGGAGAACAATCTGTGCTAAAAGTTTTGCAGATGAATAGGGACATCTGGAGATGAGCAACATTGCATTGATTGTTTCAGAATAGCCCGGACAGACTGAAAAAAACCCTTTGCAGCCATTAGTCAACAAGATGGCACATCTTCACAGCTCTGTTAGCTAGAAGTATAGTTCAAATGTTGTTCCCAAATCCAAATAATAGTGTTTTAATTAATTTACAACCTGTGTTTCCTGTACTATCAGTATATTTTTTTCCCAATCTCAGACTCTACTATCAGATTGATTTTTGTCAAGTTGCCTGCACAATTGAATGCTTGACTGGACAGAAAGCTACAGGCCAATAAGAGATAAGACCTTTAATAAGAAACAACTGACATGGATGGAGGAAAACAAACATCACTAGTGGGACATCACTGTTCAGAGAAAACAAACTTTACTTTGTAGACAGAGAAAGGAAATGAAACAGTGATTTCGGTATATTCTATGTTTAATTGCTTTTCACTGTAATCCTTCTGTTTTATTGCAGCCCATCACATAAGGAAAGTGTTAGAATATTTTAGGATTTCTACTTTAGTCAAAGAGTTTCCTTCAAATGACACAGCTACTATTTTGTAAAATTAGCAGCAACAGAAATCTTTTATTTTTCAGATTCTCTACTGGGCAGGTGAATGTAGTGAATATCTTCACACTAATTTCAGGATTCAGTCATATCAGACCTTCAAAAAGCTCTTAAATTTGTAATAAAGAGAATTGATGTTCATTTTTCATTCAAAACCACCTTGAAAATAAAATCAAGCTAGCAGAATCCTGTGGATCCATAAAAAAATAAAACATGCTTGCAAAAAGGTCTGGTATTACTTTTATAAGAGCAAGTCCTCCCATAACTTTAGCTTGCTTTATTTTGTGGAATACCTTCTAGTTACCTTGCCAGAACTAGATAAAATTGGACCAGCAAGTATTAGATGGGATGAAAGTATTTGACATTTATCAGATGTACAGTGGTGAAGGACAGTATGGGAAAATGAACAGAATTATCAGAAGCCAAACCCCATAAAATCTTAGATTATTTCCAAATCCCATTGTTTTAAAATACAAAATTACTACACATTACCATTTCTGAACCCTATTCTATCCAGATCCATTCAAGATATGGCTGGTTTGTTTCCTCCTATCTGTCTATACACTGCGGTTTTACTAATATATATCTGAAAATTTTGAGCTCTAATTCCAATGTTGCTGACAGGAATAGGTTCTGAGCATGCTAGAATAATGTTAAAGAGTCCCAAGACAAAAACTGAAACCACAGAGCTGGTTAATGAGCAGGATCAGACACACCGGTGAGAATAAGAAAACAGTAGATTAGTGGCCAGCAGTTTCACAAACAGTTCACACAATGAAATACACACAGTAGAAAAGGCTGCATGTCCAAAAAAAAAAAAAAAAACAACAAAACAAACCTCTACTTCTCTTGGGTAACTTTTATAAATCTGAGATACTAATGACCTAGGGGAGCTCTTGTCCAGCAAATAGATAAATAAGCCCTCTTCCTTCAACTATCTATATCAAACCTGATCCAATAGGTGCCAATACTTAGCACTGTGTGACCTAACCAGCATCTTCATTCCAAAGACATCATCAGGAACTGAGATTTAAGCACTAAGCACATTTTGAACATTCAGAAAATCATTATCCTTGCACTGATGGATGCACAAAATAAAGCAAGGGTAAAAAGACATGTCAACAGATGTGAGAAAAGGGGAGAATAGTGTGTAACTCATATTCATCATCCTGATCCACATAAAGCAGCGCAACTAAGGCAGTTATGAAAAAGTAATTTTGCCTAAACTACAACTGAGGCACCTTGCAAACAAAATGCAATAAATTCTCTGGTGGAAGAACACTGGGGATGAAATCCACACATAGCATTGTAAAGATCAAAAAAAGAACAAAGTGAAAAGGTTAAGTTACAAGTAGGTAGGACATGGGTTTATAGTCACTATGTATAGGGGCTAATACAGATAAAAAAGAGGAAAGATACAAGGGCAACAAGAGGGGAATATGGAAAACTGCTTGTATTGTCCTCAGTAAAGCTAAAGATATTCTAGTTGGCTAGAGTTCCTTGAACTCTGGTTGGCTAGAGTTACCTTGAAGTTCACAAAAAAAGATCAAGAACAGACACCTCAGAGTTAGGCTGGACTGCAGAACTGAACCGATCTAGAGGAGGTGGAGTGCTGGAGACAGATCATCAAGTCATCAGTGAGGAAGATGCTGAACAAAGTCACCTGAGGGGACAAGATAACAAACGAATTGGAGGATGATTTCAGTGGAGGTGGACACAGACCAGGAGTACCCCTTAGGTCAGTCAAGCAGCCAGTCTGGTTTCTGTGTGTTCTGTCTGGTGTCAGACATGAACACAAACCCTGGTATCAACACCCACATATGTCCTTCTCTCCTCGCACAGCTGCAGCAAAAGGTGTTTCTGCTTCGCTGTCAGCTTTTGAGCACCACAGCAGCTCCCCTGGCACAGACCCCATCTGCAGTGGCTGTATCCTTGCCATGGACCTTGCAGAAACCAGTCTCCACAGCAACAAGTGCATGCCTGGGAGAGTGGGGCTGGTGCTGTCTGTCAGGGTCAAAGGGAGTAGGACCAATCTGCAGTGTGGATTTTTTTCCTGAGTGCAATCTTTAACACCAAGTTATTGCTTGTTTGACACTTAGAAGTAAGGAAGATAATGCTTTATTCAGAAAAGAACTGCAAAATTACCATTATTTATCAAATAAAAACTAATTGACATCAACAGGAAGAGAATAAGATACTTCTTTCTTTGATCAGTAAGTAGTACTTCATACAACTACTAGCATAATTTCTTTTAAATTAAGCAAAGCAGTAAATAACAGCCTAATACCAAGAATCACACTTGCTGAACAAATTCTGCAGATAAGTTTGTTTTTATTAGACAATTTTTTTATTTGGAGGAAAGTACTGGTAATAAAATATTGTTACAGACAGATACAATTTTAGAGACATAACAAAACCACTTTTTGCTGTAAAACTAATGAGATTTACCTGTAGAGCAAATAACACCACTAAAGGCTGAGTAGTCATTCTCCACACTGAGAAAATGTATATAACTTGAACTTCATACACAAAGACATTAAATTGTTAAATGAAAAATGTTAAATAAAAAAAAAATTTTAAGTGCCTATATTTCATTTCCAAAATACTTCAAGAAGATGGAAAGCTTCTTGCTTTGATAGTATATTTTCTTGGCACTAATTACTCAGAAAGAAAAGAGCTACACACCTAGCAATTATAAAACTTCCTCTAGTGAGAAAGGCACACAAAGTCTTATTCTTGTTTGCAAAAAGCAACTTCTCAGTGTTCTGCCTTTGAAAAGATAATTTGCAGCTGTTTCAACCCCGTCTTATCCCACCACATTATTTTAGAGTGGACTTAAACACAGAGCATTTCATTGGTTTCAAATAAATTCTCGAATTTCTTGTAGCTGTTAAAGATAAAAGTTTTCAAAAGAAATTGAGACAACTGTTTCTTAATCAGTTTTCAGGAGAATTTGTTTTTTTTCTAGACTAAAAATAATATTTTTATTGGCATTTTCCATAGGAAAAACACTGCTCTGGCTAACTTTATGTTCATTTTACTCCATAAGCTATTATCCTGCTCTTCTTGTCTTTGTGTAAACACACATTGAGTTTCTTTTTTGCTCATGCTTAAATGTTGTTGCAAAACCACCAAAAGCTATGAGTGAAACAGACCTCATAAAGCAAAAAAGCAAACTAGCTTCCTGAAATGAGGATTCCTAAACCTAGAAGGAAGGCTGATTCCAGTTTAATGGATGGGAGGCCATGTATCCTTAAGGCAGGGACAAAACCCAAATGTTCAAGAGCAGTTTCAAGCACACCCTAACTTTTACAAAAACTGCATCATATCTTCTGCTTAATAATTGCAGAGTGATTAGCATCAGGCCCCTGGTCATCACATCTTGTGACTAGGCTTCACTATGATGAAAAAATAAAAGTCCCCCCGTAACTACTCGTTCTGACATCAGTCTAGACCATGCCCCTTTGTCAGACAGACCAAACTACGAAGAATCAATGTCCAATTGCACAAAAAAATCCAAGAAAAATGTTCAGTATAGATACTCAAATTATTTGAGTCATGCACATAGAGCTCGTGGGTTTGGTTTACATACTAGGTCATATAGTAGGCAGCTTTTGGCAAATAGAAATAGACACCCATGCAACTGAACAAAGACGCTGCAAGCGTTTTCTAGAAACAAACACACCACAGGTTTGATAATAAAAACAAATGGATTATTCTTGCATCTCTTCTGCTGATTTATTGTATAATGTTAGACAGATCACTCTGCCAACCCGAACTGTAGCTTCTCAGGTACAAGCTGAAGACAATTACAGTTTCTTAAATTTAGGAAAAATCTTGGAACATTCATTTATGAGATTTTATGAGCAGGAAGTTTAAGTAAAATGCAATCTCAATCTCACAAAAGTATCACAAAGCTGCATACAAACTGAACGATAACCTCCACAGCTTGCACCTTTCTCATCAGATTGTTGCAAGCCAATGCAGGTCTTTCAACAGCTACTGCAAAACATACAAATTCAGAGAGAGACAACATCAATATCTTTTTTTTTGCATTTAAGCAAAGATTGCTCTTTAAAAAGCAATATGCACTTGTATCTCCAAATTATATCCTTATCTTGCCAGTGGCTATACTCCTCACTGAAATTAAGCCAGAATTTGGCACACTAATAATCAATAATTAAGTAGCAAAGATAATTATAGAGCCAATGGGGAATTTACAGAGAGGAGCTGTTAGTTTATAAATTGATTTGCATTCTAGCAGGAGGTTTTATAACGAGGCCTGTGCGGCTGTCACTAATAGGCACCTGGAATGCGGTCCATGGCTTTCCGCCACCGTCAGATTTTAGACCATTTCAAAGCAGAACACTTGCTAGGAAGTGAAGAAGGAAAAAGCAAACTGTTGTTTTTCCTAACAAGAGCAATTTGCAACCAAGTATCAATTTTAGCACCCCCAACAAGTGACAGAAGAGTGTAATGAATCCGGTGAAGCGATGCTGCCTGTCTTCTGTATTGCCAGCATGAGTCATTCATTCACTATTATCCTGGGCTGCAGCTGCCTGGTCTAATGAGGCTAATGAACTGTCCGCTACATCTCTCTGGCATTACTGACATACAGAATTGAATAACACAGCACCACTTGGAAAAAGTAGATGTAAAAATGTGTTGAAGTAAATGAATTTACGTGTCTGAAGGAGTACAGCAGGCATCACGCTCCTTGCTCTTCTCATTTGAACATTCCTTCTTGCATGTTTCAAAAGATTCCACTGACAATGTTTTTTTAGTTTCTCATATTGCTATTACAGATCTTTTCTTTCTTGTCAAAGTTCCCACAGTGTGTCCATCACTGAAGGATCCATGTGTCTGTATAAATGAGTAAATACTGATCAATCAAGGATTTAATAGTAGCAGGTTTTAAACATTCACTTCAACTCAACTTCTTGAACTGCTGTACAAAAAGTTGCAATAGTTTCAGTGAATACTTTCACAGATGTCTGTTTCTTGGCTGGTAACTCAGTTATGGGGCAGTATGATTTCCTGCAGTGCAGAACAACAGGATAAAGACTGCCTAACAGACATTAACTTTTAGATTGATGATTATGTGAAACTGAAGTGACAAAAAGTTTTGGAATTAGTATTATGAGAAACAGCCTTCTCAGTGAGATGGAGTAAACTGAAAGGCTATTCCACTGAGAGCGGAAAATTCCTTGGACTGCTTGTTGAACACCACCATGTCTTTTCCTTTCTGGCCTGCCTTGGAGTCCGCCACTACTGTCCTCACCTCTACCCCAGTCACACAGGTCTCAGTGAGACCACAGCTTGTACAGAGGCACACAGGACTAGCAAGATAGTTTACTTTGTCTATCTGATTCCCAGTGAGAAAGCACTACAGTAAGATTAACTTTTGCAATAAGCAAATTTCCAACATTAACACAACAGCAACAAGGACAAGTTTCCTCCAAACTCCACTAAAATAAGCACATCTGATCTGTAAAGCCAAGACAACATACAGCATACGCACTTCCAATTTAGAGAAAAGTACTTTGAAATACCTGAATATAACCACCTAATTTAGCTATATTCACCTCCATTTAAGGGCAATAAATGACTCTAACACAAGCAGACTAACTCAGCTTCTACTGAATTAAACAGTATTTAATTGTACTGAATTAAACATTTTGTCTTCAGTTAGTGTCGACCTATGATATATTACCTCTAACCACAAAACTAGAACTTTACTGGTGTATTTATATTTGTAAACTCACTGAAAGCGCATTTCTCCAAAGGGCACTATGTCAAACTCTCATTTTAAATTATTTGTTGACCCATTTTGTTACAGGAGAAACCTGAGACACTTTCATAGAAGAAAGAAAACAAAAACAAGATGGGGCAAACAAGGTCCAGGTTGAGGAGAGAAGATGAGGATAAATTTGACAGATATTGATGAGTATGATTTGACAAAGACTCACCTTTTTGAGACTCTCAATAAGTAACTATTATTATTGCAGGAAATTCAAATCATGTAAGAGTATTTTAAGACAAAGTAACATAAAAAAAATCTCAGAAGAGAATGATGTAAAAAAAAGCACAGAAGAGAACGAGCATTTTCTGAGCTCTTCTATTCTGTTATTGTGCTATTGACTCAAAACATACCATTACTTCATACATACAAAAAGGTATAATAAAGCAAGGTACTGTATTTCCTGTATTATTTTCCTGTTTTGAACATTATTTTCCACCAAGTTTAAAACCTATGCTGAAAGTATGAGCAATTTATGGAGAACTATATGGTCCGAAGTGAATGTAAAACCACAACCAGAGAAAAACAGCATTCTCCAGAGGATGGACTAGATAATCTGAAGGAAGCTCCACAGATGCAGTCTATAGAGACCACTTGGCTCCTATCACCTCAGCTAATGACTAGAATTTAAGCAATCTGAAATGCTACTTTCAACCTCAATAATAGAGAACTTGAGAAAAATTCAGTTCATTCCCAGGGCTTGGACTCCTGATTTTGGTGTGCAATATTGTAATATGATTCCAGAAGAAACTGAAATACCTGAGTTATCATTCTGTTAACATGTTCAGGTCTTTAGCTTGTCACTGAGGTTGGTTTTGATCAGATCCAACTGAAATCAATGGATATCCAAAGGAATAAGCACTCAAAATCTTAGGCATGCTTTCATAAAATCAGCATCTTTCACCTGATTGTGTCTATTTTTACATAAAAAAATTACTTTTAAATTCTAGCTCTTATTTTCATTACTTTCATTATTTCTCATATTAATTTGTTTCCAACTGGATGAACAATTATTCATCTTTCAAATGCTTTGACATTCTCAAAACTAAATCTCTATGAAAATAAAAATTCTTCACATTTCACAAGTCTTTTGACATTGAAAGCAAGTATTTTATTAACATGACATATAGGAGCAATCACCTCTTATGTTTCATGATACAACTAATTAATGTTTTTATTCAACTTACCTGAGACTATGAATAGTATTTCAAGTGGGTTCCACCCTCATGTATCTGGTATCAGCCATATGGTGGGAAGGAATAATTACTGCTTATTAAGCCCACATTAAACTTTTCAGAGAACAATTTTATGAGATGCCATAAGGTCGTATACTTACCACAGTCATTAATCTTCTCTGAGCATCTCTAATCAAGCAGTTCTGTCGGAGCCATTAAAAGATGTTAGGCCTACAAAAATGCTTAAATTATTATGCAGGTTTTTTTCTTTTAAGAACCAATGGGTTACTGAATTATTCTCACATGTGAAATTGCTCTGTTTCAAGCTCTGGAGTCAGGTTCCACTTATAAAGTACATTTTTAAAATGGTTTCTGAATCTGTAGTGAAAACACCATATGACCATGACATGATGGTTTTAGAATTACCATGAAATATTCACATGAAGATCTCAGGAGATGGATACCACATTTCTAACACAAAGAAAAATAACAGCAATCGAAAAAGTAACATCTAAAGTCATTAGCCAAAGTTCATGGAAGAGATAGGTATAAAATGTCCAGTAAAATAGCTCTGAAACATTGACTAGAATAATTTTAAGGGCTGTTGGCATTGCTGCATGGTACTTACAAAGAAAGGGGAGGATAGAACACTGCTGTAAAGGATATTGATGGCACGCACCTCTGTGGTCCTGGACAGGGCTACTGCAGACATTGACCTCTATGTCTTCCTGCTATGCTCCACCATGGGGGAAATTTGGCAGAAAATGGCTCTGTTATAACTTACATGCACTTTATAACTTACATGTGCTACCAGTGAGAGAGTCGGGAGGAGGCAGGTCTGGCTCTTGGTCACATGCTTTATCCCACAGAGGGTACTGCCTTTCCTGAGGAGGCTGCTGTGGCTGCCACAATTCCACAGGCAATTCATCTGGTTCCACAAAATATCAGCCAAAATATCAGTGCAGCTAAATACACAGGAATTAATTTGAATGGAAACAAGAACGACAGGCATCCAAAAAAGAAACTAAGTAAGTAAAAAATCTGACTTCCAAATGTCAGCTAAAATGTCTTTTCCTCTGGGCTCTCTAAGCATTCTAAGAGGCATTCAGAAGGGGACAATAACAGATGTCAATGGAAAGATCAGATCCTTCGAAGAGAAGTGTCATCAAAAGAGGTGAAGTTAGGCTCCTATTCATAATATAATTCTTGAAAATGCATTATCAGCCCCTTTGAGGAAACTCAACTAATGTTAAGCAAAGCACCCTTTCCATACTAATGAAGTTCCTAAGGCTCTCAACATCTAGAAGTCATTACCAAAATGTCCTCTAAAGGAACCCTCTAGAAACCAAGCAAGAGGAAAGGAAGAGAAAGGACCTAGGTTAATTGGGCCAGGCAAGGTAGGGAGGTGTTGGCTTGCTGATGAACATTGATATCCAAAGGCTTTTCAGACACCTGTAAAAGACTGACTACTTGCATAAGAGAGAACACAAACTATTAATTATTTTCCTTTCATAAATTGAACCTAGAACATTTTCTTTCAACATTTTAGAAGACCCAGAAGTGAAAACTTCCATAAGGGATTCCATAGGAATTAGTGTTTGGTAACCAGCATTATTTTAATGGAAATTAGTTCAAATACTGCTACCAACACAAAGGCCATACAGCTCAATACTTCTTACATGAGGAAAACAGGACAGCAATGAAGACAAGACAGTCACATAAGGTTTTGGATTTTGACTGTTTGGTCATTTTGAATAGTTTGAAGTCACAGATTCATAAATAAGAAATACAATCTCACCTTCTCCTGGAAAGCAGTGGCGTTTGAAAAGATGCAAATGTGATACTGTTCAAGCAAATATAGTTGTTTTAAGCATGATGCTTCTTTCAAAAGGATTTAACCAAACTCTAGCAGCGCAAAGAAATCACAAGTGCTTGCTTGATTCTCTGTGTACGCTTCTACAGTGCATATGATTCTCCTGCTCATGCTTGAAAAAACAAGTTTTTCCAAAAATTGATGAGGTCTGAAGAAATTGTCTTACAGAGAAAGATGTAAAGAGTTCAGTGTGCTTAGTTTATCAAAACAAAATTGCAAGATGACTCAGTAGAGAATAAGCATCTTTGTGGGCATGAAAAATAGAGTGTGAAAAAGTGCTTTAGAAAAATATAGTTTAGATAGGTAAAGTACAGAAAAATTATTTTTGCTGTACTTGATGAAGTAACTTTATAAATGAGCTTTTAATTTCTATAATTGAGGCAGATCAAGCATTGAAATAAATAAGGCAAAGTTTGTTTCTATACAGTCTGTTACCTTAATATCAGTAAAGTAGGATTTCTGAGAGATATATTCCCTTCAAATACAATTTGTTATGTGTAATTATATAAAACATGTCTATTCTATACAGAATCTAGACCAAAATATTAAAGGTATGCTCTTTCTTTCAAAAACAGGTGAAAGAAAGTGAATGAAACATGTTCAGTCAGAGTAATCATAAAAAATTCCAAGGCCACTCTTTCTCACAACCTGTCCTTCTCTAAAGCTGCCACCGGGCTCCCTGGCTGTAAAAGGCCACAGAAGTTTCTGTTTGAACCAAAATAAGCAGTTGCAAGAACCAAGTAGTGTAAGTGCATAAAATAGTAACAATATGTAAGGATATTTGATAAGGACAACATATGAAATGCAAAGCCTGAAATCTGAATGTTACTATTTTCATGATCAAGATTTTTGACTTCTTTTAGGATTTCAAAAGTTTTTTTTCTAATCAAGAACTGGGATCTTAGTTCCATACATATGAGAAAACCCATCCCACATCAACACATTTGGAATTTTTCCAAGAGCATTAAATTAACAAGCTTTCATTGCTTTTATACTACATAACAATCAATATTTGTTAAGCATGAAAAGATACTAAGCAAAATAAGTAAATTTTTGACTCATTTGTTCTTCTCTGTTGCTTTTTTTTGAGGTATGAAAGGAATCTTATAGAGGGAATTATGTTTAATTGGTTTATATTTGAAGCTTTAAGTGAAAATGTTGTGTAAATAACCCTACACACAGTTGATATTAACAGGAACACTATATCCTACTCAAGTGAAGACATGTTTTCATTGCAGCTGTAGGTATGTGATAACATTCAAAATTTAGTGATTGCTGGAGGTAATAAAAGTTTGGAATGGCACTGGATCATTATTTTTAATTGCATTCTCTTCCTTCATGTCTGATATATAATACATTCATTAAAGTGGTGAGCATGTTACTCTAAAATTTTTGTTGGAAAATTTTGGTATCCAGAGGGAGTTTAGAGATTATTAAATAATAATAAAAAAATTAACAGAAATAATAATAAAAAATACAGAAATGAGACAAAAAACCCACAAATTTTCAGGTGAAAAAGTCATAATTCTGCTTTTCCAAAAGATAGCTGAACAGCCTTGTAACTGGGAGAATCCTCAGGGGCAAAATATTAACTACTAACCAAGCAAAAACATATGATACAGGAAAAATAATTAGTATTTGAAACAATGAAAAAGGATGGGAAAAGAAAGTACTTGAAGCAAATTAACAGAAATTTGCTATTGAGTTTCAAGAAAAGGTAAATAGTTCAGAATAGAAATCTTTTTTCCCCTTTTGATAGTCAAGAAATTATCACGCATTGAAAATCATTAAACAGGAAAAATACCAGAATCTCTTTGCAGAGCTTGTTAACAGTTGGGAATGGTTTTCTAGACAACAAACTGACAGAAAGTAAGTATTGTGCATTTACTTAGACAACACAGTCATATATTGAAATGGTTTCTTACATATTTAGATTAATTCTGCCTTCTTCCATAAAGCTCTAGTTAGCATTCATTTTCTGGCTGTTTCACAGGAGCTGCCTTCATAGAATGACCCATGAGGGATCCATAAGTCCATTCTTTAAAATAACTTGGATAGGTGTAACAGTGCTATCATATTACACAGCTGAAGATGTTACAGTGTAACATCCATTCTATCCGTAAAAATCAAAAAAAGACAAAGAACCTTGCAAGTAGTCAGCAGTAAAATTAGTCAAGGGAGGAAAATAAAATTGGTTGCTCAAGAGGCACCGTACAAGAATGTCAGCAGCTAAAGCCAGTGCTACAAACACAGAAAACACACAGGCTTGTGCTTAGCATTAGCTCTGGTCTATCAGAGAGAGCTGACCATGAGCTTCTGGCCATCAGTAAGCTGGTGCTGTGGTATTTTGGGGAGGTGGGAAGAAGGAAGCTCTCTTGTCCATTTCTGTTTTCTTCTCTCATTATTATCTCTGTTTCCGCTTTTCCTAAATTTGTTGAAATATTTTCCTACCACCTTCATGTTTTAATTTCAGGTTCTCCCTTCTCTATCCCATTTTTACTTCATATTTTTTCTCCCATAGCCATCCATATGACATAGAAGAAAGAAGGCAGCTTTTAGAACAGTGCTGAAAAACCTGCTCTTTGCTAGGTTAACCCCCTTAATTTTCAAGTTCAAACTAAAAAATTAGGAATTGCACCCTTCAGTTCTGAAATAGACAACTGACAAATAAGCCAACCCAGGACTCTTATCCTTTGCAGTTTCAGAGCAGGATCTGACATTCAGCAAGTTGGTTGGTTTATGCAGCGCTGCTGCACGGCTAAATCTGGTAGCAAACAAGCAAGAAACAGGCAAATACACTGTGTCTGCATTTACCCTTGACTCCAGCTTTGTTTGGGTATTTCTCAATCCCATTACTTGCTTGCCTTTTGTCCCCAAAATGCTGTTTTCTTCAGCAACGGGGGAAGCATAAAGTCTGCTTCACCTGTAAAGTATTTGGGAGATAAAAACTAAAAATACCATTAAGTCTGATTGTACTTCTGCCCAACCTGCGAGAATCTAAATTTGTTTTTAAAATTATTTTCTATCCCAAAAAATGGAGGAAAAATTAAAAGCTGTACAACTGTGCCACATTCCGCTCCAGTGTGCCGAGGTGTTCTTCATTTAATTTACCACACTGATCTCACTGAGTTTTGTAACACCTACGCATCAGGGTCCCCAAGAGACTCTTCTACAGACACCCCCACAATGGTGTACTCCAGGGTCTCAGCCTGAATGTCAGTTCATGTTCAGCTGGGAACTCCCCTTACTCTGGGAATCAGACATTCTGCAACTCAAATGGACTAGGTATAAACGAAGGGGAAAAATGACTACCTGCTGATTTCACCGTGATTTCTTTAAATAAAATATTGTTTCTGTCTCTTTCCTAAAGCATTAATCATATTATTGAAAGGACTGAGGTTACTAACAAATATCCAGTCTCAAGTTTTATACACACAAGTTACTTATTATTTCATTATCCTTACAAATCAGAGACCCCAAGCTACTTTTATATCATTCTATCTTGTATTGTAGTGTAAAGAAGGAAGTTTTCAATCATAAAGATTCACCAGATTAACAGAGAAAATCATTATCCTTTCAGAAAATGAAGATGTCTCCTCAAGCTTCTCACTGTTGTAAGGGCTAGAAGCCAGTTCAAAACTCTCTAAGATGTATGGAAGCCTTCTGCTTTTTCAGGCTTTTTTTCCAGAACTCTAACAGTGGGGCTGCATGGTTCAATTATTTCATTTTGGTTACAAAGCCTCCAGAGTTCCCAGTGGGTAAACCCTGGTATACTATAACATAACATATTATAATAACTATGTTCTACCTGTGCCTGTAACAAGATGGAGAAGCTAAGATAATTTTTGTGTCTCTAATTCCCCACTGGCTGGTCTTCGCTGCGTGCCTGGTGATTGCATACAGTCAAGCATATAAAAGAGGCTTAGCATTTCTCAGCACGCAGGGCAGCTGCAATCCAGCCCATGAATTCCTTCTGATGCCAGAGATATTTTTTTGCTTTTATGCTTTTTAGACTAGTAGCATTTTAGTTTTATACTTTTATATATTAGTACCCCTATAATCCCACAACCTCTATCCTACAACCTTGTATCCCTTTCCTATAGACAAAACAGAGCAAAGTTATCGGCCTTTAGGCATTCCAGAGTTGGATTCGATAAGCTACTGAAGTAAGCAGAAGATCTCCCAATAGAAACCTGCCACAAAGAATAGTGTAACAAAATTCTGCTTTTCATTGGAGAATATTTTCAAAACTATGTAACCCCTATAATAGTAGAAGCACGAACACGCTCGGGGCTCTTTTTACCTTTTTGCACCCTTTTACCTTTGTATAACTTACACTTGCTGGAACCCCGCTCGGCAGGATTGGGCCCAAAGCCTGCGCAGCGGGGATCCCGGGGCTATCCCTGGGAAACCTTTGCTTTCTCCAAATCCTTTTAATAAATTTTTACTTTTTATCCTCTTATTTCGACCTCAGCCTGTATTTTCAAACATAAATAAGGCATCACTTCAGCCACAGCCAGAAGGCATGCTAGAATATTGCCACACAAACAGTTCTCAGGGATACATCTGCCCTCTACCAAATCCTGCCATTTCTAAAATTGTGGCAACACAAATATTTTTTCATTGTAATCTAAATTTAATTTTGCAAGTCCTGTTTAGGTAGAGGTTGCTCCCTGCTCCGCTTAAAAAAGAACCATTCTAAACAAGTCTAATACAAACCCTCTACTTCAAATTATTTTCCCCAAGGAAAAAATTACAAATTATGTTTCAGAAACTTTACTATTTTATAAATGAGTTTTCAGTTTTGAATGCTTTTCTACACTTCCGTAGAACACATCTAATTGTGTAGGTCATTAAATACATTTTCTAAGTAATTTCCTTTTCCCAGAAAGAGCTTTGATAATAATTACTGATCATCTTTCTTCCACTGATTATGATTAGTTTGTGGATCTTATTTTACTCAATTCACTTACTTATGTCTGTGATCTCATGAATGCTTAGACATGGTTTATCCCATAAAACCTGTTTTGACCAAAGGGCTCTCATAAATGTAATTTGCAAGATTAACTTCTGATAGTGTTCTTTGTAATGAATCTTGACTGGGTTACAATTTACATTTGTTAAAAGAATGCTGGACATCTTAGCTGCCTGTTCTTTCCAGGTATAAACAGTGTAATACTGTGATAGTAATGTAATAGGATACAGGAGGATATTTGGGGAAACAGAATGGTAAAGACCATGACAACTCACAGGGAGCAGAAGACAGAAGAAATGAAAGTAGACTGTCAAATTTGTTTCCTAACAGCCTTCTGTTAGGAGCATTAACACTTCAATCAGACACCAATACAATCTCTTTCACACAGGCACAGACCCACAAAAATGGCTTTGACAGCTAGAAGTTATATACTCAGATTATTACCTTCCAAGGGGAGTTCTCATATTTCTTTTCATGGTTGAAAGTAATAAAATTTAAATCACATAATTATTTTCAAAATTTTTGAGAACCTAAAAATTTATTTCAGGTAAAAAAAAAGTTACTTCAGTTTTTAAAGCCTTTACCATTTCCACCACCTTTCTAAACCACAGTGAACTTCTGGAGAAAAAAACCCCTAAACTCTGTACAAACTTTTAGGACAGAAATTAAAGCACAAAAGTAGAGTGGCTGTCTGACTGTGTCTGACTACCTGGACATGAAGCGCAGCCACTTGTATCCAAAATTAATTGCCTCCATAACGGGATGCTTAGGAAAGAGTAAGAACACTTCTGATGTATCTGTCCAACAGAATCAAAGCAATCTTGCTTGGATAGCACTTTTGGATAGCATTTAAGCCCAGGCTTCCACTCAGAGATGTGCTTTGAACACTTCTAAGGACGGGGGTTCCTGGATACTGGAACTTTTCCAGTGCTGCACCCCTCTCCTAATGAAAAGATATTTCCTTATATCCAGACAAAATCCCAGGAACCACTCTTTAGTCCCTTTGTCCCTTGTAGGTAGACTAGCACAACCAATCCCCATACACTCTCACCAGGACACTCATGATTTCCTGGACTTCTGTTTCTTTTGTTTTATCTGTATCATATTCTTCCAAAGTAATCTCTTCTATAGACGGAAGAATCCTGTCCGGTGAAGCTGCCCTTTGCGCAAAGCTGTTGTAAATGGCTCAAAAGATGGTTAGTCAATCCTTTAACAGAACTAAGTAGGAGAAAGGACTATTACTATCTGCAATTGGAGTATAATCTCTGAATGACACTTTCATGACAACTTCATATTGTTGTACCATTGACTTCCTCCCCTCCCCCCCCCAAAAAGAAAGAATTGTCTTTAAGAATGCAATATCAATATTTTTTGAAGGCTATTCTCTTCAGAGAAAAGCAGAAATATTTACCAGATCAATGCAGTCCTCGTGAATTTTCAGAAATGAAGATATTGTTTTCCTCAGAAACTGATTACCTTTTGTGGCTGTAACGTTGTATGATTACTCATAAGAAAATCTGGGAGATTCACCATTTCAGTTAAGCTGTAAACAGCTACAGGGGTTACAAGATTCACAATAAAATAAACATTTCTTACCAACATTATTCTTATGCTTAATTTATGCCTCCAGAATAGGCCAGATTAATTAATTTGAATCATATTAAGAATACAGGGGAATTGTGTCAGGAATAAGGCAACTCTTGGTTTAAAAGTAAAAGAAATATAATTTATTAATTAAAAATATAAATTAAGTATACAACAAACCAAATTCCTCAATTAGAATCAACTTAACCGGGTTCACAGCGATCAAAGACTCTTGTAGCCAATTAGGCTATAGATCCAGAGCAAAGGTCCACAGTGCTGGGTTTTCCTTGGGCCAGTCCCAAGGAAGGTATTTTAAAAGGCAAGTCTGACACCCACCACGCTGGGCTTTACCAAGGCTAATCCCAGGTGAAGAAGCAGCTCCTGGCTGGTGACAGGAGGTTTTGTACCCCTCTGGCCCCTCCCATCACCACCCACTGTCCAGCCTCCAAGGCAGGAGGTGATTGGTCAAGTCACTTCAAGGTCCAGGTCATTGGTAAAGTCCTTTAGCCAATGGCTCGCTTGGATCTAGGGTGCAGTCTCTGGGGGATGTCTTCTGCCTTTTTGGCGGGAAGATTTCCTAATTAAGATTCATGGTTACCATGGAGCTTGGTGACAGGTCTCCAACTGACTGCTAAATATAGTCTCTGGGCAGTTTATATGGGTCTTTTCTCTCTGGAAAACAACTTAACTTAAACATTAATTTAAAGTACATTTGCAAAGTTTTATAATATAACTTGAATTCATTACATCAACTATAACAACAAGTGAACAACAACAAGGAGCATACAGACTCTCTAATTGTGTGGGCTACTTAACAACTTATTCGTATTAACAACTTTAACCACCTCAACTTAATTAACAACTTTAACAACGATGCGAAAGCCAAACTGATATTTCATTTATGACAAATTGCAAAAGCAGTATGCAGAAACATCAATCTTTTCAGGTCCCACATTTCAACAGGTAATAACATTAATAAGGTATCTAACACTAACTGTGTTAGAAATAGGCTTATTTCCCCTTAAAAATATTGATTGTTCTGTTAGTATTTACATCAGAATTTCCCCTTTTCAGCTGGACATGCCACACATGTTATTGCATAGGTAGGAGTGTTTTCACTGCCATGTAACCAACTCTGCCATACATGCATAGCCCAGTCAGAATACATACAATAAGTTTGAGACTTCCCTAAACCTCATCACACACATTAGTTCCTCTATGTTTCTCAGTTGTCTTTGGATATGTGACTGGAATAATGTTAATTTTGTCAAAACAATTCATTTTGCCATTTACTACCCCAGTTTGTACAGCTCTTTGTAGGCTGGTTCAACTATTTTCTCGGGATTGCCACTTCTTGCCTCTATGTTTGTTTGAAACCCTTCATTGCTTCCATGCATCTGGACAGGCATGTGTAATTTCTCTGCGCATGTCATGCTCACAGAGAAGAAAAAGAGAACTTACAACCTAGAAATTTGGCACCCTCGGTCCAGCCACTGAGCCAGAACCCATCTCATCCCAAAATCTCCCTGTTTGGTTAATTCCAGTGCATCCCATACACCCCACTGGCTATATTCTTGAGAGTTTCTGGAGCAGGTAACAATTTCCATATAGTAAAGAAACTACAAAGGATCTCAGGTAATAAAAATACTCCAAATCCTGGGAACACAAATTAAGTCACAGCAAGATACAACAAGCATGCAACAGCAAAAAGAGAGATCAGGTAATGTGAGAAGGGCTCTGGGACATCTGAGTTTTAGCAGCCTACAGTGGTAAGATCACAAGCACAACAAATAAGTTTGTGTACTGGTTCTAGGTCAAGTTGGTCAAAACAATGCCAGCATAGATGTTTCTGCACACAAAGCATGGTTAAACTGCAAGCTGGATAATTGGACTACAGTTTGTCAAGAGCTGATCATAGATGCAAAATGTAAACAATAAAACAGCCTCATACAGTAACTTCTTTTCACAGTTATAGTTTTTCTTTTTACTTTACATTTCCCCAGTTGACAAATAAAGCAGCAAACAATAGGAGGAAAATTTAATGTGAGTTATGTTCTAGCAACTCTCCCAGGCAGAGGCACATCTTGAGCAGTATTATTCAGATTGCCCCTCAGCAGCTTATTTTAACCAGTCTTTTGTAACTCTGTTTGATTCCTGTGGCAAGGAACTCATAGCCCACCTAAAAATGATTTACGTGAAATATGCCTATTAGTCTTGCAGGCATATTAATTACTTTTCTATTTTTTTTTTTAAATCAAATAACTCCAGATAAGAGGCTACTGCAATTCAGACTGTACAAAGACTACTTATGAAAACATTACATTTATAAAAAATTATACATAAGTTCCATGATTCACATACAAGAAACAGTTTAATAGATCATAAATTATATACATTGGAGATTGCCATTAGTACTCAGTAGTGGAAAGTTCCTAACTTGTATCTGCATACTATTTAGATGTTAAGGATCATTCAGACAAATAAACATTTGGAAAAACAGAAAAAGAATGATTTTCAGTCTGTGACCCTCCGGAGGGCATCTGAAATCATTTGCAGAAGCAAAATTTAAATGAGAAATTGATTTCTTATATTGCAAAGGACTATCAGTTAGGAAAATTATACTGTATTTTTCTCTGAAATAATCCAGGATTATTTTGGCTTTTGTGTATAATCACTTCCAAGTACTTCAAAGTATGTGATATTAACCTCTCAATATGGGGCAGAAGTCTGAGCAAGTAGGAAGAAAAATTGCCTCATTACAGTCAAGAATAATGAAGGCTAAATCAGGGAGAGACAAATTCTGAGACTATGGACCTATCTTTACTTTCTTGTATTTAAATTACTATTGATTCTACACTTGTCCAAGTATAAAGAATCAGGGAAGAAAATAAATTCAGTGTCAATATTTCCTGTCCAAAGCTCATTCCATTCTGCCACATTTATTTAAACACTGCATGGTCTTCCAAATGTGCACAGAACACTTAGGACCACCACTCTGTTCCAAAACATTGTGCTTCAGAGAAAAATAAATAATAATTTTACCTATCACTTCAATTGGCTTAAAGTCAGGGTCCTACATGAGCATCAAGGATGATAACATTTTTAAACTAGGAACTAAAAAGTTCACAATATTTTACTTAGTGCCTGAAACTTTATCTTGTTTGGACAGAGCCAAAAATCAACTTCTGCTATGTGGTCCAGTCGTATTAGTTTATTTTCTATTTCCTAGTCACGAATTTACATCTTTCCTTCCATTAGGATGGACCACATGGTAAAAGGATATGCCTTGTTGTCAGCAGCGAGCAGCTGTCTAATGAACTTAACTTCAATTTCTTCTCACGAGGAAGTGTCTGGATGTGTGTGTGTATCAGCAGGTACAGCAGTTCACAGTTTGCTGCCAGAGGACAGAGCTGATAATGCAGCTGAGAAAACACAGATGGTCAGTTGTCTCCCCTTCCCTGGCACTGAGGTAGATGGGAAGGGACTCCTTCAGAACCGGATGACTGAGCATAGCTTGAGCACATTACCTCAGGAGGGAACAGCAGCCTCACTGGATGCCACTGTTTAAGCCAGATGTCATCCATTCTCCTCCCTTCTTGCTGATCTGCACAACAGGCACAGTATGGCTCAAAGAATAACACTTCTTTGAGCCATACTGTGCCTGTCATGCAGATAACACTGAGAATAACACTTCAAAATTACTACAATTTATTAACCTCCAAAGAAATATAACAACAGCTCATGACCCTTTACACTTCTTCCATTTATTCACTAGTAGTCACAGGACTTGAGGACTTTCCCTACTCTAATTCTCCCAGTGTGGTTCTATATTTTCAGTGCAATCAATTCATGCAGTTTCTTTCTATCCTCCTAGCACTACATAAAGAACAATTAATCAAAACCTTTTGATTTATTTCAGTTCTCAGTTTGCATGATCCAGAATTATTTAGCCACCCTTTCAGCATTCCAAAGGTTCTTATTTAAAATGTATCTAGAGAGAGGAATTTAGTCTATATAACCACAATGTCTACAAAGAAACTCAGCAACTACATCTCACACGCAAAACTTGGAGCATTTACACAATGGACTGACGGCAAGGACCTTCAGTTCGTTTTAATTGTGGGGGTTTGAGATTTTCGCCCTTCCATTTCAGAAATTTCAATACTTTTTTTTCAGGAGAAGTTTAGCTCTGATGTTCCCATCCAGCACCCAAATGTATAGGTTAAGCCTCTGTAACTGCAGATTAGCCCATAGCCATGTTATTGCAAAAACAAGCTGCTCATACCAATAATTGCCTGAACTCTTGACCTCCACTGACACGGCAGAATGATGCAGCTTGGCTGATGGAGATCTTCAATGACTGCTGAGAAGAGTCTTCTCTATCACCTAAGAGAGACATATCCTTTTGCTTAAACATCAAATTCACAGTATCCAAACCAAAAAGATAATTGTGAAGTAAAATGGATCTAAGGAACTGCATGGCTACACTTAACATGTTATGTAGACAACAAGGAAAATCCTAATCCAGGAAAAAAAAACATCAAAAATGCCCCCCCAAAAACGTATAAATATATCTTTCTGCTTAAATATCTTGCAAATTTTCAGTAAGAAATGACTGTAAAATCTGTATAATCTGAAAATCTATTTGTAACCTAGCTTTTGTCATCTAGCACGGCTTTAGGAAAGCTAAAGAAAACTGAAAATGAAGCAAATAATTATACAAATAGAAGTGGCTATGACTTAAAGGAGAGAGATTGAAGAAGCTATATTTATGAGCATAAATATTAGACAGATTTAATCAAAGAACATACCTACCCGTGCTCTCTGACAGATGTCTTGTCACTTAACAAAGACTGTTTTGGGCACCAGTTTTATTTGTTTTGGCTAATGAACAAAAAAAATTAACACATATTCTACTTTAGAAAATAATCCTCCCAGGAAATATTACATCCTATGAATACTTCACAGGTGATTATATAAGTAAACTGAATTATTCCGTGCCTCTGAAGATGGTAGGGATATTATCATAGGAGTTATAGAAATAAACATTAATGTGATTCATATTCATAAGAGTTTTGTAACAGTAGGAAGATACTAAAAATTAAAATATTGAACAGCTTAAATAGCACATTAGTGCTATTAGGATTAATCTTGTAGTCATGCAGGGGACAATAATATTACAGAATCCTTTTTTTCCTTTCTATTTTCTGTGATTGCCTCAGTAAAAAAACACAGATAAGCTTCAAACTTTTAGGGAAAGGAAAGACATAAGAACAGAGTATTGGAGGAAGGTGTAAAAAATGTCAGTTCTAAGAGGAACAATATATAAAGTGGTAACAACTTCCACAAATATATCACACCTCAACTACTCTTCCATCTTACTTTGCTTTTCCGTTGCCTTTCAGTTCTTTGTTCCTTTGCTGAAATCAATATCGATGTGCTGGGATCATCAGTTTTAGAGCTCTTCTCAATTTTTTGGATATTCAGAGATAAACAGCAAAAATTATGTTTCTGCTATTTTCAATAAAGTGTGGGAGATCCTTTATTTTCAGGATTTCCTCCTGAAAAATTTCAGTTTTACTGACACAATCAGTAAATTCAACTAACAGCTGAAGAAAACATTAGCATACACAAATATATACGTAAGTATAACCTTACCTTAAATATAGCATGCATAAGCAATAAGTTTTTTAATTCCTTGGATTTAAAACTGCAGTTTTCAAGTGACATGTTATTATCTGCTCTTGTACATTGCACTAATATACAGGACACTCGCGTCAATGTTAATTTTTTTTAATGTGACTATTAAAGCACTGAATTGTCTGTATTGGTTGACTGTTTACAACACAAAAATTCAAAGAAGTTGCATTTGTCACAGTAAGCTCACTAATTTTCAATAAAATCTAAGAATTTGTTTCAACTTTGTCTAAAACAAATTAACAGCATTAAATTTGATCCACAGGGTATATCATGTAGTATGTGGACTGCTTGAACAATATTATTCTTTAAAAAGTGCACATTAGAGGTCTTTTTGTTGAATGAGATATGTTAAAGGCTCTCCATGGCAAACTTTGTGCATCAAACAGGAAATGCTAAGTTTCAGAGACACACTACAGCCACTGCAGAGGGGACTACATGAACCAGGCTCTGAAGGTCTGTCAAAGCAAGTTAAAATCCTTTTTCAGCACTGAACACTGATCTTGCAAACTCTCATGACCTGTTCCTAGATGCAGGAATTTGCTTCTGTGAAAGTTATAATTCATCTAATAAATTAAGGTTTTTCATACTTAAACTTTTTCCATCACCATATAATCAGTAGCTCTCATTGTAAAAAACTCTAGTGTTAAAGTGTGGCTTCATGAAAATTTGTTAAACAGCATACTGGATTCAACAGGAAGGATTATCCAGGAGCTCTGTGACTTGGAACTTGAGGCTAAAGAGACATGTCTCTTTTATTCTGATATTTGCCTTACAAAGCTCATTTGAATTTGTTTTCAAGATAAAGGGATTGGAAATATCTGCCAGAATCATTAGCTATATATTTTTCTACAAAATGTGGAAAACCAAAATACCACATGTACCTGTGTGTCAAACAACAACTATTTTTATGTTGTACACCCAGAAAGTAACATAATTGCGATGCCCCATTTCTAAATCTTAGACACAAATCCCAGAAAGGCTGATTAAATGTGCTTTATGAAGTTGTTCCAGATAGGGAGGAAAGAGAGCTGGAATGAACATTCCCGACTGGGTGGGAGTGGTTCAAAACCTGAATACAAACTGCAGTTGCTGTACTTGTCTTTTGCACCATCACCAGCCTGCCCAGCCTCTGGCCTCAAATCTTGCAAAATTTGAGAGAATTTTACCAGAATCCTCACCAGGATACCAATTTCAGCAATATTTACAGTCTGCTGAACTGAAAGCCTGGCTTTTAAGAATACAGACTTAGCAATTTTAAGTGATTATTTCCGTAGTTGTAATTTTTAAGTTATAACTGAATATTGATACAGACAATTTGTTTTACGACAAAACTGTGACCTGTAAAGAGAGGCGGTAGAGCAACAGAACAGGAAGAAGTCCAGGAGAAAAAACCAAAAACAGTACCAAACCCTTTAATTAAGGAAACAGTAGCTTAATCCTAAAGTGGGTGAAATTAATTCAGTGATTAATAAAAAGACTCTATAACAAAGACTTCAAATGCTACAAAAACCAGCTTGTTTCCATTCTGAATGTCTCTTTTTATTTGTAAAGACTGGCATTACAATTGAAAAGGACTCAAAATGGAGTAATGTACACATCATTGGTGTTTCATGATGCAACTGATGGAGTCCCTGAATGGATATTGCTTCAGCTTTGCTTTTAAAAAATAATTTAACAAGAAAATCTTCAACTCCACTATCGATCACAGGTGGCAGAAATGAAAGAAAGAAAAAAAAAAAGAAACCAAAATTACTGTCAAATTCATAACATATACATTGTTGGTTGATGACACTTGTTCCAGATGTACAATAAAGCCCACAACACTTTATTACTATGGATATAATTATTGTGAATGTTTTTTCATGTTGATCAACTTGTTTCTGAAGGTTGTTTTTTTGATTGTTTTAAACTTGCATAATAAACATGCAATGAAACATTTCTTGTTAAAGTGTTTTTTGCAGCTGTCTTGTATTCATACAAAGATTTCATAAAGTAGCAGTGTTGTATCAGAGCATTACCAAAATAAGAGCAAAAGCTAAAGAGGAAGGTAAATGTGAAATGAACTTAATGAGAATAACCTAATCTTGTCCTGAGACACTCCAGTCTTATTAAAAAGATGTGCACAATCAAATTCCTTCCTCCCAAATCCACCAAAACCACAAAATAAATATTAAATTGGAAGAAAGGGAAGACACAAAGAAAAAAAAATACTATGTCATCATGCACTCATCTTCTGCATAGCTCAACCCACATATAGTAAGGCACTATTTCCCCACAACTTAGTGTCCACAACAATCTTTTACAGTGCTCTGTGAACCATATATAGTTCCTTCCAGGATGATGAAATAAACAGACTGAATGAGTGTTGCTACCATGTCACCCCACGTGTGATCTTATAGACAAGGGCATCATCTGGCAGTTTCAAAAATAAGCTGTCTCAAGTCTCTACTTGTGTGTGCATGTTATGTATAGGGACATCTTTCGTCTGTGCAAGTGATTGGTTTGGTTCCAAAGTTGCTGTAATTTTTCATTGTTCTTTACCCCAGTGTTCTCAAAGCAAATACACAAGAAAATAAAAGCGCAGTTGGGTCATTAAAAACAGAGCTTTGGTGCTCCAAAATGCACACAGCTTTGGGGATTTAAGAAATCTTTTAGACATTCCCAAAAGAGTTGGGAAATACACGGACATTTTTGTCCAGAAATCGTCATCTCTGTTTAGTTGAGCTGGTCTTCATATTGTTTTCGGAAGCAATCACCAGCAGGGAAAAACTCCCAGCACCGTTCTTGATACATTTTCCATACATACGATTCCTGAAAGAAATAAAATTTAAGTTATTTAACTTGATTTAACGAGAAAGCATCAACCATTACCTTTTTTTCTCTTTTATTTATATATCGCTTCACTTTTTTTTATTCTGTGCATGCCAGGTTGTTGAACATCAATTTACAAAGTCACGTTAACGATTTTGACGACTTTAGAATAGCTTTTAGGTTTTTGTCACCTCGTCAAAAAGCACTATAGAAATATGCAGAGGAGAACCAGTAGTTTAGTTCTTTTTGCACATCGAGGAGCACTGTAAAGCTCAATTAAAGCTGGTCATGAAACAAATGCCAAGGTAAGCAGAATATTTTCTGTCATAGAAATTTGACTGAATTTCTGCACCAGTCATTTCAAAATATGTCTACAAATAATACATAAACCAAAATGACCTTTAAAGTCAGTATTTTCTGAATCAGTGATATTTTGTTTTTTTCCCTTTCTGATTATTTGTTTGGGTAGGGTTCTGTCTCTAGACATTTCAGAGAACAGTAAAGAATATGGCAGTTTATTTTTATTTTAATCAAACCACTTAAATGTGCTTTTTATTACACACATTTCATGGTAGAAAGGGCATGTGCTACACCAGTTACAGAATCATAGAATCATCTAGATTGGAAAAGACCCTTAAGAACATTGAATCCAACCATAAACCTAGTACTGCCAAGTCCACCACTAAACCACGTTCCTAGAAGTTATGTAGTACGAAGTACTCTCAATTTTCAAATTATCACCTAACAGTATCAAAACTGAATAGTTAGTAGAAATCTGTCTTCAGTGAATACAGTAGGACACACTGTCTGCCAAGAAAAGGAAAAATGCAAATAAAAAAGACTTTTTAAAATCTCATTTAGTATGAAATTCTCAAATGACATGGATGTTCAAAAATAGCAAAGCAAACACATAAAATCTCATACTGGACAAGGTGGAGATTTATGCAAAGAAGATGAATATAGCACACACATCAGAGTTCAGAAAGGGTAAGCTACACAGATGTACAGCAAATCATCCCTCTGACCCAATATCTTTAGGGCTATATAGGTGATACTATTCAGTTCTTTTGGGTTCTGATCTGCAACACAGGAACATTTGCTTACTCAGATGAAAGACTATCACTAGGAGAAAAAAATAGTAGTCTGTAAATTTGATACATTTTTTTAGTTACTTTTAATATACTTAAATGAAGTTCAAGCAGGCACCATAAGTTTGAAAGAACAGCAACAAAGAACAAACCTCCAGGGAAAAGTTCATATAGTTTTCATTTTAAATATATGCACAAGCTCTTTCATATGGATTTATTCAGGAATGAAGACATAGAAGATTATGTATAGATGATAATAAAAAAGAATCAACAGGGAGAAATGAAGTGCTGCTTTCACAGAATGCTTAGATGTTCTGTTTCTCATAACTTTTGTTTATAGTCTGTATTTATATTTTGTGGAAGTAACAATTTAAAAATAACAGATCAGATACAAAAATAGGAATAGAAAGTGATACAGAATTGATACTCAATCTAACATTAAGAAACCAAAGTCTTAAGAATTGCTTAGAAAAATGAGAATTAAGTTCCATACCATACAGGGATCTATCCGTTAGGAAAATCTTAGTTTTTCCAAGCCTGAACGATTTTTATTTTAGAATCAGCTGACATTAATAGAGTTGTTCAACCTACCTGTCCTGTATGCTCTGTTTCATCTTTGTTAATAAGATACATCAGAAAAAACCTACAAGCAAAGAAACAGCTATTATGAATAGAGTATTTGGAAATATTAGGCAACCCACAGGGAGATGGACATTTTTCAACATGTACAGTGATACTGCTGCTCATGGACTTACTAGTTCCAGAGTTCTATTTATGGTAACATGCTGAGACCGATTAAACACATCTTTCTGACACTGTTGACATTCAGTCATTGTTCAATGACCAGTATGCTAAAATGCAAGAGATTTGGTTTGATTTACTGTAATTAGCTACTCAGTTTAAATGAAAATTTTCTAAGCTTTCTAATCTGAAAATTACAATAGACTTTTTCCTGCCCATGAAAACCCACTTGGAAGCAGACTGAGAATGATCATTGGGACTTTCTTTTTTTCCCTCTTCCCACACTGAGTAAGAAACACTGAAGATGTCCAAGAGATTTTCTTTTTGAAATTTAAGGTTGGGGACGTTTTAGTAGTGTATGCAAGATCAAGATCAAGACGTGAAGAAAAGAACTTGTAATTTTTAAAAAAGCATTAGTCTTGGGGGGTTAAGATAGCTGACATTCATGGGATGATAATTGCAAAATTTCACTCATAACAGACATTCTCTCCAAACATACGTAAAAACATAAAATACGATCATGCACAAAAAGATAAAAACCCAATTCCTTGGGTAGATGCACTTAAAAGTAAGTATGCTATAGTATGCTATTTGTTCAGTATTTAATAAGTAGGAACAAAATCCCACATGATGGTGCTTTTAACATGCTTTATTTGCACAACCCGTTTTTCAGGTGGAAGCTTTTTATAGGCATGTCTGACTTTGCAGTCTCATTATTTTGTGCGCATACAGTGCTAGTTTATAGACACAAAGTTACAATCCATCCCCAGCTTCATACTCACAGCACTAACTTAAAATATACTCTGGCACTGCATTTTCTTATGTGAGAGGAGCAGTATGATACAGTGGGTTTAGATCCGATAATTTGTTTTATTTCCAAATATAAAAAGGCTGAGTTTAGTGGTCACTGGTGCTCTGCTTGGATTTTCCAAAGACAGACCTGATGCCCTTGGTTGATCCCTCTCATTTCTAGCTCCTCATTACAGTTCCCCTACCTCTCTTTGCCCCAGGTTCTCTTAGTCAGCCTCAGCACTCCACTCAAAATATTTTGTCCAGTGTACATTTTTTTGCCTTAATCTTCTTGTTCTCTGTCTCCAGCAGTCTCCATGCCAGGTCATACTGCTCCTTTGTACCTTACACACCACATTCGATTTTACAATTTATGTGGCCTCTGCAGCCACATACTAAGTTCCTGGTTTCCATCTACAAGGTCAGTACAAGCACTTCGTGTGCCACAACCAAGCTGGAAAGCAGGATATGAAATTTGTTAATTAATTGCTGCCATTGCCACAGAATTATATATTCAGACAGCATAAGTGCACGCCAAAGCTGAACAGTACTGACTATTACTTATGCAAGAGAGTTATCAGGTAGTGGAGGAGGCTGCAAGGATCACAAGTTAGTGAGAAGTGCATTTTTACTGTACTCACAAATAATTGGCCAAGTTGTGCTCCTGTAGTGTGTGTGTTTCAAAGCCATGAGGCACTGTATCAAAGTAGTCATTTCCTATTCCACAGATAAAGCACTTTGTCTAAAAGAGAGAATACAGAGCACTTCAACACTCTAATAACCTTTGCCCCGCTTTGAGAGAAAGCCAAAAAAAGGGTAACAATTTTCTTGAAAATGGCAATGCATCATATATAATACATGCTGAACAAAAAGGCTTTTCTTTTAATGATTCTGACTGGATACCTCAACTAAGACACTTGAATAGAAGCTTAACTACCATCAGGACACTTTCTTACTGTTTAAAAAAAAATAAATCTTTGCCAGCTCTAAGTGAACAGGTATCAGGAGACAGAATGGCATACAAGGGTCACAGCTGACTTTTTTAATACGAAGCAGCACTTACTGTAACACATGGCCATATTTACGTCAATGCCTGTTGTGCTTGTCCAGCTGAAACTGAATATGCTCCAAGTTCAGATTACAAAACAGAAGTGGTTTGCAACACTTTCCTGACTTCTTACATTTATACTTCAATGACAGAATAGAAAACCACAAAGTACAGGATACTTTCACACATACATTAACCAAAGAAAAGTACATTTGAGATGAAATGTAACATGACAGTGTTAACACCCTGTGTTAGAAACCTCTAGTTTGAAGACCCAAAAGACTTAAATAGCCACAGACATGCAATTCACTATAATTCACATTGTATGATATCAGACCATGTACAGGACTATATTTTCCTCTTAGTTTGAAAAACTATCCACTAGCTAACTCATATTTTTATTGAAAACAGATATTCATGAAACCTGAAAATAGGTATGGTTCTGCAACTGGATGTTCTTACCTCCATGTCTTCCTTAACTTGCTCTTGCTGATCTCTTAACTCACCAAAAGCATCAATAATTAAACCTAGGGTTTAAGTTAAAATGATAGTTAATGTTCAAGAACAGAACTCTGACAAGGAGTATTCATAAATCCAGGGATAACATAACTCTGATAAAGAATATTAAATGAGACTCTTATGCGGAACTAATAGAAGCCAATATGCATTCCAAAGACAATAAAACCAGCTCGGTATATAAAGCAAAATGAGCAAGCCAAAGAAACACCAGTAACATGGCTGGCAGTACCATTTTGAATTATAAAATGGGACAAGCAGACCTCTGTTTTATTCCCAGTGCTCTAGTCTTGAATTACTACATTAAGACATACTTGGTTTAACAGTGATTAAGGCCTTACTATAGAAAGAATACTACTGTACATTTAACAGAGTTCAGCTATTTATTACATGGCAGATGCAGAGAAGCCCAGAGGTCTGTCCTCTCTCAATATGGTTGTCATGGTCAATAGTGCAAGATTCCACTACTGGAGCTCTACAAAAGTAGAGGGTCATTTGAGGGAGATACAGAAGAAAGAAAAAGAAGAATCACAGGCTCTATGGCTCAGATTATAAACTGCTTGCAATCTTCCCTTCACCTACTCCAATACAAATAAGGACAAACTCCACAATGACTAATGACACTCCTGTACTCAAAGCTTGAGTAAGTAAAGGACTCTATTCTTCAGCCACTCACAAAATGAAGAAACAAACAGTATGAGATATGCCACTTCAGGGTATAAAAAGTTTTGCACTCTGCACTTACTGTTGCTTGAGTAAGAGTAATAAACAATTTACCACAAGCTCTAAGTTGCCTTTTGAATTTCCTTGTGAGTCATAAAACACCCTTACTGCTGTCAAAATTATCCTAAGTTAGCTGTTAGTATGTGTTAGGTATCAGTTAGTGTTAGGTATCAGTATTTATGACAGCAAATGAACCCAGTGAAAATATTTATCCATTTTCCCAAAAGTGAGAATATGTTCCTGTTAACTTGTGCAAAATTTAATAAAAATACAACCTTTTTGGCATTCTTGACAATATTTTAAAGGTATAGGATGAAAACAGATGAGGCTTTAAGCACTTTAGGTAATAACATAAAACATAATTAATGTAAACATAATAAAAAAGTCCTTGATATGACAAAATTAAGCATCCAATATCCAGATTAAACAGTGAGACACACTATCCATCAAATAGTTTCACTGAAATTCCAAAGCTAACCTAATGGCAGCTAACTTTCCATTGTCATTAACCAGGCTATACTAAGCTGTTTCATACCAAGCACCTTTCTTTACTCTTAGACACTGTTCAAATAAGCAGGCATCACACAAAACAGCAATTTTTATGTAAGAAAAGACTAAACCTCTTAAAGCTATGCTCCTATTTTCACACCGCTATTACCAATCTGAAGATCTGCCAGATAGTCAAAAACATTAGATATTGGCAGGGGGAATACTGACAGCAGTACTGATTTTGTCCACAGAAGCTCACATAGGATGGGTTACATGGAAAGACAGTTTTAAGTTATGCCACAAGATTTCTAATCACTTCTCTTGCTGATTTATAGGAGGCTTTTAGAAAGGGCAATGACAAGATAGAAACTGTAGTATAGTGACACTGTAGTGTCACTACAGTGACACTCCAAGACAGTGTTCTTGGAGCAAAAAATTTATTTTGTTTCTATTGATCCAGTTAGAGCCTGTTGATTTTACAGACTCAGAAGAGCAGTGTATGAACAAAAGTCAGCTGGGTGTAATTTACTATGTAAATCTGTTCTTCATGATCTGCCCTGCTGTTCTGTCTGAATCTTAGACGTGTGATCACCATAGCACTAGGATCTCTGTACTGCTAAATAACACCTTCCATCTCACTGTGGGTTACAGACAAATACCTTGGATAATTGCGAGCAGGATGACAATCACAAAGAAGAAGAAAGTGATGTCAAAGATAATCCGATAGATTTCATATTCATCTCCTGCTGGATCCTCTATTTCATCACCAATGCCTCCACCTGCACGTACTCCAACATACATATGAAACATGTAGCACTAGAAAAGACAAAACAAAGGGATACAAAGGTTGTCAGCAGCTAAAAGCAAAAATACCCACTATTACAAATTCAGTAGTTGGTAGAACTGGTCTATGGTCTAGGAACTATGCCATGTCAAGCCATCTTTTTCTCTCCTTTGAAGTTATGCATATTTCTGAGGGACGGGAAATGCTGCTGTGCAGCTGAAGCTGCAGTATTTCATGTTCTGTCATTACGTAGCAGTTCAATAATATCAAAAGTTCAACTACCAGCAGCCCAGCAGCACTCCATGATTCATGTAAAATCATTTCAGCAGTGTGTAAAAACAAAATACCATCACCACCATAGCCATCTCCTTTTCCAATTTCCTAGCTCAAAAGTGAAGGATTTTCCTCAATTTTGGTGCTTAAAATTCAAATTTAAAATCAAAAAACCCTCCTCCCACAATGCAAAACAAAACAAAAAACTCACAACCAAGAAAAAACGTTTGTGAATGCTTGTGCAGAGAAGAGAATGATAATTGAAAATGCCTGAGAATAATACTGTGAAACTGCGATATGACAAATGGTATAATAGGTCTGTCAGTGTAGTTACCTGGGATGCTGACAAGTCAAAATTTCCAGTTTAATCATGTTATAATTTAAGAGAAAAGTATGATATCACTCTCTAGAGGTCTAGAGCAGGGAATTGGTTCTTTTGCTTTAAGCAGCTTTACAAACTACAGGTCAAGGTTTCTCAGCCCTATAAAAAAATAGTGATTACAGTAACTAACTCCTAAAACCTAACCATACAAATAATCCATTCTATTTCTATGCCACAGTATCCCCAGAATCCATTCTGTAAGAAATTGATGTAGTAACATACAGTGCTGAGTGACACTTGTCTGAAAAATCTAACAATTTGTTAGAGATAGTTTGTATTCTGTGATTGAAAGGTAATAATTAACTTAATGAGTGAATGCCATGTTACTTATCTAAAAGTCTAAATTATTTTTTTATTTCTAAAAAAATTATATATTTTCTCTACTCATTTTTTTAAGTCCCATTTCAAGTCTTAGTATTTTTTACAAAAGACAACCGTGATTTTATGGTATATCACATGTTATTCTAACTCACTCCTGTATAACATTATAGCCTTGTGGTATGTGTATTTTCAGAGAATTACAGAGCAGGTCAGATCAGAGGAACTTTATGAGGTCACTGCTCCAAGCATGGTCCACTATTACCTCAGACAAAATTACTTTGGGCTTTATCCAAGTCAGGTCATTGCAACCTCCTAAGGATAGAGACTGCAACAACCCCTCTGAGCAACCCGATCCATTGTTTGGCTCTCCTCAGTCAAAACACATTTTTCCACTTAATGTCCACAGTCTCCTGCCATGCACTTGCTGTTAAGAGCCTGGATTTGTCTTCCCAATAACACCTCTGCAGACAATGGGAGCTTCTCTTATGCACTCCCTACCCTGAAGCTTTCTCTTCTCCAGGCCGAACAAGCCCAATTCCCTCAGGCTCTCTTCCCATAGCAACTGCTCCAGGACCTAACAATTTAACAGCTCTCCACTGATTTGTGTCCCAGTTTATCTGTTTTTGTTGTACTGAATGTCCCAAACCAGACAAAAATATAGACATACTTCTCTACTTCAACAGTTTATCTATTTATTTGGCTTTTAGATGTTGTAAACTCCCTGGAATAGATTCATATTGCATAACATACTGAAATACATTTAACTTGTACATGATTGCTTTTAGTGGGATATTAAGGGCAATGCATCTTAAAAATTCTTTGTGGTTTAAGCTCTACCTACCACCCATAACTCCAAAGCCTGGCACTGTCTTAATAAGTACAAAATAATTTACAGTGGTTCTGGACACAGTGGTTACAGAATTGCCTATTGAAAATAACCATGGCAAGTCATGCTAAGAAAAACTGATGCATTTCAAAGCTTAAACAAACATTTAAGTATTTAAATTACTTCTGAAAATCCTTGTCTATAACTGACCTTCCTCCTGAATGACCCATAGAATTTCAGGATTCAGAAGTACTGCCCTTTAACTGGCTCAGCTCAGCTTCACAGCTTGTAGTTGTTTCGCATTTTTTGAAAAAGTATAACAAAGTATAATATCACATTTCTTCTATTCCTTTACGGATGTGTTTGTTTAGCACACACAAGATCTATCTACTTGTTGAGGAGTAGATAGATCATATTTCTCCCTTTGCTTTCAATTGCAATCTTTCCTGCTTGCTGCCTAATGATACGAGTGCATTAATAGGAATTACAAGAAGGTCAGGATCAAACCACAACAGCTGGAGAAAAAAAACAAAAAGCAGAATACTTACTGTTAGCATATCATCACACTTCATGTCTGGCATATCACCATCTTCACTCTTGTTGTAGAACTTGCGGAAAAAATTGAATGCCACTACTGTATACAAGTACACCACTACTGCCAGTAATCCCACTGTTAGGACAAGCTGGAAGACAAAATTACAAAATGAATATAACATCACCATGGAATCATGATTTATCTTTTCTTTCAAAAAAAAAAAAAACAAACTAACAATAATCTGTATGTACTAGCAGCAGAACTTTCTTTACTTTTTCTCTTTGTGTTTTTTTGTAATATACGGTAATATACCTGCAAATTCTCATGCAGAGATTGTGCATTTCATTTTATTTTGAACAAAAACTATGTTTCAGAGATGTAATTACAAAGACAAATCTTATGGATACATACACAATGAAACAATTCATTAGAATCATATACAATCCCCATAATCAGAAAAAAATATCTGAACATTTACTACCTAATAGTAATAGAACTATCACCTATTATATAATTGCAATACAGTACACCTACTAATTTAATAGGAAGCAACTTTGTTTACATCTATGAAATATAAAAAAACCCCTGTTCTTAATATTTTAACATCTCAGAAAAGCAGCAACAAGTAGTCTGTTGCTCAACTGCTGCATCGTTCAGATTTTGCTGTGAGCTTTATTGAAAGCAGCTGGAACAGAGCTTCAGTATCCTGTAAATTAATATTTCACTTGTATAGCTCGCAGATCTAAAAAGTTCCTTATAAATAATGCCCTCTTACTTAATAGGTAATTTTCTAAATCTTCAGTACTGTTTTTAGAAGAAAGAATACTTATATTATTATAATTACATTAGCAGTCTTGCTGGAAGATCTTCTGAGCAGAGCGAGGATGGCTTTTTTACAATTTGAAATTGTTTACAAAATTGCTTGTCAAGGCCAGCAGCCTTGAAGAACACTGAGTCTCATGTTACGTTAAATGCCATTTCTACAACAGATTTCAGCAGACGAAAAGCCTTAGTTACTTTTTTTAAAGTTAAACCGGAAATGCAATTTCAGATTCTATAGTTTAAGAAGACATTTCTCATCATCCAAGAGCTGCGTTTCTCAAACAGTCCTCTAACAGAATGACTAACAGAGTCTCAAGCAGACCTTTCTTTAGATGAATCTTGAAAAAAGTTTAAACAGCAACTTTATGGAACAGTTGCTCATAACAGTTAGAGCCTGTCATAATCCTAGTCCTGTTTTCTTATGCTTATAAATCCCATTGGCTGGTTTCCTCACCAACTCAAGTTCTAGAGTTCCTGATGAAAGAACAATTCTGTTGTCAACCTGCAGAGCACCTGAATCAAATAATGAAGTGATCTTTCCCGTGTACTCCTTAAGTAAAAAAGCTGAAAAGAGATGACAGTTGATACCTGTTTTCCGTTGTGGGTAACAGACGACAGGATGGTTCGTAATGTCTTGAATCCCATTGCAATGTCAAGGAGGTGAGCAGCAAAGAAAAAATTGTTGTAATGGCCAAGGACTGACATGGTCATGTACCATGCTAGGTAAAGGAAAGACTAACAGAAAAAACAAGTACATTCAAAATAAAACTCATGGCTTTCATCTTTAACTTAATTCCAAACACTAAGGAAAGGTAGAAATTTCTCAAATGTGCTCTTCTTTAAATAGAAAACAGTTCTTTTTAAACAGACAATTTTCCAGAAATCTTTGAGAATTTTCTCTTTGCACAAAAATATTAAATCCTCAAATACAAAGTCCACAAGATATGGGCAAAATCGAGAAATTCAGAATTTATATTGTAAAAAGTCATTTTGAAATTCTTAAGCTCTTATTTGTAAATGTCTCTACTGTAAGAAAAAGATTTTCTGATTTAAATTACTTTTTTATTAATTTCTAAATAATTACATTAAAATATTAGTGACCTAAGTTAGTTAATGACAGATTATAGGACTCTGCAAGCAATGAAAGGAATTTTGTAATTAATTCAAACTACTAAAACTGCTATTTAAACATATAAGTATTATTTAAGAAGCTACTTAGCTTCTATTACCACAAATGTTAATTTCATCTGTTCTTCTATCAATTAATTTTTATTGAACTTAAAGACAAGTACATAATTATAAGAGAAATTACACTCCATCCCTTAAAAAAAATACTAGTCCCAAACACACATTGATTACAGATTATGCTGTCCCTAGACCTGGAGATTTATTGTTTTCACCTTTCCTGAGTACATTCAGATTCTCCGTCTGTCCTAGTTTCAAAATAATTTTTTCCCAACCATTTTTCTTAGCAGTAAAGTAAGTGGTTAGGCAAGCAATAATCATAACAATCGTATGACTGAATTCTTAAACTGCATTTCAACATTCTTGCTTATCTTTCCTTGGTTTCTTTGCTTTTAAAGACTCCCTTTTTCAAATTATTAAAATAATTTGCATCATTCTGCAGCACATCTTACTATCAGTTTCAGTGATACAAATTTAGCAATTCCAGATACATTAACTGATCTACCTAACTACGTATATTGATCTGACTGTGCTCCAGGAATATTCAAGTGTTCATAAAATTTATGAACAATATGAGATATGGCAATTAGCATTTATATAGTCAGTTTTCTAATTCTACAGTGCAGTGCTTGCTTATTGCTTCTAATAAAGCGTATCAGAAAAGGGGCAGGAATTGACTGAGGTTCTATAGGCTACTACCAATGTAACTGTGAAAATACTTTCACAATGTTTCTAAGCTTTCAAGATTTCCTTCATGTAGTAAAATAAATATAATTCAGAGTATTTCATATCTTTCATTGATGCACTTTGCATTAACAAGTGCATATTGCTTTTTAGAATGTGAATATATATATATATATATGTATATACTGAGAAACTTACGTTATCAGTGAAAACAACTCCTAATTTCCACATCTGATACTTAACATCAATGGAATTTAGCCTATAAAAACAAAAAAATAGATTACATTTTATAGCAAAACACAACTGGAAAACATACAACACAATCTGTAGGAAGTGTATTGTCACATAAAGAAGTCAACAGATCTATTTCTCCAAAAGCTGAAATACATCAGAACCTTGTTCCAATTCACACTTTTACTCTAGAATGAACTTGTCCAAAAAAGCTGAAAATCAAATTCGTAAATACTGTTTTGGATTCATCAGACCTAATACTCATCGATTTCTACAATGTTATGATGCATGCAAGTGAAATGAACTGTCTTTAAAATCCATGGAGAAAAAAAAGATTTTATTTAATTTTTAATGCAACCCATCTAAGCCTAAAGTAGCTGTCAAAAAAGGTCACAGAATTTGCAGCCCAAAATGCCAATTCTTTAACTTAGTGATTATAGCATACCTTGAGTGACACAATTGGATGACATTAAGGACAGACAAATTTAGATAAAATGAATCTCAGAGTTTGTTCAGAAAATCGACCCATTTTTCTAAGGATGTAAGAAAAATCATTAATGAAAATATGATAATTCTTACCAGTTAATGAGATTGATTTAGGTACTTAGGAAAATCTTCTGTTAACGTTACTTTTTGTTCAATAGAAAGCTTCCCATCATAAAGAAGAAGCATTCTTTATTGTCAGCTGGGTAGGAAACACCACTTTTATTGCACTGTGTCAAAATTCTGTGCTAGGCACTGAACGTCAACAGGTGATATTTCATAGAGAATGGTGCCACTTGATCATTACAAGAAAGAATGCATTGAACCAAAACAAAACAATGAGTTTTGAGACAATGGGGTGTCCATAAGCTACCTGTTTGTCTTGGAAACAGAGCATAGAATAGATTATTACTCTAAGGTAACCTACACAAAGCCTCTGCAAGGATCCACTAGGCTTAAGGTTCCCTAGTAAATAACCAAATGCTTATTTTACATAAGCATCCATAAGGGGAAAGGTTTGAAGTTGAGCTCCCTACACATGCATCATTCCTTTCAACAGAACAAACTGGGAATTTGGACATTAACAATGACTGTGCCTGCCTCTTAACCATGATGGCTGAAGCCATTACTCACTTGCAGATATACACTTCTACTTGGACAAACAGGCACATCCACACATTTCTAAACTCTGTAGTGTCGTCATAGCAGGTATAAATCTTGATACTTCAGCTGTAAAAACTACTGCAAGTAAAATTCCTTATTTTTTCACTAGCCCTTATGGGCAAAAGGCAGACTGTCACCTGAGGGAAAAGTCTACTAGTTTTCCAGGAACAATCCTGTTCTCTTAGATACTACATTACTAAAAAGGGGGTTACCCACTCCAGAATCTTTTGAAAACCTAGATTATTGTTTCTCATTACAAGGAAGAATAAGACCTTTTAAATTCTTTCTCATTCTGAGGCCAACTGCACTCATTCTTTGTACACTTCACACTTATGATATGGTTTAACTTGTCACCAACCCATGAAAACTTCAGATCTTCCAGGAGAAAATTATTTACATTTTTTCTGTTCTTGAAAGTGGAGGAATTCTACCATGTGAGCACTTGACAGAAACTCTGCATATTTTCCAAATTACCCTTATGTTACTGCTTGCTGCAGATTATTGAGCCTTATCTGCCTCTTCTATTGACTCTGACTAGACTAATGATCACAGAAACAACAGTTACAAAGGGAAAGGGACTGTCAAGTAATACTCACGATGGTGCCTGATAATTAACTTTCATGTTTGTGTCTTCTGTATTATTCTCTCAAATATACATCATCCATGATGCATCTAGTTTAACATTATCCACCCCAAAAATAATTCAATGCAAAAGCAGCACCACTGTCTCAATCTCAGTGTGCAAAATTTAACTGTCTTTACTGTCTAATCTACAGTAGAGCTCCAACTCCATCATCCTCCTTAGCTGGTTATATTTAAATAATACAGCAACATATTTAAACAATGATTTAAATATTAAAGTTCATATTTATACATCTAAATAAATATACTTTAAAAATACTCAAGACTGCATCCATGAGCTGAATGGCTCTGCAGGAGTCAGTACACTGCAAATTTTTTTAATGAAGTATATTAGTGGGACGGGCAGGAGCTTTTGAAGAAGCATGGTCACCTGCAAGTAGAGTGCTTTAAGGCCCTTTCAAAAAGGCTATTTTCCCAAAGGAAAGGGAAAGAAACAGTAGGAGCTAGGGGACAAGGAGACAGAAGAAAACCTGTTCACTTGTACTGGGAATGACAATGCTACACGCTGCTCTTCCCTTCAGTGTTGTAAGAGACGTGGGTGTCTGGTCTGGCCTCAGCCTGCACCGCCTCCTCCTGGCACACGCAGGAGCAGCAGCACCAGAGCTGTGACCTGCACTAGGTCATAGCATTCTGTTTTCTTCCCAAAGTACTGCAGTAAGGGTGCAACTCCAATGCTTGTCCCACCTCTCTCTTCACTGTGCTGTAAATATATTTCAAATTCTGAATCTGGTATATGTGTAAGTTTTAGTAGCTTCATTAGTGTTCATATTTGAAACTGTTAAAAAAGTGCATAAATGAAGCATATATTTTTTTATGTGACTGGTTCTGCAAATTTTTATCATAGTTTTTTATTTTCCAGTAACATATTAATCTGTTATGAGTATGGAATGATTTCTCCAGGGAGAACATGAAAGATGGAGGAGGTCATAAATTTTTTTTTAACCATATATAACATGGAGGAGATATCAGAGATGTCAAAAACATCAGGCATCCTTCAGGCATGATTCTTAAATTAAGTATTCCATCAGCCTTCTCCAACTGCTTCATTCTGGTCTGTTTGTTCAAGATTATTCATGAAAACATTATTTCAATTTTTTTCCCCTCATATGAGTCATGAGCACACAGGGAAGGGAAAGTAGTTTTATTTTGTTTTTATACCAATAATAAAAGTAATAAGTTTTTTTTCCTAAACTCAAGCATGGGTCCTACTATAATCCAGCAGGACCAAAACAGCAGGTAAGAAAGCATTCTGGAAAGTACTTTTGCCAATATATTAAATTTTATTTAGTACTGAAATGCCAGAGAGTCCTTGAGCCTTAACAATGTACCTGATTGATTGTTCAGACTCCCAGTTTATTAATATCCATCTTTTATAAAGATGGATAAAAGAGCCATCCTTACAAAATCAGCTCTTGCTTCAATGCAATTCTAATCTGCCAGTAGCCCCACTGTCTACTTCTCATAATCTTTGCAAACCCATAGATAAAATGCTGCTTTTAAAGAAAGCTTTGAATAAACCTTTACATTAGAATCTCTGGAGCGTTAAAATTCCATCTGTTAAAATACGTTCTATCTAGTTGAATACCTTTTTTATAACACTGGAAAAAAACATTTTGCAGTGCTTTACAAAACCTGAGGATGCCCCTGCATTGCAATGGAGAATTTACTACTCTGAATGTCTAGGGGCTTTTGTTCAGGTCTGTTTAAAATGATAAGCAAATGCACAGTTTAGGGAAAACAAATGATAAAAGGATATGGAGCTTAATCATCCAATTCCTATATTCTACTGGTCACTAGCACTCAAATTTATTCCATCATTTCTGTATAGTCAGCAAACACATTGCCATTTTTGCCTGTTCTTTCCAGCAGAGTTGAAGTGAGAACTATTAAAAGGAGATTCCAGCCCAGTTGTAATGACATCATCAAAACAGTGAGAATGTGATGTATTCAAGCAGCTGTGCACTAAACTAAATCTTCATACATAAAAAACCAGAGGAATCCTGCCCATATGTTGTCTATAATTAAATAAATTTACTATATCAGTCAACATAAGAATTTATTTATCTTATATAGATATACATAAATGAGCAACAAATGTATTTTGTCTGAATGGCAAACCTTGAACACTTGATTTTAACTTAGAAAAAAAAAGCCCAACAAAATTTTTTAAAAATAAACAAACAAAAAACAATCACAAGCAAATGGAGGCAAATGCTTACACAGCAGAAAAGGAGCTATCCTTCTTTGGTTTCTTCTTTTCTCGAGCATCACTAAAATCGAGAGCAGCTTTGTCCATTCCTAATAACTCACTGATCCTGTCACGGCCATAGAACTCACCATATTTATCCATGACCTAAAGTTAGAAGGAATATTCAAAAATATTCATCAGTTGGGTAGGTAAGCTGTTATTTGGCCTGGATCTGAAGCCAAGAGGTTTAACATACATGATATTTCTCGTCTGTTTGTTTCCATCTGTTTATCATATTAGTCAGTAATACATTTTTTTTCTGCTCAATTACAGTCCATCCAATAGGGGCAAAAGGTGGATGTCACAGAATCACAGAATGGTTAAGGCTGGAAGGGACCACAGTGAGGCATCTGGTCCAACCTCCCTACTCAAGCAGCGTCATCCCAGAGCACATGGCACAGGATTGTGTCCAGACGGATCTTGACTATCTCCAGTGAGGGAGAATCCACAATCTCTCTGGGTAAAAGATGTGTCAAAGATAAGATGTTTGTACTCACTTAATGAAAATAGGAAGAGGAAAGTAACCTAGCAGAAGGACAATAACTAAATCAATAACATCACTGACAGAAGAAAAAAATATACTATGAGGTCACACAGAAAAGGGATGTTTTGAAGATCCTAGTTACATGAAAAGCTATGATTAAATTAGATTTCACAAAGACAATATTTGACCCTTACTAGTTATTCCTTTTAAGAAAAAAAAAACCACACTATATTTATTCTGCTTAAATAGGTTTTTAATAACCTGATTTTTTTATATTTTTAGAATTTTTTTTTTATCTTTTAAGAGGAGTGTTTCATATTGAAACAGTATTGAAAAATTTCCTCACATAAACTAGCTACATTGCAACATTTTATGATCTTATTTTTATTAGTTAACAATGCAATAAAATTGTAATACACATAAAATATGCAGGAGTCACAAGATCTCAGACATAAAGTTACAGCTAAAAATTATTGTCAGTGAATTCAAACTATCTCCTGTCTCTTTCTTACAAAATTTAATATATTTCATAAGTAATTTTTCTGGAAATGAACATTTACTTGCTCTCATTCTCACTGAACACACAGCTGCTTCCTAAATATTATCTGTCACTTCTCATATTAAAAAGAATACTCAAAAAAATACAAAATTTTCTGTAATAAGATCATAACTCAGTGATTCCTGCAGGTGAGGTGGTACTTTGCCAGCTTTCTAAACTGCAATGCTTTAAATATTTATTGATATTTTTGCAGATTTTGAGAGACAAGCCTTTTTTGTAACATGCCTGAAAACAGTCCTTCGTGATTATGGATTATTTTCTAGACTAGGGATTAAAGTAGAAATATATATAAAAGAAAACATTCTTTTCAAAATAGCATATTTGAAGGCACTTAAATCTATGCAGTGCAGAGTATAAAGCATCAAATCTCCACACAATTTAAAACCATACTCCTTTCCTTTTGATTTGAGCCTTCCTTGACCCAGCATATTGACAGAAGCAATGTAGAACTTTTTCTTGAGTACTGTGTGAGAGTTACTCCTTCCTCTTTGCTTAGACAGACAGATAGAAATCTGCATATAACAACTTCAAATATGAAAAAAAAAAAATATTTTCCACAGCAAAATGAATGCACAATTCGAAGAAATTTTTGTCCTGTTGGCCTAAGACTGTTACAGAGCAGAAGAGCTAAGAGTATTAAAAAAGACACATTTCCAAAAGTATGATACATGATTGGCATTAAAGTGTGAAGGAGGGGTAAATCTGATCCAACAACAGGAACACCCTCTTTTTCAATGGTGACCAAACACACTAAAAAGATTATTCTTGCTGTAAGCTATTGTACAAATATTAGATTTATTTCTTAAGAGCAAGCTGAGAAAACATTTGAAATAGCATTTGTAAGAAATGAGCTTCCGCAGTCCCCGCTTAGAGAGGACTGTTTTTGAGAGAGAGATTGCTAGGTTATGTGATAAAAGCTCACCTGCACACCCACAAAGGAGCACAGAGACACAGTGGCTGGGGGAGAGTACAAAGAATACCTTGCCCAGCTACATCCAGGACCATCAGCCCATTAAAGGCCCATTTCCTTGAGCCTAGAGGACTACAGTGGCACAATGGCAGGCAGGAACCCAAACTACAGATTCCCAGTGAATGGATACTTTGCCTGGTCCCTCCCACGGCTGTCCCAGGAGAGCCTCAGACTCAGTGTCCAAATCTGAAACCCATCAAGATGAGTCATTGGTCGTAAGTTTCCAGATCACCTTTCAGTCTAAGAGGATTACTGCCAATCCCATAAATAGGATGTTATTGGATGTTATAGGGATGAAGCAAAGACGGAACAAGGGATGTATTTAGGCGATTTGGGGAGGAAAAGGTGTGGTTAAAATTCCTTTTTAACCTTCTGTTGGGTGAGGGACACTCTATTCTTTCTGTATGGAGGTGAATACATAAATACACACAGACAAAACATTTTACAGTTTGCAATATACATACAAGTGTACCCAAAATTCTTCACGTAATTTGATGAATGTATTTGAATTCCTGTTTTATAAAACAAGTTGTATGTAGAAAAATTTTGAAAGAATAACTATCCAAGCCACTCCATAGTAGTTGTAAGAATAAGGTAAGGAATTCTTTGTATTTTAAAACTGTAAATATGGAAATCTACACTAAATCAAAGTTATATTTCAAAGAAGTGGAGTCCACATTCCTTCAAACATGAAAAGAAATAAGCATTAGAATTTTATTTTAACTTCATTTATCTTTTCAAAAATAAGCCTTACCTTTCTTTTCACAAATTTGTCCCAATAGTTATTTGGAAAAGACCTGAAAAACACATATAAACAAGATTACATTTTAGACAGTCGTAAGAAGGTGCAGTAGTTACTAAGAGGGCATAAAAATTACATACCCATATTGTTTCTAAGAGGCTCTTTGTGGTGGCTATCACCAGCTAGTCACTAGTGAAGCTCCTGGAGTGAAAGTTGCCAAATGGTGTTCAGCCTACAATGTAAATGAGGCTTGGGAAGCACAGCAGAGCCAATGCCTGCAGATGGGGTTCTAGAGCAGTTACCTCCTACAGTCCCACCGGGCAGAACTTTGAATAGGTGATGCAAAGCACAGCTCACTCTCCAACTGAGACCAATGAACAACCATCATCACTGTGCTTGCCAAAACAAACTCATAGCTTTTTTTTTTTTTTTCCTTCTATGCAGAGAAGTAATTTTAAGGCAAAAATCTGGGAATGCTTAAGATTAAACAGTAATAGTAAAAATTATAGTAAACATTAGCCTTGCAGGTTCCTGGAAATTTTCTATATCTTTGCTAGAAATATATCCCTAACAATTGTTTATTTCAGACAAGCTGGATGATAAGTATATAATCGTGGAAATAGAAGAACAATTACTTGCAAGGCTATAATGAGACAAAGTAAGTAAAAACTCACTGTGTGTTGATTACAAGTCTGTCCCACTGTCCTTTAATATCATCTTCCGATGGCTGCTCAGTTATATATAGCCCATCAAATTCCAATTTCCTTGCCACTTCCTTTTCTCTCTTAAAAATAACCAGTGGAACCTGCAATTGAAAAGAAATTACAGAAATTATTTGAAATGCACTGATATGTCTGCAAAATTTTAAAAACAGCTGGTTGTTAGGAAAAACTAAGTATCAAAACTGAACAAAGCAAAAATAGTACTTAAAAAAATGAAAAGACTTAACAATTGCCCAGAACACTGAAAAGGTGTTGATACACTAGGATCAGGTCATTCAGAACTGTTAAACTACAGTGTACCGAACAGTTGTAAAAAGATGGCCAAAACCCCTGAAAAGGGATCCTTCAAGGAAAAAGTTTTTCAGTGCTATGAAAGGATTAGAGGTAGTCAAGTGAAAGACAGCTGAAGTATATATATTTTTTAAATTCTTAGAAATTCTAGTTCCGAAATATTAACTTGGGATCACACTTTTGGATTTCATTTCAGTACCCAGAGATGTTAGAGGTTGCCTTTTATGTGTTAAAGAATTTTTAAGGTTTCACAGTGAGAAACAAAGTGATTTCACAACAAAGAGCAAACAAAGACTGCAAGCAATAAAAAAAGAATTGTCAGCAGCTGAGACACCTAATCAGTAAAGATCAGGCATTACATACAACTCTCTTTCATCAGCTGGATGACATTCAAAAGTACATTGCAAGAAGACAGATGTAAATACGGGTCCTAGCTGATTGGATTTTTCTTAGAAATCTGTTACCAATGAAAAATAAACTCTACTCTTCCCTGAAACTATTTCACAGGTCCACAAAATGCACCTACCTTGCATTACCCACCTTGACTGTAATAGTAGTCAAGAGTGAGCATGAGTATACTGAAATAGTAATAATGAAAATTAAGACTACTCAAGCAAAATGGTGATGACGTTAGATACAATAAAAAAGAGTTCTAACACTATTTTCAGACAGCTAAATGAGAAAAATATAATGGATTTCATGCTAATATAGTTAAGAAGATTTTAGATTTAAAAATCTCCAACACAAAGACTGAAACCATATTTTGGGTCCAGAATTGGAAAGAAGGCAATTAATTAAGATAAATATTGATAACAATGTCTTTCTCTTCTAGTCAGAGAATAAAAAATAAAAGCAGTTAAAAAAAAAGTAGCATAAAAAGTCATAGTAGAAAAAACCAAAAATGTATGAGGTGGGAGAAAGAAACATGTCAAAACCCAAAAATCTAAGCTTTCATGCTGCATGGCAACCAATGCAACAAGAAAATATTTTAGTATTTATTGACCTACAGAGTCACTGAAAATCAACACAGTGCAGTAACATAATGAACATTTCCTTGAACTACAAAGGCAGATTGTGTCTTTTAGCGTAGAACAAATTATTATCCATTAAAAGAGGAAAGACCATAAATAAAAGTATTAAAAGCACAAATGAGCAGTCGTACTGGGTCATAGCAAATGTCCATTTAATTTTGCACTCTCCTGCAGTTTAACCTATAGCTTTGCACCTGAAAGAGTGTAAAAATGAGAGAAGTACATCCCAGGTATACTTATCCCAGCTCCAGAGATTTATGGCATTTGGTTTTCTTAAACCATGATCAACATTTTGCCAATAGAAGTGGCATCTTCAGTTTCCACATCCCTAACAGAGATCTTCTGCAAGATATACCTTCAAAAGATGATTAAGGTCCTGCCAAAACACTACCAGCAGAGTGTGTGTGTTTGTGTATGAAAAGCAGGCATTTTGTACAGTCACAACACGCAGCAGCAGTAGTCCAAAATACTGCACTCTTTTCAAATGACCGAGCTGACAGACTAATAATGCAGATACTGTCATCTACCTTCCTCTGGTCATGTGTGTTCACACTTTGACAGTCACAAGCAGCTTCTGAAGCAGGTTACTGCTGTAATTGGCTGGCTGACAGCAAATCAGTCTCTGGCCTATAACTTCCTGAATTCACACATCACCTGACACACAATTTCTGTGTACATTACACTAACAAAATAGTATTTCTTTGCATAGTCCCCCAACCTGCTTAAGCAGGTTGACTTTGTTCCAATTTACTCAACAGGTAAAAAAGTTTGAAGCTAGACAAAAAAAAGTTAATATTTTTCTTACTTTCAAACAGTAATACCCTATGATGCAGAAAAATGAGATGACTGTGTGTAGGATGGCCAAAATCCGCAGCGTGGGCTCCATGTAGCCACTGCTTTCTTCCAGGACATAATGCACCGCAATGACCCTCTCATCATCGCTTTCAAGGATGTTCAGCTTGGTACTTTCACCATCAGATACCACAGGAAGTTCCTTTTCTTCTGTCACAGCAGATGTGGAGACCTGTTTAAAACACTTAATATTGCAGCTGCATTCCTTTGACAGGAGCTTTACAATACTACAAACTAAGCAGCATAGCTGAAAAGAATGATACCAAGGATAATATAACTGCAAAGAAAGAATTTTTTGCATAAAAATGTCCACAAATTATACCTCAGAAAGACCTCTTCATCTTGTTACACCAGTCTGTGACAGTGCACTTTTTCTTTTCTTTTCTTTTTTTCCACTGTCTCTCCATGTTAGCAAATTTGGTGCATGCTGAATTTCATCATCTCAAATTCAAGAAAGGGCACAGCCCTCTTAGAAGAAACCCCTGACAAACCCACATGTAGTCTTTATCATCAGGGCTCTGCCAGAAACTGGTTCCAGTCCAAAGACTCTAGAGTTGCATCAACAATACTAAAAGTCTTGACAAAATCAGTCATATCCTAGGCAGGTTAAGATGATGTGACTTCTTGCTGTACACACCCTCTCAGGAAAACATAATGGCACAAGAAAACATCTCAGCTGACATGGATTAATTTAAGTTGCCAATGAAGGCCCAGCTTGGCTGGTTCACTGTACTGTGAAATGGAGCATCTGAGGCATGGGTTTGCCTTTCAGCCTGCTGCCTTTGTCCCAGCAGAGTGCTCTGTAAATAGCTGTTTGAATAGAATAGAAGTCTACTCTTGCTTCACACAAACATTTCAGCTCTCACCATGTTAGATTTCTCAAGTGGTAGGATGAAGCGTGTATTTAATCTGTAGGCAGTTTTACCGCAGCATAGTCTACAAAACCCAAATGTGTTCCATTGTGCAACTCGAAAAGTAATATTTTGAGAAATTTACCTTATAGAAAAGCAGAATAAAGTTGATGGCAAAAGCAACAAATAACGCCAGCATCCTCATGTTGTAAAAGTTTCTTGCAAAATAATTCTGAAAATAGAACAGAACATAAATATACTTTGCCTAATAAAGATTCAACCATCGTTAGTAAGTTACTGTATGGAGGTGGTTTTTTTGTCCCCTATGGAACTTTTTAATAGAATTATAAATATTAAAAAAAAAAACCAACAGACTAACAAACATTTTGAGTGATGTACAAGTTCTCTCCTACTCCACATGTGCAATAATGGATAAAGGACCTTTTGTTTCATACCATGCAGAAAGGATGAAGGATTTCTAATTGCCTCTTACATCTTTTTAATTTTCCTCTCCATACACTTGGAGACAACAGAGACATGACAATGTAAGAGTAATGTAATAATAATACAGAAGTCTCCATCTTTCCTGCAGCTCAATATTCATACATATGGTAAATTGTTACTTTTACCAAGCACCAAAAAATTCCACATATAAGTTTATTTTAAATCTTTCTATTTCAAAATCAACTGGGTTTTTACCAGGTCAGCAAAAATTCATGTGTGACCTAAGTACCATGAGTAAAAGCTTCTCTGACATTATAATGCTCTCAAAAGGACTGCAGAAATGTAACTTTTTCATTCATGACAAATCAAAAACCTTTACAGCACACATTCTAAATGCTTTAACTTTCCCACAGGAATTCCTCCATTTTTCAGCCCTAATCATAGATTACTATTAATGAAATATTAAATGAGACTATTAGAAAAAAATTAAGCCAAATTTCCATGACTGCTACCTGACTAGCCAAAAAAAAATTGAATGTCAGTTCAAACACCAAATTTAAACACGTAAATTCTTAATAATGTCATTGACTGCAGTTTTGTAGTTTTGCTATGCTACTCATGTTACAAGCAGGCCATCCCTACACAATTATGTACTAGATAAATAGCAAAAGTGTATTTCTTTTTGCTTTGTGTTTCACCCTAGCCTCAGAGAATATGTGTGGAATCTCCTAACTAATAAAAGCATGGATTTTGCACAGTTCTACAGCAAACTCAGGGAGATCATATTTTACTGAGACACTCTCAGATTTAGTTTTATAATTTTAGTTAGTCTTATTTTTTACAGGTTTTAAGAAGTTTGACAAATATTAACTTGCTATTTCACAAAAAAAACCACAACAACTGTAACATCTTTTCTTATTTCTTTCAGGTTAAGCATTGTATCTCAGTAAATTTTTTTTATAGGAGAGCTTGTAATTTCCCAAACTTGTCTCTCAGGGAAGGAGAAATTCTACAGGCTTACTAGGTGCTGTAAAAACTCAAGAATTTCATTTCCAGGAAAATGCATGGGTGGTTTCCAATGATACACAGGCATCTTTGAAGGTCTGGGTTAGGGACAATAATTGTCTTTCTAAGAATTAGTATCTTGTATCCTAAGTTATTTGTGTGTTTCTTTTCTCTAACATTCCCATTAAACCCTTGCTTCTTGTCCTTTTTATGGACAATGGTGGAGAGAAAAATGTGGTCCATCAGATGCTATTTGTCTTGACATTGGAGGATAATACAGTGGTGCACATCTCTGCTAACAGCTAAACACATAAGCTAGGGAACAGCTTACAAGAAGCTTCTGTTGGTATGCAATGATATTCTTCCAGAAAACTGATTCCTGAATTTCTGGTTCTCCATATCTGTGCGTATGCAGTTGTCTTAATTTCTGTTTCCCTTTGTCTTCCTTGGTTTTCTCTTCTTTTTCTCCATCTTCTCCTCTTAGGATACAAATGAAGCCAAAATAATATGTCAAATTAATAAAATTGCTAAACAGAAACTTAAAATCACACCCTGAAAGAAACTATTCTATCTTTTAATGAGGTTCAAGTATTCACAACTCATGCAGTTCATGCACATGAGAAATATCCCTCTTCAGTCCAAAGTGCTGGCAAGGGTGACAGTCTAGTTAAGTTGGCAGATAAATGTATCAGTTTGGGACCTTGGAGTGAGAATGCTAACTGGTAGAGGCAGGTAATCAAGAATCTGGCAACCTTATTATAAAAGTGTCTTCTTCATAACTGTGCAGCTAATACTGCAGTCATAAAATGTCTGTAAGCTGTCAGCTGTATGTCTGCATGAGTGCCTACATGTCTAAGCGTTCCCCTCCAACTTGAACTATCTGGTTCCCACAAATGTTGCAGAAACTTTGGTTCTTCTTGGACTTCCAAGTCAAACGTCAAGTTTTAAATTCTGCATTTTTGCCCACCTGATGAACTCATAAGAACCCGCTCCAGGAGGAGACAGAAGTAAGAGTTTGTCAGCATCTGATGTGTGATTATCACCACGCTGTCTTATTACAGAAAGTCACAGTCAGTGAGCTGCCTTCTCCAAACACATGATCTAAAGATCTGTGAATTATCTTAGATGTTAATTTGACCTGTCAGCATGACAGATGAAAAGATCACAGGAGCCCATTTGAAGCCAAACCGGAGTGAGAGGCAACTTCTAAGTTACATTATTCATTTCTCTGTACCTATCTACAAACAGAAAAACTGATGTCCAAAGCCACTTCTCTTCTTAGAAGACATTTGATAAACTTTCACTTGAAAGTTTTTCATGTTAAGAGTAGCTTCAGGGCATCTATATAGTGCCAGGCACTGCACTGCTCACAGAGAATACAGGTATTACTGCAACTCACACAGTCAAGCAGAGTCATCAACAGGGAAGAGACCTTAAAAATCAACAATACTCTCCTTCACAAAGTTACACTGGCCGAGTGAGAAATTTGCTTTACTGCTTGGGAAGAAGAGATTTTGACACAGACAAAATCAAACACAATTCTGTATTTGTCATCACAGAAGAGCAAAATGTACATGTATCAGGAACCATAAAATATAGGGATGGAGAGCCATAGTTTTTACTGGTTAAAACCAAGCACTATATTTTGCTTTCTGCTATTTTTGTTCTGAGCTAATGTAATTAACATTAGATTTTAACATGTCCTAAAAGGGTTTAAACGACCATTGATCAACTCCTAACACTTTCTCTTCATGAAGATGTGAGAGTATTCTGTAATTCATTAAAATTATACTGGAATATTAAGGTTTTGCAAAATGCAAATAACTCAAAAAAAGTCATAGCAAATGGGAGGTGGAAAACAGATTCAGTCTCTACCACTGATGGATAGCAGGTCTCTGGAACCCCGGTGCTCTTATGATGTTTCCAAGAGATTTTCTTCTAGCTTTCAGATTTGCAAAAAAAACCCAGTTAATCAATCAAGCACATTCTAAAATAAACTAAATGGACATTATAAAGGATGCTTCTGGAAGAGAAAAATTCATAGAATCAGAGTGGTGCTTATTACATGGCATTTCCTTGCAAATGTGCACAGATGTGGAAGATTATTAAAAAAAAAACCAACAACCTAATTGTGGAATGTGAATGGACAGAAAATTAGAGGCAAAGAAGTACAAATCAACCTGGGTTTTTTTCAGTGAAACAAAACACTTTTTCTTTTGTAGGATCAAAGGTTAAAATAATACATACTCAGCTTTTTCAGGTTCTGATTTTGTTTCTTCTTTCTCTTCCTTCTCATCTTCTTTGACCTGCTCCTACAGAAAATCAGGTTTAAAAATGTGTCTAAACACTATTGTACAGTACAGAGTCAGTTAAAACAATACCAAGAATACAGAATGTTAGGGTTTTTCTGGTTTTGTTAAACAACCAAAAACCTGAGAAAAGATGATAATTCAATTTACATTAATGATGAGAGGGAAAATAATACTGAATTAAAAGCACTACAAAACACTATGTACTTAGAGAAGACTGTGGAAATTAAAGTTTATGATATCAGAAAGAGTAAACACCTGTAATTATATGTGATTCCTTTAAAAAAAAATCGGAAAACCCAGAAAAACATAGATGCAAGTTTTATTCAAGACTATACTCAAAATATGAAGGAGAGAAACATATATCAGAAATAGAAGATACAGTTACCTGGATTTTTTCCTGTACCTCAGGCATCGGGGCTAAGGAGGGAGTGCTCAGTAAATCACTCAAACCAGCATTTGGATTGTGAGGGATCAATTTATACTGTCCACCTTCTCGTTTCAAATCCAAACCAAATATATCTGAGAGTAGATCACTCTCTTCTGATAAAGTCTGCAGATCCGTCAAGTCTTCTGTCGGCAATGCAGCTTCTGTTGGCTTTCTCTCCCCTTCTTCTCCTTCCCCACGCACCTCATCCTGAGTGGGATCTGGCATATTAGCCAGCAGTTCAGCCACCTTGATTTTCTTTGCTCCTTCTACAAGGCTTCCTCCAAGCAGCAAACTGCATATGATGCGAAAGAAGCCCCGGACAACACTACAAGCAAAATGCAGTAAGCCCATCAAAATGCTCCAATAGGAAGAAAACAAAGCCATGACCATGTCCTTCATGGTCATTTTCTTCACTTTTTTCATCTGTTTCTTTAGGCTCTTCATGCTGAGCATTTTCATAAGAGTCATTAAATTATACTTGAGAGCTACTAATGCTGACTTCATGGTCACGAGAGAGAAGAAACCCATTCTAGGATCTTCTTCCTCAGGATTATCTTTCTCATTCTCCTCTTTATTAGCTGACCTTTCATTCAGATCTGACTCAGAGATCTGGGCAGCCAGTTGCATTTCAAAGATGGTGTCCTCACAGAAGTTAACAAAAAGCTCCATCTTTTCTTTCTCCCCGCCTTCATTTACAACATCAAATATAAACTGTCTCTTCGACTCTTTTACCTGAGGTTTCTCCCACTGAGTCCGACTTGACTCGCTTATTTCAAAATAAACTCGTTCAATGCGCTTTGCACTGCCCATGATTTCTATGCGTCCGAGGAAAGGCTGAAAATAATTCAGCACACTCTCTGACAGCTCAAGGAAGGTTTGCAAGCGGGTATCATGGGGCATGTGTTCTGACAGGTTGGTCAGGAGAACAGCGACATTGAAACCAATGTCTTTTGCAGGTTCATGAAATCGTTTCACAAACTCCTCGTAGTCCAAAGTCTCATTCTCATCTGTTTCAGCACATGACAGCAGAAACTCAGTTTCAGACTGGGTGTAATGCTTATGGCTTTCCATTGCCCTGTGAAAATCCCTCTTTGAAATGATCCCTTTACCATCAGGGTCATATTCTTTGAATGCATCAGAGGAAGTCAAATCTTTCAATTTTAAGAACATATCAAAAAACTTCAGAATCATCTCCACATTGTTCGACGATTCCACAAGCATATCAACCATCTGCTTTCCAATAGTTCCATTCACAACATTACCTAGATGTTATGACATGATATTAGAGACAATGATGTCAGCAAATGTTTTGGCAAAGAAAAGTGTATTATAACAACTAGTGAAACAATCAAAGAGTAAGAATGATAAACTATTGGATAACACACTCACATGAAAAAGCTAGCTGTAAAATATGAAATCCTTTACTAATACCACTACCCTAAGACTTGGAAAAAAACATAAGTGACCAAGTATTTGCCATTACAGAAAGGAAGACTTAACAAGGCTTGTAGAGAGACATCCGTTACATTTAATATAGTACTAAAAGTGGGGCAACATATTATGAGTTTCACTACAGTGGAACACAGACAGAACTAGTGTCACATTATGTAGATGAGCAGCTCAGTAGGTTATTCATGGAGCACAGCCCACAGTACTAAGAATTTCCTTTGCTTCTCAGTAACCTTCTATGAGCAATGCAGTAGCAGTAGAAGTGCATGCTACACTGCAATCTATGCTGCATTTACTGCCCTCCTAGTTCTCACAAGAAAATGTGGTAGGATACATGAAACAAGCCAAAAGGAAAAAAAGGAAAAAAAATCTTTGGATCATCTATGTGTATGTCTGGTTAGTCTAACACTCGAAGCACTAATACAATACCATAAAGTACCTAAGCTATTTCTTGACAATGACTACATTTCCTGGGGAATCATAATTTCAGGACCTTGAACCTAGTCACTAGATGAATCAAGTCTGTTCTTTATAGCTAAGATCATTACCAAAATAAATGCAATATATTAAGGGTGTTAATAAAATGACTGATAAATGGTTTAGTCCCTAGCACTCAGGATTTCAATTTAAATAGTAAAAACCTGTTCATCTAACCCAAAATATAAGTGACGTTCATGGAAACAAAGTAAAACTTCTGCTAGCCCTGCATTTTATACCGTTCTAGCATTCAGAATTAATATAACCTATATCTACTACACTACCTAAATCTCCCATTCACTTTCAGACCTGAAAGGGCTTCTCACAATTGAGACATGAACATTAAAAACCCAAAGGAAAATAGAGCATTATTTCTCAAATTAAGAAAATCACAAAGGTAAAAGCTTTGCTAGAACAACTGTGAAAGAGGATTTCAAATTTTTACTACCTTCCAGCATAGACAGCAACATGACAACCATATCTTTCTGAAGATCCATTAATTCCTTCAGTAATTCAATTTGACTGGAATCCTAAATAATAAACAGAGTACATATATATATATATATACACACATGAAAATGTCATATCGATTTCTTTGGCATTTATTTATGTGCATGCATATTTCACCTCGTAAAAAGGAGACTTAGAAATTAAGAAGATAATAGTGTCAAAAATGGTAATACAGTGAAAATATATTTAATTGCTGAACTCCTTACAGTACATTTACTCAAACATTTACACTATCATCTGTTTGGGGAACAATAATTTAATAAAGACAAAACCGAAGGTGAGGAAAAAATATAAAGCAATATCTGGGTATGTCAAGCTCACAGATGATGCTTCAATAATGTTTCATGTCAGCTAAAATATTAGTGCTTTCAGTGTAATCAAGTTTACAGTTATGAATACTTGTAAAAGCAGCAACAGCAGTAGCACAGAGCTCAAAGTATAACATGACTTAAAATGAGTTATTTCATTATAGGCCACTGAACTTTTTTGAGGGAGAAAGAAAAGTTAAAATAAAATTTTAAAACATTTATGAATAAAGTTCCATTAGTAAATCCTTAGACATACATTAAATTGATTTTTTTAGCCATCTTTTATTTCATTGGATTTATCCAGTTTGCTGTGTCAGTTGCCAATGATTTCAACCTGGAGTCTATCTGGATGGATTTATTCAACTACTAAATTTCTTCCTCAGTGACACCCTGTTGCATCGAGCCATTGATTAGGCATACTTGAGCAAGGCTGGACTTCAGTGAATGTCACAAAAAACTCAAGGTACTTTATGGCTGTGGCAGGATGCTTTGCCCTGACAAAGCTTATCTGCTTGGCCTGGAGTCCTGCCAGCAGACGAAGCAATGCAAGCTCTCTGTGGTGAGCCACCAGTGCTGCCATAGTGGTATTATTTAGTGTTGAATATGTCAAAAGGCCAGCCTGGCTTACCATCTTCAAACACACATCTGTCTCTTTGAAGTCAGACTTGACAGATAAGCTACTAAACTGACGTGGAAGTATATGACTGGCAGCCAACTCCTTTACGCTACAAAAATCCAGGCCACTTTCTGTCCTCACAATTAGTTTCTTCCACATACTTGAAGTATGTGGAGTTTCTCCTGTGGATTTGGGACACCTCTCCATGGTTACTTCCCAGGGATTGAGAGAAAGAGAAAGTACTCCACCAAAAGGAGTGTGGTGAGATACATCAACCTCTACTTAATGTTTCTTTTGCTAGCTTGAATATAATCGCTTTAGCAGAATTGCTTTAATATAGTGCACTTGGACATTTTACGTCATAGCTGGTCAGTGTTTTTTTTTCTGGTTAAGATCTTCTGTCTGTTCATTTGTCTTAATAAATAATTCATATTTTATAAATTTATCTCATTTGCCATCATTAAAACTTGTGGGACAGTGATTTATTCACACCTCTATAATTCCTTAAATTAAAACTGTTAACAAAATCTGAGGCTAAGGAAGGATTTACCTTCATTTAAACCTTTCTGTGAAGTAGTTTAAATACACAAAGGAGTTCTCTCTGCACCTCAAATGCAAAGAAAGGGTTTCTTTAATAAACTTTATCTAAAGCACCCACTCCACCTGCAACAATGACAATTTGGATCTTGGATTGAAAACAGCATAACTTGGAAATAATAAAGATTTCTTACTGGCCCTGTAAGTTTCCATTACAAATCTTTTAGCTCCAAAAGTTTTTTGCAACCTGGATGATCTTTGTTCATTTAGATTGAAAATTGTACTTTCTTTTTATGCCTTAGGGAGATTTCTTAAGAAGTATTACCATTATCACATTGTTGCTTCCTGGTACAAGAATAGAGAATTAAAATGCAGAAAAAAATACCTCAAAACCCAAACAAAACAGTGATTTAGTTTTGTTTCTAATAAAGTCTAGTTTCAAATCTTGTTTCTTATTAATATATTCTTGCAATAAATATAAACAAACAAAAGAGCCCATATCTATTCTGGTATTTCCTGCTGGCCTCCATAAAGAGTTTCCAAAAGCCAAGAGCTTGATCTCCAAGCAAGAGAAAGACACCATCACTGTTTATAGTGATACATTTGGAGTGATCCACTTAGAGTAGACTGTGCTCCTGTCATCCCACAGAACATCCTGAGTAACTCCACACACTATGGTGGATCTTCTCATGCAAAGCTGCTTGGCTGTCTTTGAAGAGGCAGGATGAGTATCGGTATTTTCCAGATGCAGTAATTAAAAGATGCTGTGAAGCCACTCTGGGCACAGCTGAGACTACAAACTTGTCATTACTGCAAAAGCAAATCTTGCCAATAGTCACATCATATTCCATAATCAACACATAGCTACCATGTGTTTGACTTGCTGTCAGTAACTATTTAAATACCTCTTTCCAGTTTGCTTTAGTTGAACTGGAAGAAAGCACAATAGCCTTCACCATGGCCTACCCAAATATTGACTATTTTTTGAATTCTTAAAATAACAAAGATGCTCCAAAATCAGAACAGTATCCACAGGCACTTTTAAATGCACTTCAGTAGAAATTCAATGAATTTCTCATGAAAAACAGGTTTGACTGTGATACCATTTGCTGGAAGACTTCTATTTAGCCATAAAGAATGAGAAGCATACCTTTAGCCCAAATTTCACAAGTGTAAGCAAGCAGCCTGCTTTCATCCATAAAGTCCCCAGGGCAGGGAGAAAAATAATTTGAGCAAGACTACTTTAATTTATGCAAAGAATACTTACATGGACACATTTGGAGCCAAATAATGAAATTGAAAACTTGAGAGCCTTCAGAGCTGTATTCGTTAACAGTAACTCTTTTACAAGTGTTTGACATTTTTCTCTGAGAATGTCAATATATGTAAAAAATTTAGGATCACTGCATTCAATTAAGATGTGTAATTCTTTTAGAAAGTTAAGAAGTTGAAAAATGCACTGCTTAAGGATAGGATTCCTCACACCTAATTTTTACACCCTAAAGACGTGTCTATGCCAGTCCCCTTCACTATTTCTATAGCTTATGAAATGAGTACTCACATCCAAAAGCAATTCACCCATTATAAGGTCTGACTACTCCCTATCTCTGCCTAGAAAGAAAAAGGCTTCGATGCAGACGTGTTGAACTAGGGTTCAATAATGAAAACTAGGGTTCCATGCAGGAGCTCCCAATGAACATGATGGGTCCTGCATAAAACAAAACTGCAGAAAATACTGAGAGAGAATTTTGGTACAAAAGACCGGAACTGAGAGTTCTTTCTGGATATCAGTGATGTGCTTCATTTGCAGCTTTATCTAATCTGCTTTGTGCCTGTTGCCGGTAATCCAATTACAGGCTTGCTATTCACACCCACCACAGTCTTGTAATTTGCTCCCTCAATAGTATCGTATTCTATCACCTCTGTCTTTTATTTTTCCTCATATTTTTCCTACTAATTGTTGTTATTAATGACTCAAACATATTAACATGTTTATCTTTTACAAAAATGCTAGTGACTTATAAAGGAAAAAGTAAAAAAGATACCTGAGACAGCTTCATCTGCATGTGGGCAAACACATGAAGAAAACCAACTACAGCATCCCACAGTCTGCTGTGTGCCAGACTTTGCTGATTTCCAGTACATGGCCCCTATTGTTCAGGCAACAACAACAACAAAAAAAAATTAAAAAAAAAAAACCAACAAAAAACCAAAACCACCAAAGTTTGTTTGGAAGAAATTCAACAAAAACAGGAAGAAAGATACATAAGTAGTGCATAGCTTGGGGCTGTCCTTTAGAAACTGCTATGAAAAATTAAACATATCTAGAATTATGTATTCAATAACACCACTGAACTGTAAACAATGTCTACTCCTAACAACCATTCTGCCTGTTTTAGCCAAGTCTCAACATACTAATTCAGAACCACAAAGTGTGTATCTCCTTGCAATTTTAAATAACAATGCTAAAGGAGTACGAATCTTCACACTTTTCTTTCCCTGTCTAGTTCTGTAAATTAGGAATAACTTTATAGAGGGTTAATGCAAAATTCACATAGGGGATTAGAGAATCAGTCTCCTGGCTTTTCCCCCCCAGTATATTCTAGCTGTTGTAGGGCACAGTGCTAAAAAATTTTTAAAGAAAATTCTAACTTCTGAAAATCAGGAACACAAAAGCTTTTGAGTGCTCAAAGGATAACAAATAAAATCTCTACCAGATAAAAACACTACTTGTGATTTGAGAAATATGTATACATTAAATATATGTACACACATGCATATAAGTTGCCTCTTCTCATTTTAATTCAGGCCTATTCTATTTCACCCTCATGAACTATAACATGCTATTTTCATAATAATTATTTTCATCCGAATGAAAACATTATGATTGACACCTAAGAGTTTAATGAGATTCTCTCTAACCTGTTTATTATATGCAGAATCATGCTGTAATATTGTTGACTGATATACATAAGGAATTAATCCACATCCAAACGACATTGAATTCTTTAGATATCCTGGAAGAACTGCTATATTGTTATTTTGACAGAATTGATCCCCATCTCATTTATTGCTGAGTCTGCCTCAAGTGCATCTCTAAAATTCTCAAATGTAATGTGCAAATTCAAGATTTCAAACAGTCTTATTCCTGACAGAAAATCCTATCCAATGTTATTTTCACTCAATAGCAACTATGATCTGCACTGAAATTATTTTCTCAATGGATTAAAAGTAAAGGCTTTAAAGTGGGTAACACAGCCACAGTCTAAATCAAATTCAAAACAAAACAAAACTCTACTTACATACAATCAAAGGATGATTATTTATTGATAATTACAAATTTGAATAAATCAATAAGAGTACAAAAGAGTAGTGACAGTATATATATATTTGAATACTTTGCTTCTTACATAAACAAATTCAATAAAACAATGTTGAAGAATAAATGCACCTATATTATATTTCTATATCATATCTAGCTACTTTACATTTTCATGCCAAAAGTATGACAAATTTTCTTTCAAGTTCATACAATTATAATGAAATAAATTTACCTGGATATACTCCGTCAGAGTATTGAAAACTTGTTTTGCAACCTGGATGGCTTTAGAAAAATTTCGTTGCCCTTGTTCATCAATTACATCCTTCCCAGAATAATACCAATAGAAATCACTAATGGATTCCTAAAGTAAAAACAGTTGTGAGAAGCACAAAGTGATTGTGTAGCCAAACTGCCTCTAACTGGCTATTCATCAATTTAAGAAAAACAACATTAGATAGCATTCTAGTTCTGAATATTATTTAGTTTATAAAGGCTTTAAATGAACCATCCAGCAATTCTCAAGTACTACTTCAAGAATTGTAGTTTAATCTCAAGGGAATCAATAGGAAAACAACTGCATGGAAATAAATAACTTAAATACCCCACAGCAAACCTCAAAATAAAATAAATTAAAAATTAGATGAGTTCATATCTGCTCTTAGATATACAACTGCCTGCATTCTGAAAAGGAGTGCTCAGTAGTACTCCATGCTCCATGCTGTTCATTAAACAATGTCTCTTTATACTGCGTGCTTGACACCTAGTCAATAGTGGGAGCAAATGTTGCTTTGTGTGCACAATTCCTCTCTCCATCTTCCCCTAAGGCAAGCTTATTAAAGTTTCAACAAAGTAAGCAATGGAATGAAAATCATTGTATTGTCTCCACAACTTCTACAGAATGCATAAAGATATAAAGCAATGTCGATAGCAGCAAGAGTGTAAAAAAAAAAATAAATTCCAAAGCCTGGAATTCTCAGACTGAATAAATGAATGGCTAAAGGGAATTTAACTAGATAAATAATAAAAAACCCCAAACAAACACAACAAAATATCACATACAGAGATTTTCAGAAAGAAGAGAATTCGGTATTTATTACAAAATATATTTTCACATCATTCACATGCTCCAATCTGGAAACAAAGTAGATTTTTTTCATTACTTTCTATTGGGTTGTGACAATGAAATGTTTTCATATTAAAAAAAAAGACTTGGGAGATAGTTCAAAAAAGGTGATTGAAAGGGTTTTTACTCTAGTCTTCTGCGTTTGTTTTTAACTTTAGCCCTTTTTTACCTCCTTAGAAAATGTGCCATTCTTACACTTCCCTCTATGTCAGCCCATGACCATTCATCCATCGAGCAGCCAGTGTTCAGAATAAATCGGAATATGGATGAAGAAGCAGCTGGCTGAAACTGACCTTGAGCAATACAAAATGCTTCAGTCCCAGGGTAGTTTCAGTCAACAACTGTGACCTCTATTCACTGATACACTGAGCATGTACCTGCCTTCTGCTGCTCTCCGTGGTTAACAGACTCCATTCCATTCCTGCATATACTGGCTGAAGCCAGTCTTTCATGTTTATGTCACTTTTGACTCTCCCAGTACAAAGTAACAATTCTTAAAGAACTGCAACCACTAGAGAATTTCAGCCTTTCTCCTGAGCTTGGGCTACAGTAAGCAGAATAAATATGACGACAAATAAATGTGCTCCTCTAATAAAACAATATTTTGTGATAAGGATCAAATTCGATTTTGCTGGAAAGCTAATTTTTCTGATAGCAAACCATGTACGGCTGAAAGAAATTCCAGAGGAATTAAGAAACTTGAAGTCTCCACACACAAACTTCTGTTTTATGACCAAAATTAATGAAATAAATTAATAAAAAATATTTAAATATTGTATAGAAGCAAGTCACTATTGTCATCTACTTAATTGGTATATAAGTTGCTTACCTGAACTCTCAATAAGTAATCCACAGTAGAAATGATAATATTAACAGTTGTGTTGTTACCAGTTTGAGTTCTCAGGTAATTCTGAAAATCTAAAAATTCAAATAAAAGTTTAATTTAAATTTATTTAAATGTTAAAACTACTTCTGAAAATTAATTCTGATTTCAGATGATATAGAAAAGTTTAGCTTAGAGGCATGAATTGGGGGGGGTTTCTTTTTTTTTTTTTTTGGCAATAAACCATTGTAAGTGTTTTAACATCTTATTGCAGAGATCACATACCATTGAACTTCTGAAGCCAGAAGTTTGTCCATATATTTCACCTGTAAAACTTAACTCAGTCTTATTTTAATCTATTTATGACCAGAACTACATCAACATCAACATAATTATACTTGGAATATATTTTGTTAAGCAAAATTAAATCATATAATTATACAAATCCCGATAACTAAGTGAAAAATATGTCTAAGACTAAAAAAGAAAACTGTCCTTTTTGTTTGGTTTTATTCCCCAAGAATTACACAGAGAACAGAGAGAAATATACTTTATAATAAAAATACACTTAATATCAGGCAGTTTTAATGTGTTCTTGTATATTTAAAAGATACGCTATTTCTTCACGAAAGGTATTGTGTACGTTGTAATTTCATATACAATTGTAACTGACATTAGTGGCGAACAGCATGCGCCAGAAAGCATACAAATGCCAAAGGACAATAAATACAGCTTACTGTTACATTTCCCTCTGAATCTTCCCTGTCTAGAAGTTATAAACCATGTACATTTTCCTATGTAAATTTAACTTTCCTAGTAGGTCAAGTCCAAAACTCACCATTCTGGAAACCATTATCTTTTCTACAAGATAATGGCTGTTAAAAAACTTGGCAATTTAATTCCACTTAAGCATTGTCCTTTCATGTACAGTCTAGCAGCTACTTCGCCTTTCATAATATTTTATGAAGGCTGCCAAACCTTCAACAATTGACAGCTTTTATCATCAGTTGCCATCACCTTGACTTCGCTGCCTGGCAGCCTGCCCACAAACCTGAATTGTGTCCTTCACAAAGCAGTTGCAGGAAGCGGAAGAGATCACAGGTGAACTCATCATCCTGCATCACCTTTTCTCCTGTGGAAAGGCCAGAGGGAAGCAGGTTATCACAGTCTGACAAGTAACACCCCACATACAGCCCCTGAAGAAAATCTCCATAATTAATATTAAGAAAGAGAGAAGGGGAGCGAAAATTTGTAAGCACCAATCTATCTGAAGCACATACGCCTTGTGCTTGGCAGATAGTTATTTGGTTATTAAAAAAAAATTACAAAACTTAACTTTTGATTTATAAATATGGCAGCATGAGCTTGGCAACATTTTACAAATAATTCCTGATTTACATTCTCGTTTGACTTCACTGGGCATGGATGCTGTGTCACATACAAAGGTTAGGGTTCGATTAATTTGGTTCCTATTCATCACAAAAAAAGATTCTTAAAATACAGAATGAGATTTAACCAAATGGTTATGAAAATCACTCCTCAAATAAACTATAAGATTCATTCTATACTCTAAAATAACCCATGAAATTTACAGCTATGTGCATTCTCAAGAACCATTTAGGCTGAAATATTTGAGGATTTAGTACCTGTCTGCTGCTGACACAAAATGGATGTTGTCTCCTTTGACAAAATAAAGCAATAAATTTATAATGAATTAAGACCAAATGCAAAAATGCTTTACTGAATTAGACCCTTCAGCTCATTTTTTAGTAAACAGCTAATATCCAACTGAATAAAGCCTCAAACTATTTTTTTTTCCCCACAGGGAATAATATACTAAAAAGTCCTCAATTAACACACCATTATTTCAAGTACATCAATACATACAGTTAATTTTGCACAGGGACACGTGAAGAGGAGAAAATAACCATTCACTCAGGAAAACAACCACAACTGAGGAAAATGTAGAACAGCTAATAAAGTGACACAGGAGAACAACAATGTAGGTGTTAAAATAATAAAGGCCACCTATCGAAACTAAAATTCCCATCTAAAACCTTGGAAAAGTATTTTGAATATGTATGGAAAGATGGAAGTCAGAAAATCTTCTACATTTTAAGAATATCCATCATTTGAACATATACCAAGTGCTATTTGTAAACAAGAAAAGGAAGGAGATAAAAATGTAAGCAAACCTCAAAAGAGTTTGGAAGAATTTTTCTTTGAGGGGAGATAATTTAGGCTCTACAAAGACAGTATTTTTAGTGTGTGAAAAGGAGACCAGAAGAGTCAGTAAAGACATTAAAATTTGAAAAAAAAGGTTGTAGATATATTAAATTACAATTACTTCCATACTGTTTTATTGGTAGATAATTCTAATTATAACATCCACATTTACAGATTACTATATTATTATAATTAGATTATTACTGGTTTTGCTGGATTTGGCTATGATCATGTTAATTTTCTTCATAATAGCTAGCTGAATTGTAAACAGTATTTAATACAATTTGGAATATAAATAAATATGATCAGAAGTTTAACTTTTCATAAAGTCATGAACAATTTTAATTTCAAGCTAATGGATTTATCAGTCCAGAGATTGAATTTTAAAGTGAGAATCTTCAGTACAATGCTAGGAATAGGAAGCAAAAGCATTTTGAAAACTAATATGAATATTTTAAAGTACAAAATTTCACACTTTTCTGTTGACATCAAGACATAATGTTTGGTGTTAAGAGCGTATATCACTAAGGTACATGTCAACATAATTTCTTGTAGCATCTAGAAAGATAAGATGCACTACCTCCTAACTCTAGACGTGGACTTAGGGCAGTCACAAGCAACACATAATTCTTTCTCCAAGAATGAGTCAAATACTATAAATAATATTCCATGGCATTTTTCTCCATTGCAGAAATAACTACCAGGCACATTGTTTTTCAGCCACAGAAGACTGAAAACCCTTTCAGGTAATTAAACAATGAGAAATAAATGACTGTTTCAGTCAGTGCTGATTAATGTATACATACAGTATACGCCCAAGAAGGCAAAACCTGTGGAGGTGGCTGTGATCTTACATATTATCCATCATTAGCTGCAGGTAATGCAAGACAGCTTCATATGCTACTGGCCAAAGGCCACAGTATAGAATATCCCACAGGATTAGTTACCTTCTTCTTTTCAATTTAACTGAATTCCTGTCATGCTTAAAGTTACATGTGGAGACACATGCTTTGTTGAACTAGAATCAAAAATAAGCATTACAGAAACCCAAGTATTTGGTGAAGCCTGTACTATCCCACATGTAATGCATGTAGCTTGACTGCTGAGATGGCAAGATTTTAGAAACCAATTCACCAGGAAAATTGCTTGGAAAAACCAAGCCCATAGAAGGTCCAAGCATCTACTTCTTAATTATATGCCTTGTGTATTAAGGCATCACTGAATCAAAACCATTTGTATGAATAACATTACAGAATAAGTTACAGTTTAATATTTTTTGACCTCTATTTTTCTTGCTGTCTTAGGAAGTAAAATATTCCAGAACACGAGTGAAAACAAGTCTCAAGTTAAAATGTTATATAGATCCTGACTTTTAGTGCACTTACTGGAGTTTAGGAATTTTTACTAAATAAATTGCATTTTTAATATTGGAAGGGCTTGGAATGGCCTTTTAATTAGCTCCACTGTAAATAAATCACAACATGAATACAAGTTATTGCAAAATGCTTCAAAATCAGAAGGTGTTTAGGTACGTCATTGCACAAAAGCTGAAAGGTCTGTTCCTTTTAGAAACATTTTTACATATTTCAAAATGAAGCAAAAACCCCCCTGTTTCAAACAAGCTGGCCACACTAATATTTACAATATCCTGGTTTTCAACTTTTACACCTGATCAAAATCGAACTAGAACCAATGCTGGTATTGACAGAAATTTTAATTTTCAGATGTTACTTACTGACTGCAAGTGGAGCCTCACTGGCAACTACAGAACTGGAGATCCATTTCTTTCTATAAAATCCATGAGAGCAACCTTTGTTGCTGTGCACACAAATTCATGCCAGTTCACACAAAGATTTGCAAAGATAATGCACTTACAAACATACACACTACATAGTATGATTCAGATTGTCACAAAACAACATTCTTTAATTTCTGTTGATACGAGACATATTCTGGGAAATATTTGCTTAGATATTAAAATGCTGCCATTGCTCATGCTGTATGTAAATGATATGGCTGTACACATGAAGGCTTTAAGCCTGCAGCTTTTGCAAAACTGGCAGTTTGTGTTTGTGATATACAGAAACAGAGGTATTATGTGTAGGAAATGAAAATAAAACTCAATGAAAAATTAAATACATGAGGTTTTTCATTGAAAGTGCATGTGTCAAAGTTCAATAATTCTCTCCCTCTTTCCCCATTTTATTTTTTAAATTCTCAGTGGAAAAGATCTGACTTCTATTGCTACTCAGAAACATGGGTCTGGTGCTACATATTACGGAAATATAAAAATACTTTCAGCTTTCAAAAGGGAACAGATCTCCTTTTTGATGGCTGTTAAGCAAGAGCAAACCTCTCTCATGATAAAGCAAGTGACTTTATTCGTATCACAAGGTCCAGACAGTACTGGTTGGATTGTGAGGGCTGCATGCCTTTGACTTCTCAACAATCTAATTCAAGTAAGAAATGCACTTGTTTTCTCACTGAGTGATGCCGAACAATTTCTCTGAAGGTACTTAGGTTCCCTTTTAAGTGCAAACACTGATTCAAATACAGCAATATGAAGGTGGAATACACCTTTCCTATGTAGGCTACAGCAGATCACACAGAATTTAAACATCCACTTTAAGTGTGACTACATTGGTGAAGGCCAAAAGCATATTTATTGATTCCACATGGCTGGAAATAGCCCTGCTGTGAGCCTGCAGTACAGCTAGTTATTATATCGTGTACCACTCTCACTCAGATTGATAAAAGTCCTTCAAGAGCTACTGTCAGATCAAATCTCATTCTAAAATTGTATTTCATTAAAATGAGCCTTCTGTGAACTTATGGAGAAAATAAAGAAAGCCATGATACAATATTAAAAGACTGAACATTAAAAGAGAGCTTTCCTGAAAAAAGGGAAAAAAAATTAAAATAATCTAAGTGTGAATTTAATATCTTAAATTTTGTACTTCATATGATAAGTAAAACAAGTCTCTCCAAAGGAGAAAAACATTGCACTTTCAAGATTTTTTGACTTACAGTGAAATGGCAAGGAGTATGAGTGTCAAATGAAAAACCATTGCAAGATAGTATTTCTACATGTCTTTGATTTTGAACCCCCCTTTCGGGAAAAAGAAACAGAACAATCAAAACAAAATACATACAGAAGAAACAACATTGAGTACACCACAAAAACAAGTAAGAAACACATTTGCTAAAGAACCATCAATGTTGTTACCAGTGGGGGTTCCAGGGTTTGGAAAGGGAAGGTAGTATCAGTCAGAGGAATATCAGGACAAGGCACTTACGATGTGGACAGCACAAAGAAACAATTGGAATAGAGCAATAAATTTCACATCCATGTTGACTCAATACAGGACTTTCTATCTATTGCTAAGGTTGACATGGGACCAAAACCAAGCACTGCACATGAGGAAAAGTTGACTTTATCCCCATAAGTTTCAACAGTTTTGCTTTGACTTCAGGAATAAGAGTTTCAGGCTTATAGGTTGCAAACTCAATGACAATTACTCATGAATGTGCTTCTGCAGCCAACTCAGATGACATGAGAAACAGGCTAAAATGCACATTTTACATCCCATCATTTCCCTGGGAATCAATAAAATTATCTTTAATTGAGGAGTAATTAATTACTCATAGACTAAGCATCTTTATCAAAAAAAAAACCCCAAAAACAACCTGGGAGAAAATCTTTCTCCTTTTTGGTACTTCCTTTGTAGTATTTAAAGAAGGTTATTCACAGGATTGCAGACAGAAGAGCTTGGATATCCTATAAAATCTGGGATACTTTGAAACTGTTCACTATAGGAGTTTCCCCACAGACACACTGGCTTGGCTTTCATAATGCTATCAGGTATTAATACCAGTACCTGTACAGCTCTTATGTAATGGAGATTGAATTTCAATGGATTGAAAAAGGTGTGCTTCATAATATAAAAAAAATTTATTATTTCAAGGTAATATAGTATAGTATCAACAATAATGTAACTCTGGAAAAGAAAATTACAGTCCTTTTTGGTTGGATTTGCTTTCTCTGTTTTCTTGAATTTTCTGTAGATGGATATTAATATATACGAAAAGATGGTGTTAGCAAATATTATCCCTTTGTGCCAAGAAATCTCTGACATGGTGGTTACTGTATCTTGACACTGCTACTGCTCAATAACAAAGAAAACAAACAAAAAAAAGATCCTAATCACTGTGTAGAATTTTGTTAATCTGCCAAATAGAAAATTTCCACTGTGAAAACAAATAAAACAGCAGATCATCCTCTTCCTCAACATTTGGCTAATGAAAAGACATCTGCTGTGTTTGAGCTTATTGTTTCCGCTGACTGGTATACACACTTAGTATTTTAAATTCTCTTTTCACATGAGCGTCTCAGGGCAACTGCTACTACAAAGCTCTTCCTTTACTTGAAGTAAGGAACCTTTGACGTACAGCAACCATAACCCATCAAGTTGCTTTCAGAATAAGGAAGAATCACCTGTAAACAGTATTGATTCCTCTAAGTTAGCAATGCACCACCTCTTTCTGGTATCAACTCCTGACCGCATTAGATAAACCTAGCCAGTGGAGAGTCCTCTCCTTACTAACCACCCTCAAATCCTCACTGGATCCACCACTGATTTCCTGTGCTTGCGCAAATCAATGCAGCAATAAAGCCACATTCAATACACAACATAAAGGCTACAGGAGCGCTATAGCACAAGGCTTTGTGTATGTACATATTATTATTTTTCCTTTTAACATTCATCCATCGCAAATACTTGGCTCACTAAAATGAAAATAAATAAAAAAGAACAGGAAAAAAAGGTATAAAAAAGCTTGTTGCTCTTACATCTACTGTGTCAGTCACTGTGCAAATCCTGAGAAAGAGACAAAGACCAAATTGGGGAGATTTGACGTGTAAACCAAGAATTTTAGAATGAACAATTGCAATAATAGAAAAATCACACTAGTTTGGCAGTCTTACAGGATCAAAAAATCTAATGATATTCGGGAGCTGTACAGTGCTGACACAAAGCTAAGAGCGGGGCAAATAAGGAATAGGCAGTTGTTTATAGTAATTACCACGCTCATGAGTGATGACTGAGGAAGGGAGGACAGGACAATTAGTTCAAAGAAAGAAACAGGGAAAAAAGAAAAAAAAGGTGAGAAATTTGTTTTAGCAAATACAAAATACAGTTAGTATTGGTTTTGCCAAAATTAGTTCTGTACTAAAAGAGAAAGATCAAATAAACAGAAAATGAAAAAAAAAAATCCCTCAAATGAAGAAGCACAAAAATACTCTTAACTTTGGTAGAGTCAATTATGCAGCATTTAAAGATTCATTTATATTTGCATGCAAAATCAGTCATTTCTAGAAAAAGAGGCAGCAGTCAAAAGAATTATGAGCCAATATCTTGACAGTCCATTTCAAAATCCAACATTATGAGTAAGTTTAGTTATGTAATAGTAGAAATGTCCAAAAGAACAAAACATTGTGCAGTAAAACATGAGAGTAATGGCCAAATTTTATATGCCACAAAGCTGCACCAGTGCTCAATTCCCAATCTTGTAACCAAATTTTATCCACATGGGTTCACTTTTTTGTTTACTCGTATAAGTCTAGCAAGATTTAACCTATAATTTAAACTGTGGGAGCACTTTCAGAGAAGCAGAATTTTTGACTGGTCTTGAAGTCATTCAGTCAAATTTAATAGTTATTGAAAAATCATTATTTAAGCAGTTGAATATTAAAGAGATAGGCCGCATAAAAGACCTACAGGCACAACAGACAATGAGATGTGCAGTGTTGCTGGTATGAATTATGATCCCTCAAATGCAATAGCGATTATACAGTCAAGCTTTTTTACCTTGTTTTTTAAGATAAAAACATGTTAAAAGGTTAGGTCACTGTAGGATTTAAACATAAAAATGCACTGTAAAAAATTCTGAAGGTAAGGGAAGAAAATGTGCTTTGGTAGCTCTATTAAGTATATAAGAATGAATCTAATGTTTCCAGACAATCACAGTAAGGGAGTAGTAGAACTTACTGTCAAACAGACGAAAGAAATCAACAGTGAACTGACAACACCAAGGGTGGAAAGCCAAATTGGTTCAAAGTCAAAAGTAGAGCGAAAATTTTGCAATATTTCCCCAAAGACAAACATAAAAAAATTATTTCAAAGAAAAAGCTTTCCCAGACTTTTATCCACACAGCAGATAGAGTTCCCTCAACCTCTTATATTTAACTTATGGCTTAATTAAACTCTGTGGTTTTCAGTTTAAGAAATCAGGTGGGAACTTTTGATTTTATTTTATGCTGAAACTCGTTGGGGACTTTTGAAACGTTTTACATGCATAAACACTGCTGTTTGTAAGCAGAATATATTTTCAATTTTACATGTAATGTCTTCACTTCTTCAGAATGATGAGAAAGAGCCTTCTGAGACCATTCTGAAGCTCAACACATGCTAATGATTTACTGTCAACAAGGATGGGCTTAGGTATGCCAATTAAATATAAACCACTTTTAGGAATCCAGTTTTAGCTTCGACCTCTAGATATTTACAAGGTTCATAGAATCACAGAATATCCTGAGTTGGTAGAGACCCACAAGGATGATCAAATTCTAAATCCTGGCCCTGCACAGGACACCCCAAAATCCCATCATGTGCCTGACAGCATTGTCCAAATGCTGCTTGAACTCTGTCAGGCTTGGTGCTGTGACCACTTCCCGAGGAAACCTGTTCCAGTGCTCAACCACCCTCTGGGTGAAGAACCTGTTCCTTACATCTAACCTAAACCTCCACTGGCACTTTTGAAATTCAGCTTGCTTCTGCAAAATGTAAAAGAGAAAAGTTCATGGATAATTTCTGTTGAATCAATAGTACCTGATCCCTCTTCAGTCACCATGCCAAGGCCTTCTGCTTTGTTCTGACGTTCAAATGCATTTAGGTCAAGAACACTGCAGTGAGAAAAATGACATTTTTCCAGTGATTAATTAAATATATGCAATATTTAATTTTGTGAAAGTTAAAAAGGCTTTTGATTTCATTTAAATTTACAATCGTACTAGTGTCAAGAAGATACATCTAAGTGGCTTAACATAGGTGTCTGTTACCAGATTACAAAACTCAGCTCAACAAGCTTAACCTGCTTTTGCCCTGAAACTGACCACAGAATTTATCTCTTTATTACTGATCAAAAAAAAGGGAATGTATGCATTTATGGTATACACTCTCATTTTTAGGTGTCACAAAGAAGCCAAGTTATTGATTACTTTTGTATTATAGCCCAGTTAATCCCAAGCAGCAAGGTCCATTAAGAAACTCTCATTATTAGTTCCACTTAGTGTTTCTCTCCCTCCACGTTCTGAAAAACTGAAGTGGCCAAAAGGGAATATGTATTCAACTAACCGGATATAAGGAACATATACCTTACATATTTCATTTGTGAACCTGTGAAGTTCCGCCTTTCAGGGCTTTGCATGTCAGATAGCCAGGGATAACTTTTGTTCATAAGCAAGAATGGCTATGAAAGTCAGATGAACATAGAACTACAACAGCATGCCTGCTGGCAAGAAACCTCACTGATTTCAAAATGAAACTTGGCCACAGATAGCATTAAGAAAAAAGAAAATAACATGGTACCCTGGACATAACAAGAAGACTGAATCACCTGATCCAGGAAGACCCTTTTAGTCCTATGTTTTATGTTCATGAATATATTATTTATTGATGTGCTATACTTTTAGGAATTACATATAAACCCTTTAAACATATATATTTATATATGAAATCAATACAAATTGTAAATAAGCACGAATGGACAAAAAAGTCATAGTACCACCACAATTTATTAAAACATGATATTCCATTCCTTTTTCTGACTTCTAAAAAGTCCTATGAATACTTCTAAAGCTGGGTTTTCCAAAAATCTTTATGATTACTTAACATTGATCATTAACCTGATCTCTGCAGGATTACAGGATACCACTAGAGTTAAGGATTCGCCTCTGAGGAATGCTCCTAACTCTGGAGTTGTTTTCTGCCATACCTCAGGTAGACACAAATTCCATAAACATTTGTGAAAAGAACTCTCTTCCAAAGGTAGAACCATATCACAAAGATTTTCACACCATGAGCACCACCCTGTCCTTTACCTCAAATTAGCACATTATAATCCCCAAGTGCTGTTTGCAAGAACTATGTAGAGGATCTTTCCACAATTATAAATGCCATGGAATATATGGCATATATATTGTGCATAAATGCAAAATAATAACTTTTCTAAGTCGACACTTTCTTACCTACACGACTGCATAAGACCAGCAAGGCTCTGAAAGAACCCCACATCCTTTTTATCCTTGAGGTAGTCAAGCATTTTCTGCAGCAAACACAAATAATTTATGGAGAGAATTAATATTCACATTATGTGTTAATCTTGGTAACTTAATACTATACGGATTCTATATTATTAGTGATGGTGCTTGGAAATATCTCTAACATTTACAAATTAGATATGAGCCTTGCAGAGAAAAATCCAGATATCAAAACCAGAAAGAACATTTAATGCTCATGTACTTTATAGAAAAGGTCATCCATTTTGGATATGCCTTCCTAAAGCATGGAAAATAAAGATAGTAACTAAAGTCAACACAGCCAGAAGAATTTAGTGTATGCGGTCTCGCCACTGCTAGGCCTACAATTTGTATTGACACTAGTTTTCAACATCAGATTGGGCTTTTCATAACCTCAATTTGTTTTAAATTATTTTAGCTGCAACAGCATATTAGTAGTAATCTGAGCATTTTTAAAATTTCTTTTACTTTATTATAATGTGGAATACCTATCTGAAAACAGATTGCAATTACAAGAATTTATTCAGTGGAGTGAACTCTAATTCTAGAAGGCAATGTGCTGTTGAGTAAAGATACAGGATGATATCAGAACTCTCAGTTGTGAAGAAAAACCACAATCCTTAAAGGTCAGTCATAGTAGGAAAGCAATGAGAATTCATGTTGTGAAAGAAGTAAAACTATTTTTGCAAATAGCAAAAGTAATAGGAGAAGTGGATAATAAGTAACCTCCAAAATGAACAGCACATAAGCAGACAGTGTTAACAAAACATATCAGCGTAAACGCAAGTAGACTCAAGATTACAGAAAAAGAATAAAACATATCAGCATTATACTAATCAAAGCAAAGAACCCCAGAGCATGATGATGATAATGACTTTTCAAAATAATTTCTGTAGCTCTCCCCCCACCCATACCATACTTCCCAAGGAAGACTGAAGAGTTGATCTTAGGACCTAAAGGAAAATTGGAAACATGAGCATAGCACCAGAGAAAACAGGTAGAAATGAGGCAGCTGAAAAAAATAAGAACTTACTGTACTAATGATGACTTTATGTTTTAAGTATGTAATTTAGACTAGTAGCATTTGTATTAATGTAACCATACTAATAACTGTTTCCTGCATCTTGATTAGTTAAGACTTTAAGAAACAGTTTAAAAAAATAGACTGTAGAATTAAAAATTCAGATTATATTACTATGTACAAATTTCATGATTTTCCTAATTTAATATCATGACATCACAAAGAACTGGTACTGGTTCAAGCAGATATTTTCTGCACAACTTGTAGTCTTTCAGGTCAATTCCTGGTAATGACAGCCCCTGAAAAGAACATTATTTTGGTTGCATTCAGCTGCTTCACTTGGGCCCCGTAACTGTTGCCAGTTTCCCACATTCTTCAAAGTGTCCTACAATAATTTAGTAATGGCAGGTATAAACTCTTCTCGACTCAGGAATCTTAAACTAGTACAGAACACTGAATGTACCCTGTATCAGTCTCTTCTCTTCAATAGTGCAGGATACTATTAACATATCTGACCTGTCCTCTGGTCACCAAATTATCTTACAATAGATTAGTAAACCAAGCTTGAGTTGACTGCTTTTGTCAGCGAGATTCTCCATTGCACAAGTTAAGGACTTCTGAAGTTGTTTATCATTCTTTTTCGTGAAGATGGGGGTCAGCAATTTTGGTCTACCGTCTATAGCACAATGGCAATCTCCCAAGAAAACCTTTCCTCCCAAAGAATTCCTCTAGAAGTAAATGATAAAACGTAAAATTTCCCCCTTACACCTGAAGTGCAAAACAAACTTCTTTTAGGCTTATAAACAAAGAGAAACCCACCAAACAAGGTACTTTTGCATACTATTTTATTCTGGGAATGAGAGTAAGGTGATAAACAGCACGTGACAGATAGTCACACTACATAATGTGCTACTACATGAATAATGACCATGGTATAAGGTTCTATACTAACTAGAATGGGTGAAAAGAAACAAATACCTTACCTGTTGAACAGTAGAATTTCCTCCATTTAAGATGGCAATTCCTAGCTTTAGTGTAGCTGCAACCATTGGCCCCATCTCACCTTAAAAAATATTTTAAAATACACTTTTGGATCATATATAAAATTAAGAATGTTCTAGTAATTTTTTCATTCAATGACTTGCAAAACTGACTTTTCTTTCATGATGTCTAGTGTGACAATATCGTCCTGAGTGCCTACGGACATAGTGTAATGTATACACAGTACACAGAAGAAGCAAGATATAAGGCAGGAAGAACTGAGTTCAATGAATATAAATCATGTTTCAATCACTAGACCATCCAACAGCTGATTTAAGGCTGGGCTCACATCTTTAAGCTAGCTTTCAAATTCAATAATGTGTCTCCTCTGCATGCCAATCTAGATGTTTTCTTCCAGTTTCTTCAGAAAATGACAGTGATCCAAGCATTTAGCTATAGTAAACAAAATCTGTAATCAGGAATTTTGAAACATAACTACTGTGGAATCAAATCACAGCAGGAAAAATGAAAGCATAAAATCTTAGAGTAAGATGGTTTCTAAGGGAGAAAAGCATCCTTTACACTTCCAAAATGTTTTATCAAAGTACACCAATAAAGCAGATATTTGGAGAATAGGGAATATTAAAAGGACTAAAGTCTACACCTACTTCAGAACTGCACACATTCCAGAATTTGAGGGCCATTTTGTCATTCAATATTGCTAAAGTTATAAGTACTTCACACCTCCTCTAAATCAGCACTAGAAAAATTAATTACAATGACAAAAGAGACAATAGTCTCATGAGATTTAGTCATTATACTTTTCTGGATTAGCTGTCAATAATTTTTCAAATTTTGGGTTCATTTTGAAAGCAAACCTTAGAGCCAAATATCTGCAGGTTTTGCCCAATAAGAAATACAATCACTTCAAAGTTCATTAGAAATAAGGTTTAGAATTTAATCCACACACCAAAATCTTACCTTTACTTGCACTGATTGTCTGAAGAACCATCTCAGCAGCACCCCGATCGTGCAGTCTGGCTTGTTGATACAGAAGTTTTTGCTTTTCCATTTCTTTTTCCTGAACAAAAATTCCAGTCATTTAAGATGAGACTTCAGTTATTATCTATCCTCCAAAGGCTTTTGGTTTTCTCTTAGTATATGGGCTCTATGGCAACATCATGGACCATTTTAATACATACAATGCTACTTAACAAATATTTAACAGGTTCAAGTAATAATCTCCACTTGGTATTTTTCTTTAATATGCTTTTAGCAGTTTATCTGGAAAGAGTTATCTCAATTGTAAATCATTAGGTTAGTTCAAAGCCCATGTTCATTATATATATACTGCATGTATCAAACTTGCACTTTTGTGCCTTGTGTTTTTGTACAACAGTTCATACTCTTAATAATCTTCTATAGTGTGACCATAACTTCATACTGCTCAGTATTGTGGCTCTTGAGTTGCAAGTTGTTGCTGAGTACCAGAGTAACAGAAGCATCTCATAATTTTTTTCAAACATATCATTATATTACAATACAGATTGCCCACCCTACTAACAGAATATTTGATAGAATACACTGTGCTTTTATATTTTGTAGTCTCTAGCGGCAACAAACAATACTGCATGGCGTTGCTTGAGCAATGGTGAAGTTTGTTTTTTGTAATTTAAACTACTACCGAAAACATAAAGAGCATAAAGAGCAAACATAAAGGCACAGTTAATTCCAGATGAACTTTCATCAAGTTAATTGAAGTTTGCTGGAGAATTGAGGATGACTAAGCAGTATAAGTTGCAAAATGGAAGTTGCATAGAGCCCTATGACAGTGAGTCCGTCAGATGGCGTGGTAAAAAGCTTACTCAAAAGGAACATGACACAGTCAGTTAGTATCATGTCCAAAAACACAACGCCCAAAACATGTATGACCTAAAAGCAGGAACAGCTGCAGCAGAAGTAGCCAGAATGACAGCTTTGCTGCCATAAACTTTCCATCCAAGTTACAGAAAAAATACATTGGAAGATGGAAGAGGTTTAAAAAATGAAGGCTTGCTAAATAGAGGGTATGAGTAATAAATTAAAAAATAAGAGGTAAAAAAGAGAAATATGTTCAAATGAATGAAAAAGAAACCTTTAACTCAAAAGCAAACCAACACAGACATTTATGCTGTTACCAGAGAGTTCTCGCCGAGGCTGGCAAATTTGTTTCTTAAATCTTTGATAATATCGTGCTGCGGAAACAAAATTCATCAGGGTTTTTTTTTCACACTATTAGCTCTCCTGTGGTTAAATTGTATCTTTCTTTTTGCTTTAAATTATGTGACAGATCTAGATGGAGGCACAAAAAGGAAAAAAAGAATGGCAGCGTTGCTTTGTATTTAGCCATGCTAAGGTTTGAAAGTTTTGCCTTCATGTTTAAACCTCTTCCTGGGATTTCAACAAAAACAAAACACACGCGCGCACACACACCACACGCACAAACCACCAGAAAATCATGACACCACAGGTTCAGTATAGCTATAATAAAATATTTTCATTTGCTTCAGAAGCCACTGAAAATTGATCAGAGTTTCTTTTCTTAAAGACTACCTCCTATTTCTAGACACTTAGTTTTACACCCAACAATCTTTCATCTTTCTTTCATTGCAAAATTTATTATTCACAAGCCTGACATCAGCTATTCTACTTTCATTGCACAATATATTTTGATAAGAATATCAAAGATTTATAAGAATGCTTACAGTGAGGATGCATCTGCATAACCTACAGACTAACTTCTTGCAATGGCACTATAGAGGAACAGTAGAAAGAGGCATTGCCAAACAGCTTAAGATGAGAGAAGTGGCATTTCCCATGGAAATCAAAATGTCTAGGTAATTAGTAGCACAACAGACCAAAAAAAGAAAACTGAAACCAAAACAAAACAGACGAACCAGTCCACCAACAAAAAAACGCCACAAGCGTTTCTTCTAAAAGCAACCATTCCTTTGATGATAACCCCCAAAGATCATGGCTCCTTCTTCAGCTTGACAATGCTTTTTCACTGTTGCTTTCTCCATGCAAAGTCAATATATATATAAAATACAGATGTGATGGCAGAACTCATATTAAGTGGGCCATCCATTGCCTATAAAATATACTAATTTATTAAGGCTATCCTCATTTCTCTAAGATGTGCTTACTGTTTACATTGTTATCTGTGCTACCAGTTTCAGCTTTTTGCACTTTATCCACTTGCTTGCCAATTAATGTCAAGAAAACTACCAAAATAATTAGCCAATGATTTTTCTGTCATTCACAAGACCATCACAACCACAGCAAAAATACTTCACTAAATGAAACATTTAAAATAATTCAACAGAATTTAAAACAAAACAAAACAAAACAAAACCAACAACCTCAAAAACAAAACAAAACACCCCAACCCTCAATGAAGAATGAATCTATTTTATCTTGGATGTTTTCCATTCATATGGGAAAAAGTTGACCATTTAGAAATGTACATACATGTGTTCTCATATTATAGACTTTTTCCAGCAACCTACCAAACGAAGGAAACTTTTGAAACTCTTTGGAAGCAAACATTTTCTACTTCATTCTCTTTTTTTGCCTTTTAAATGTTACAAGCAATCATATGTCAAGACACATCATGCAAAGTCACAAGTTTTAGTTTGAATTTGTAGGCAACAAACTTGCTAAAACTAAAGAGAAACTTTAACTGACAAGTGTGTCACTGAAATTCTTTATTTTCTTGTAATTCATACAGACTATTATTGGAGTCTCCCTTGGAGCTAAGACAGATGGAGAAGTTTGTTTGCTGCCACCACTAAGCTCCAAGCCACTGACTGCTGACATAAGACACTACTTTTACAGAGCATTTCTTTCTCTTTTTCTTGTTTTTAAATATGAAATAATGAAATTAAGTTAAAGAGAATAAACGAAAACATGGAAAGAAGTTACTTTCACTCAGCTATTAGAAGATGAATGCTTCTCCTTTGAGTTGTCTTCATATTTTATACTTTTCAAGACTTCTGTTTAGTCCAGAGAACAAATCCTATTAGACAGGTCTTACACTGGCAAAACAACTGTTCACTTCAATGTCAGGCATGCATGAGTATAAACTATGTAATTAAAATATTAAGTATTCATGCATAATACTTAGATATCTTTTAATACATCTTTTAATCCTTTAATATCAATATATGCTGATTTATGTTCTATAAATAAAATTGGATTTTTCCTAAATCACTCATTTTGGACTTCATCATTGAAGCATCACTGCTCATTGCAAGGGGTTTGGATTGGATGACCTTTAAAGTTCCTTTCCAACTCTAAATATTCTATGCATAAATAACTTATTCTGTAGTGTAAAGAGTGAAACAATGTATTAGGTTCCATACGATCCATTTCAGGTAGGAAAAACGAATGAAAAACACATTTTTACATACTGATTGGAATGTTTAATTTCTAAGAATTGATAAATTGATTATGGAGTCTGGTCTTAATTTGTATAATAAATAGTTACTTATTGTAAATACATGGTATATGTACACTTTATTCAGGATTTGTGACAGTAAGATAAAGGTAACCATCTTCAATGGACTAGAGCCTTAGGAGGCTGCATTATTTGTATGTACTGAAGCTTGAAAATCTTTGTCTGAGGTAAGTGGCAGGACAATGCATCATTTTGTCAAAAAACTTACCAACACAAAAGTCTATCAACAAAGTTGTTACCAGTAGCAGGAATGAAAAGAACAGATATAGGAAGCTCTATTTCCCTAATTTCTTTCCTTTCTGTGAGGAGTCAATTTAAATCAATTTAATACATATGAGTTTAAAAATATGAGCTAGATTTTGACTCTTTTGTTTGAGTTCCCATCCTACACGTATTTAGAGCACATTAATACGTAGTAATGACTCAAATACAGAAAATTATTTGCATTCAGCTAGTGAAACAGTTTGATTTCAAAGAATTTTGTATCAGAATCAAAGGGGACAATGAAACCAACTTTACAGGGAGTCAGTTGAGCATCTCTTCAATATGACAATTATGAAATTAAACTTAGAGACAAAGGGCAAGGGGCAAAGATAACTATAATAACTCAAAGCAAATACTAGCAGGTAAATGCTGACAGGAACATACTAACATACAGAGAACATTATTGCCACCTCCCTATTGTCCACACAATGAACCCAATACAGATTAAATTTACAAAAATGAGACTACACTGCATGAGATATGGGCATGAAAACTGTCAATAAAATACACTCAGTGTTTTCATCCCATTCTAAGCTTGCCCAAATGTCTCTGTTGCTCTGACTGCGAAAAATTTCAAGACTTCAAACTCCACATATTTTTAAAGTCTAGAGGAGCAGTAGACTTTTATCCCTATACAAATTGAACAGTCAGTCTTTTCACATGCACACACAGGATAGAATAAAAGAACAGCCTTCAACATTGAACTTTGATTGCCAGACAAAAAGAAACACTCAAATGCACACACATGCACACACACAGCTGGTATATATGGTTTCATATCTGTACAACTGTTTCCTGTCATGTATGAAGGAAGCAAGGCTTATTTCTTGTTGTGCTTTTTTTTCCCTTTTAAAACACTTCTCAGTCAGCTAGGCAGAAATTTTCTATGGAGTATATAAGATTTAGTGTATGGTAACCATGTAAGTAGAGTGATAGATATGTAGTGTTGGAATCAAAAAAGAAGAAATTATATTATTAGATTGCTTATATATTTTCTTTGGGGGTTTGTAATATGCATTTTGTGTTTGTAGCAATTACAATACCTTTTAAATAACTTTTTGTGAGCACATTCATCTTCCAGGATAATGCCCTTATCATATGAAGGTGGAACAGACCTGCACAAAGTTTTGGAGGAGTAAGAGTGAAGTTGATCCTGAAATACATCTTCTCTTCCCACTGATGCATGAGAACCTCTTTCTTTTGGGATCTGAATGTTAACAGAAGGCTAGCAAAAAAATACCAAAATCATCTTGTCCTTTTCCATGGAGAAAGTTGCAATTGTTTCCCTACATTGCCGTAGGAAATGAAATTTGAAGTTACTAACTCGAGTCTGACCATTAGCTAAATCTGTGCCTTTCAAATCTCAAGCAAGTCATCTTTACTTGGCTGTCATCAGCCACAGCACAAATAACTGCATTTATATACCTCAGAACCAAAAATTAGCTACCCCACACACCATATCTGCTCTCAGAATATCAGCCTTGCAGCACTACCAGCAAGTGGCCTCAGTCAACAATGGGAACTGAGACTTCTACCTGCATGAAGTAGGCAAGTAGTTTCCTGCATAAGCCATGGGACACCTTTTAGAAGCAAATGGTGAGACTTTCACAATGAGGCACAGAAGGCTGTGTAAGAAATCGAGCCAATGAAAAAATTAACACTGAAATTTCAGAGCTATTGCCTCTATGTTCTTAGAGACAACATGGAACAACCAGGAATCATTTCAGGTAAGGAGTAGCTAAGGAGTTTCTATCAAATACTATCACAATGAAGGCTAAGGACTCAGTCAGTTCCAAAGGATCTGAATCAGAGATGAACTATGATTGATAGTGACAAATATTGTCTCTGTGACAAATATTGGAAACAGAATTCTACCACTGTATCAGAAATGTGTGTCTGCTAAGATGCAGCAGAAAAATTCACCTACTTTCCCTCAAGAGCCAAATAAGTTGTTTTAATAATTCAAATTAAATAATAACCAGAAAGAAGATAACTGATGCACAAAAGGCATAAACAGCAAAACAACATGAACAAGCCAAATGACACTCTGTTTTTCCCAAAACAGTATCGCAGTTTTACGTGGCATAGTCTGCATAAATAATTCCTGGAGTCTTTAAAGAGTTTGTGCACAAAACGGGTTGGGTAGAGATGTCATGCTGGAACTGAAATGTTAAAAACGATTTCAAGACCCTTTAGTTGAACTTATCCAAGATGTTGGGCCTGAAAAATCACAAAATTAGACCCAGACAAATACACACATATTTTTTTTTGTTTTACCTTGCTGCGTTGTGATCCTGTCACCTTAAGGAAGGGCAAGGACAAGAAGCGAAATAGTAATAAGAAAAAGAAGTCCAAAATTTTTTGTCTGCAGGTGACTGACCAAATACATACACAAAATTGTCTTTTGAACATATAAATACATTATTTAAACACAAGTTTCACAGCTACAGGAAAAATATTAATGAGAAACAAATGAATAGGATCTTCTCTCAAAACAAAAAATTGAATGCTGAACAAAGAACCCATTATAATTTAGGGAAGGAGCACTAATAAATTCCTTACTGATAAATTTTTTCATTACCTCAATGACTTCCTATTTATTAATTTTCACATTTATAAGCAGAAGGCTTTCAATATCTAATGAGCATGTATGGGCTAACTGATAGAAGCCTACAGGAATGAATATTATTTGTTTAGTCAATGATAAGTCATACATTGCATTCCCAGAAGAAGAGGAAAAAAAATCAGAAAAACCCACTGAAATTTGGGTTCATACTTAGATATTTACCAAGAAACAAAAATTTACTTGTGAGTATTTTAGTTGTAAGTCAACTGGACTTCTGAGTATTTGAAGAGAATTTAGTATTGCTATTCTTTCTGATTTCTTTATACAGTCAAATAGGGAATATGTACTTAAATAATTCAGTGCCATATCATGCAGCATCATGTACAAAACATACAGAATATTCTATGTGTACAAAACAACAGGAGTAAAAGTAAACATGACCCAAACCACTCCTCAAAAATCAGAACAGCACAGATAGTTTTATAGCAAATCAATTAGTATATATAAAAATTTTTTAAAGAAATAGTGTTTATCTTGTGTTCCTGTGTTTTAGTAGAGATACAAAATGTAAGTATTTAATGATTTGAAAGATATAACAGACAACTTTTAATGTCAGAATTGTAATATGCCAAAATACATTAAAATATTAAAAATATTAACAAACTAATTCTCTCAGTGCCCCTCAGAAAAGACAAATTTCTTGTAAACTCCATTTTATTAAAAGAAAAAGAGAGACAGATCCCAGAGCAAGCACATGACAAGGACTCATCTCTTACACTTGTAATCAACTCATGTATATATCCTTATATAGTGATGGTCATTAATAACTCAACATTAAACAAAAATAAATATAGATTTCCTATTCTCAACATAAGCAAAAAGCTTAGCAGCATCAATGAACAAAAGCTCACATTTTATTAATAAGCACTAGTATATATGTGAACATAAAACTACTCTATGAATTACTGGTACTGAATGTAAATGACTACTGCAAAAAGTATTATTATTTCAGTATTTTAAAAATCCAAACTGAAGGTAGAGCAGAATACTTTAAAAGATGCAGTCTGATATTATCAGACTTCTAGAATAAGTTATTATCTGTAATAGATAACTGAAAAGTTAAAGTCAATGAGATAAATATGTAAGATCCACTAAACTATTCTCTATATAATTTTATATTACATGATACTGTGCATGTTTTTGTTTCATTAATATTATTCTGGTGACTCATATCTGCCATATCCAGCTTGTGACATGCAGTTCACTGGCATAATAAGCTGCAGTAAGCCATGAACCAAGAAACATAAATGTCAGCTGGAAGCTATGAAATAATGTCTAACATGACAAGAAAAACAAAACAAATATAATCTTACTTCAAAACTCTTCACTTCTTCTTCACCATCATCGTCTTCTTCATCATGGCAGCTCTGATACCATGCAGAAAGAAAACATTCACAGGTAACTCACAACTTACTGATAACACTTTACAAGTAATTTCTCTTGATCTTCTTAACTAACTTAATTAAAACACAAAGCATGCAAAAGACATCAAACAAGTTACCTTTGCCATAATGTCAGCATAAGCCATATACAGGAAATCTTCTTCCAATTTGCTGGTTAATACAGAGAGGAAAGGTAAAATGAGGAAGATTAGAGTCATTATAGTGGAACTGAAGTGCAAAAATATTTTTAAACAATTTCTATGCTCACAACTAATTACAAAAGTATTTTTGGAAAATGAAGACTTGATTAACTTATACAAATGGAAAAGCATAGCCAGCCACAAACACAATACTCAGAAATTCATAAAAATCTTCCAGTAAAGTTAATATAGTTAACTTTTCAATTATACTTAGAATATACTTCACGTTCAGAATGTAACTGTCAATATGGAACATAGACAGAAGACAGAGGTGTAGTAAGTCCTGAACACAGCATCCATAACTGTGAAAAAGTCATGTTAAAATCTCTTTACATACCACTAAAGCTAAAGAGGTTTGAGTGCAACTCAAACTCACCGTCTGTTCATATGCACGTTTTGGCCTAGCTTATGCAATCTCACTTGAAAAGAGACACATATGACTTCAAATACAGGAGTAATCTGAAAATCTGCATACACTCTGTAGTCTCTCACACCATCCCTACCATTTTTCAGTCAAGGCTGTTCGACTGAATAGCAGAATAAGTTGATGTAAAGGATCAACTCTTTTAAGGCTTTCATCTTCTTCTGGTGGTTCCTCCCCAGGTTTCTTTAGGGAAAAAAAGATTTTAAAAGTATATTCAATTATCTATAGTTAAAAATGTTTTACTCTGTGCAATTTACTAAACATTAAATATTAACATATATAATTTTGATTTGGACAACTAGGAGGAAGCAGGTTTCAAGCAAAGCATGAAAAAACTGAACCCTGACTGTGTTTATGACCATGAAGACTTACAAAGATGATGCCACTTGCAAAGCTGTGGATTTCCTCTCCTCAAAAATTAGCTCTCTTCCCTAGATTCTGAAAATAATTTCAATCTTATCCAGAACTAGTGGTATCATTTACTATTATATTGTTTGTTGCTCATCATGTTATCTAGCTTCATCAGCTAAAAATAAGAATCCTCAGTTTCAAGTCTGTGCCAGGTATAATGTTCACTGAGAAACTCTGAGCGACTTCGAGGGAGAAGAAATCCAAACCTGAAGCTCACCAACAGTTTTAGACACAAGGAGCTCTATCTACCAACAACAGTAATGTTGGCAGGATGTAAAATTTTAGGAGATGACAAACCAATAATGTACAAAAAATATGATATATGATTTGATAATACATATAAATGCTTTAAGAGGGGGCTTCTTCATGTGGTTATTTTGCTCTGAGTTTTAGACAGCTCTAGTTAGCTTACTTTGAAAGAAAAACGTAGTCCTAAATACTATAATGATAACCACCAAAGCAATGTTCTGAGAAAAATCTATACAAATCTATCCTCTGATTTCTTGTCTTTTGCCAAAAGATATTTCAGAAAGTAACTTTTGCATATCAAGTTATTAACAAAATTGCTTCATCATCAGACACTTTTTTCTATGAAGAATCTGGTAGCTCAAAGAAAATTGGTTTCATAAAATATGCCCACTCTTCCTCTTTGTTTTCACCTAGCACCATGCACTGAAATACAGATGAAAAGAATTCCATGCATTGATAAGACAGCACAAGTACTAAATTATTATATTGCCAGGTGGTATCTGTTAATCAATAAGGATGAGTTGGCCAGTTGAGAGATATAAGGAAAATGGATTGTTGTCTATTAAGGAAACAAATTTTGCATGCCAAACAGATTCCCATGGGAATGCTTGTAGATCTCTATGTTTACTACTCTTCCAATGTGCCTGTGAGGTCCACCTTTCCCACTCAGCTGTACCAAACATGACTGGTTGCAGCTGAGAATTCACTTTAGTTGAGGTATATGCACAATGGCTGTTTCATATGCCACTCTGTGATGGCCATACAAGGTTCATTTCACGTTTTTCGGTATGTGACAATATTTACAGTATCAATAACAAGATCAGAACAATTATGGATGTCTTCCCCTGCTCTTTATTTCAATCTCATTTGGAATCCTGACCTTTCTTTTTAATTAACTGGCAGTATTCTGTACTTCATAATGTTATCTACCAGAATATCTGCCTAATGCTATAAAAACTGATGAAACAAAAGGGCAGAAGTTGTGTTAATCTGTTACCAGTTTTCATAGATTTATTCAAATTAAGTGGAGGATCAAATTCACCAGTGACTGAGTTAAGTAGAACTCATTATTAAGCACAGCATGAACACTAGAAACAAATGATTTTCTGACATTTCTGGGAAATAAGTATGCTTAATTTTCAATGTCTTGAGACATTTCCCCTACAGTTATTTAACTGTAAAACAAAAAGCTTTGACTGAATCTAACTAAGAAGATAAAATAAATGGGTTGGGTAAGTTTTAGTTGCGATTCCTAAATCTTGAAGACTTAAAGTATATTATTTTATATAATCTAATTTTAAATGTCTATTAAACATATTGTTCTTACAAGTTATTATGTCCACTAGTGTCTACCAATAAAACAAATCAACAATTATGTCAAGTAAGCTTAAGTGTTCATATAACCTATTTAAGCAGAAGCATTTTTACAATTAATAAAAAGTCTTGAATATCCTATGATGTTAACATCAAACATTAAAAATCTAGTTCCCTTAGACACTTGATTTGTTGAATGACAATGAAGAATCGGCATAATTAAGCTCCTCAAAAAGAGAACAAGTGTATTTTATTTTTCCATTAATATCACGAGTGGAATAAGCAGAGCCACTTTTCTATAACAGACTTAAGGATGGAAGATTCAGGGAATAAAACTGCAAGTTTAAGTCCAGTTCTCTGCTTTTATGGGATGGAAATGCTCAACTGCCACATCCCAGAAAAAACTCTTACAAGTCTATGAATTGCCTGGATCTGGGCAAAGTTGGGAGGAAGGTAGCTTTGACTGTATTTGTTCCCTTAAATTATTTTTACTTAGCAGAAAAGAATGGTCAAATTCTCAGTATTGAGAAAGAACTCACTGTGGCATGCAAGATTGTAGTTTACTAACTACAGAGAGTTAAAGGACAGGAATCTTGACTATAGTTTCTGGGTCCTGGATTGATCCAGTCTTCTACTTAACATGTGAACAGTTCAGAAACCGCATACATTAGTTTGCCCAAGGCTCCTCCTTTCTCCCCTTCCAGGTGAGTTCTGCCACCATAACCTGGGCTGTGATTCCATCTTGAAAGTTCTGTAAACTTTTAATTCCTTGCTACACCATGGTATAATTTCTCTAAGAGGAACCTTCAGCAGCAACACAACCACATCTTTCATGAAGTTCACAAAGCATTCTGAGTCAGCTCCACAGAGCTGAATTTTAGAAACTCAAACTCTCATTCTGAGAGAGAGTGCTCTAAGGCAGCAAGACTGTGACAGAAATTAATTTAAAAGACAGATGGAGTTCTGTGTGCTCTTTTGAATTAAAGGTGCAATGCATCTCTCCTTAAGAGAGCAATGGAAACACACATATCTGTGTGTTTGAGGTATTACAAGGGAATTCCTGTAGTCTTTTAGAAAGGATGATATAGAAGCCCTTTCAATATTTTGATCCTTATTTTCAAAATTGTTTACAACTTGGGTAGCTGGTTTTAAGCATAAGCTTTAAGCAGTAAAAGCAAATTATTACTGTTTTTCTAACAGAAGTTTTCCAGTTAGCTTCCTCTCTCTATTGCAGAGAGCAGACTCTCCTCACAATAAAACGACTGATCTCAGACTGTGTCCTGTTGGACCTCTCGGGGACTGAACCAGTTCCTAGTACTAGTTCTTGCCCGACTTCTCAAAGAACTGTCTTTCAGAGAGACAATTGTAAGGGATGAGAACCCAAGACTTAACTCAAAATCACCGTAGGTATTTTCACAAGGCTAGAGACATAGCTCTAATATTCTACCGTTGGGAAAAATCCTCACGTCCTTCACAAGAGGATTCTTCTGTGAAGCAGAAGCAGACTCTGACAGCTTCTGAGGAACTGATTGATCTAAGACCAGAATCCCTCTAGTTTCATATTCTAACCTTTTGACTTAACTGGCTTTAATGTGGATTATGCAATCCTCCATCACACAAAGGTTAGCTGCAAAACCAGAGGGAATAGGCTGCTCCAGCTCTCCACAGGGCAGAAGAAAAGAAATAGGGGAATGACAGCAATTGATATATAATTTAGACAAAAGCTTTATTAAACATTATTGAAGCCCTGAAGCAAACTGCCTGAGGGGATTTTGGAATATCCATCACAATTTTTAAAACCTATCAGAGTGACTTGGTTACAGCTCATCCCTTTGGGTAAAGATAACTTAGGTGATATCTTAGGTACCTCACAGATTTTTAATTATTACTATACAAGATGAATGTTAATCCATAATACATTCCTACGACCCTTTGCACCCAGACGTACTGCTAAGTCTTCTATCAGTTTGTCTTCAAAATAGTGTTCTTCTGTTTCAATCCAAGATTTATCATAGCCTTGAAGAAAGAGGTTGACAGCTCGGTGCCTAAAAAGGGACATTCAAAACAAAAGCTGTAAACTTTTAAAGAGAAGATTTGGTCAATATGAATTTCATTAAGCTTGAAGAACTGTCCGGTCATTACAACAATAATTTAAAAGGAAAGCAAAATTTCTATGGTCAAAACTGTCAAAAGCACCCAATAAAAAAAATTATTTTACATTCAAATGTTCTATTCAAAACTGTGTTACACTAACATGTAAAGCTGGTACTAAAACATAGTAATAATGATTTAGGAACACATAATAAATAAAACTTGAAAGAAATTTAAACATAATAAAAAATAAATAAAATAAATTGTCATATTAGTGAGTTTTATTTTTTAATATGAAATATTTTTGTATTATTTTAATTTAAATAGTAAGAGAACAGCAATAGATAACTTTGGATTGTGCTCAAATAATTGCATTTTTCAATGTTCAGTATTAGACTTGAAATTAGAAATTGAAAATTATATTTTTTGGGTTTTTTTTCAGAAGATAGAAGAAAGTAATTAAACCTAATAAAAGAAAGCAGTGTACAAACTATATTACCAACTAGCTTATCAATTTACTGGTTTACATTTTTTTTTCCTTTTGATCTTGCCAAATAGCTCTGTATGAACATTATTGCATTTGTGAAAAATAGAACAATATAGCTTTTACCTTGGCAGATTATACAATGGTGCCATTCTAAAGCAGGCCACTACTGCTCTTTTCCTCTGTTTAGACAGCAGCTTATGCCACACTGCTTTTTTGGATCGCTGAGGATGCTCAACCTGTTACACAAAATACACATAGAAAAATAATGTGGCAGTGTCCTTAGTGTCTGGGCATAGTAATATTAGTAAAAATGTTAGTTAACAGATTAATCAACTAGAAAAGCAACAGAAAAATAATAGATCAGAAAAAGTGTTCTAGACAGATTTCAAGCATTCAGCCAAACTGTAGAATCAGAATTTAAAAAATAAACTAAAAGCAAAAATCTCCCTTTCCTGGTATGACAGATATTTTTCTTTTTTACTTCATTCTACTTTTTCTATCTTTTAGACAGAATACTATCATCAATAAGGCCATCTCTTAGGAAACCTTAACTTTTAATACAAAGAGTCTTCACTCATTCTATCTTGTATATGTAAGTCTTTACAAATATACAGGTAAATTGTACACCTTCACATTGCCTCAGACAATATTTTAAAAGAAATTGTCATAAATACAATTAATCTTTTATTTATATTATATACCATGATCAGCTACGATGGAAAGGAATTAACTTTAAAAAAGAGTGACAGGTACAAAGACTTAAGACCAAATCTTTTCCATGAATTAGCACAGACAGAATGTACATAAAATACTTCAAAACATTTCAGCTGCATTTCATAAAACTACAGCTCTGTCTTAAGATGTATTGTCTTTCTGCATCCTGGCTCTACAGTAGCATGAGATGAAATTGAGTGTGCTCCATCTATCTTTTATGCTTTGAGGTTTTTTCTTCCACCTTTCATCCTTGTTTCCATCTGAAGAAAATCACTACTGTGGTGCTGAAGAGCACCTGCATACCTCGTATATAGCCTGACTTGATACCTGGGAAACTCTGATTGTAGGCTATGATACAGGTCACTCCTTTCCCACAGCCTATTCACAGTTTCTGTGATTTGTTTCACACATCTTCCATAAAGATTATATAATTTGATTTAACCTATGCACCTGTTGCAGAGATAATGGGGGGATTACTTTGGGGGGGAGGGGGGTGTTTGGTTTTTAACTGGGGGCAGGTGTTTTACAGACAACTATGCTCCTCTGTGTTCCAACAACACCAAAGAAGCCAATGGAAGTTAGCATTTCTATCCTCAAAGACTTGGTAATTCTCCCTTGCAACAAAATTAAGCATTATATGTAAAACATGTAGTGACAATTCTGATGTTTATGCAGACTCATTATTCAATCCAATTTTGGTTATCCAGTTTAGTGAAATACAAAAAAATATGAATAGTTAAACAATAAAAATTTAATTTAATAGACAAAAATACTGTCAAGCATTCAGTGAAATATATAATTTGTAAGATTGTAAGATTAAATGGTGACAATCTTAAACAAATTCCTTCTGAAAGATAAAATACACATGAAAAATATTTTTTAAGAGAAAGGACAAAAAAAGCATTCACTGCAAACATATTTACAGTCACAAAAAAAGGCCAGAACTAATTATTTAGAAGTCAGACAAATCCAAATGTGAAAGTTAGGTAATTAGTAGTATCTTCACAAACAATTATAAACCCTTCTATACTTTCCCAAAAGAAATAGCCTCGGCCTACGCAAGCAGATTTCTGAAAACAATAAAAACAAAGAAGTTAGCTGTGCATGGCAAGAAAATACAAAGAATGAACTGATCATTGCCAGGGCAATAAGGAAAGCATTCAGAGTGTGTATATATGGAGAACAGAGTATTTGTATACAGAGAGTAAAGGATTACTCAAGACTATCATAAAAACAGATGCAGTGCCCATATATTCATTAATCTTAAAGACACCAATTTTCCCATTTAAGTAACAAAAGCTCCTGAGCATTTCACTACAGAAGATAAGTAAAGTTGTGGGGCTAAATCTTTAAACAAATAGGTGCAAGGTAGCCGTAAAAAAGCAGAAGCATTTACTTGACAACAAGTTATTGTTTAAGTCTGATCAGAAGTACTGATCTTAAATCGACTGATCTTAAATGTTGATCTGGCTACAATGGGAATCTATCCTGGTCTGTACTACTGCTGGATTATGTATGCTGTGAGATTGATCCTGTGACAGAACATGGAAAAACAGTGTAAACCCTAGAAAAAATAAGGTTCAGACCTTGGGTTTCACTCACTTAAACAACTCCAAACTATACAAGCTTAACCAAATTATATACGTGATGGTAAAGCTAAAATGCCAGAAATCAAGAGATTTTATATGTTGTTTGAACTCCAATACAAGAGTCTAATGCTGAATTACTCAGCTCCATACATGCTAATCAGTCTCCTCTCAGCTCAGTCAACTTTGATAAAACCAGGGTAAAAGACAAGACCTTTTGCCCTGCCGTATTTCTAGCCGTCCTCGATTCTTCCTTCCTCACAGCAACCCTATATACTTTCAAATCAGCACACGTTCTCCTGTCTCTCGCATAGGAAAACCACAATTGACAAGGATTTACTTCCATATTCTATCACTTTTTGATTGCTCCACACATATTCAGTAACCGGTAAAATTTACTGACTCCTCCTTATTCTCTTCTACCAAGGCTGTTGAATTTGCAGCAAGTCCATATCAAGACTGGCAAACTAAATGAAGAAGAGTTGTGTGATGCAACAGACAGGACAAATATTCACATCAACACAACTTCTGCAGTGTATATACAAGCACATTCACATCTTTTTCAGGTTCCTACTTGACAGAGTCAGTGATCTCATCACAGTATGGAAACTTCCTGACACTGGATCTGAAAATTTGTGCCAAGCTTCTGAGTGAAACCAACTAATCTAATGAGAATGTAAGAAAGCCTTGAACTTTCAAATGTTCTTTGAAAAGGGAAAAATAAAATTGTGAGTAAATCTTATACGCAGACAGTTTATAGTCTACAGTTTGCAACCAGCAGTGTTCATCTCTGCCACTAGGCATACCCTTCAAGTTAATGTCCTGTTTTTTCAGTACATTTTAAAAAGGAAAAAACCACAGAATAAATCTAAAGCGCAAAATAGGTAACAATTCAATAAGAAAAATCACAAAACTAATTTATCAACTAGTCCTTGTCCTGTAAGATGTACCAATACAGGAGATATTTTAACTTCAAATTTTAAAGAATACTGCTACTGGAAAGGACACAAAATTAAACACAGAATTATTTAAATGAAAGTTACTGTATTTCAAGTCATGTGTGAAGCTTATATATTAATGCAAAAAAAAAAATTAGATAATACAATAGAACTTTGTGCCAGGTCCTGAAAGAGCTCAAAGGTTCTGACAGAACTTTCTCAGAAAAAATTATTCCTCCAACCTGCTGCAAACACACTTTGTGATAGATATGACCATAATATTGGACTACAAAAGAGAAGATTAAGCATGTAAACAGCAGCAATCAAAGAAAGAAAAAATAATATAATATTAAATACAGCAGGTGAAAGCATAAATGAAAGGGTGAATACTTTTATTTAGATTAAGAAGCAATGTAATTGGTAAAATGCGTCTAACCTGTTCCAGGTGAAACAGTACATTAGCTATATCAAGGACCCTTTCCACAGTCTTCTCTGGATCTGAGGAATCTTCAGTCCTGTTTGGTAAATCTCTGTAAAGTGCCATCTGCCATCTAATGGCGGGATCCTCAAGCTGCAGGAGAAAGATTTCACGTGTCACCAAGGCAAAATGTTCCAAACAGTTTAACTGGCAGAGAAACTGCTTCAAAGGTCAACTGAAGCACTTTGTATGGCTAACCCACACCTTTACATGGCTAACCAACACAGCATCTCTTACATTGTGAGAACAAAACAAAAGACTGATCTGTGCAATATTTTTTAAGAGCTTCCATAAAATCATAAAATGTTTCGGGTTGGAAGGAACCTTAAAGGCCATCTAGTTCCAACCCCTCTGCCACGGGCAGGGACACCTTCCATGAGACCGGATTTCTCAAAGTCATCTCCAACTTTGGCCTTGAACACTTCCAGAGATGATGCATCCACAGTTTCTGTGGGCAACCTGTCCCACAGAACTAAAACACTAACAATCATACAAACAGCAAATGATCACAGGTCAACAAATAGCACTGGCACCAGCAGTGAATATAATATTTGAGAAAAAGTAATGAATATGAGGTACACACTTAGCACACTGCCTTTCCCATTATTAAACCAAACAGTGCTGCAATGTTTGCTCTACTAGTTGGGATTACTTAGTTTTCAGTCAAGGAAATTACTAGTATTGCTATTATTTTTGCCTATTTTTAATTTTTTTTAATTGTTAGAAAAATCTTAATTTTACTGATTACTAGCTAAAAAATTAAAGTTAACGTAGGAAAAATGAATTCAAAATGCATTTGCTTATTAGCCTACAGACTATAAAGAACTGTAAGAAGCAAAATGTTTTTTTATAAATTTTTCTCTTTAAATTTCATTTTTGTCTATTTCATTGATCCGTAATTCTCTATTTTAGCAATTTCTTTTTTCATTTATTTTGTCTCCCCAGTCCTTCTGCTAATCAACACTGATGCAACACACTTTGCAAACATTTACTGTGCCAGTGACACTGATGACCCATTTTACTGAGAACTGTGGCCAGTGGTCATTCCTGATTATGCAGTTAATGTTTAAGACACACTGGCCTGGATGGCTAGGGAACTTAGGGGCCTAAACCCTACAGATTTGGATAGGGCTTGAACTCAACACTCACTTGCTTAAAACATCTTTGTGGATCCAGACTTTAATTTGTGCCTAAGATGAGACAATAATGCTAATTCACCTCCACAAAACATATTACGATACACGTTTTACTCAAGTTCCAGGAATGATTATAAACTTACACAGTCGTTCATTAATAGCTTATAACAACCTAGAAAGCCACAAATTGCAGGCATTTCTTCCACCTTTCGGCTTTTCCATTTCTTAACAACTGTCACATCCACAGTCTTTCTGTGATCATTTGACCGGATCATCATGAATGGATAGTCCACAAAAGACTTTTTAATCACAGGAGGAGCTGTCTTTTGGTCTGAGGATTCCTCACATTCTATCAAGGTACAGCTTTTTTGTACAGGTAGTTTTCTAAGGGTATGAGTAGTTGACATTTCAAGGTGTGAATTAGAATGGCTGGAAGAAGATTTTGGTGACTTGAGCTTCATCCATGTCAAAATGAATGCAAGTTTCATCATCAATTTCTTGAAATAAAAGGCTTGGTACTGAGTAACAGCATGCAGGCATGCAAGGAAAGGAAAGACAGAAACAGGGTGAAGACAAATGTAAAAATGTAGACAAAGGTAGACAAATGCATGAAATAGACGCCACAACATTAACAGCTAAGGATTCAGAGGATGATTCTCTAACAGTGCAGTTCTCCAAAAAGAAATCTACATAAATTACATTTCAGCTCTAACATAAATAACGGATTGTGGTGTCTGTGAGAAGCAGAAGTGGTTAACAGAAAAGTGGTTATCTATTTGAAGAAAGAATATTGCTATGGTTGGAAGAAAACCAGCCTTGCAAAAAGTGGTATTTTTCCTATGTTTTGAAAGCCACTTTACACAAACACCATTATAACTAAATTACATACTAATTCATTTAGTATGATGGCCATGCATGATGGCATCATTTTTCTTAACAAGAAACATCATACTTGTTTCAGAGAATTATGGAATAAATTATATTTACTTTGTACGTAACTACTAAATTTAACTTTAGAAACTATACTTTTAAGTAATTAAATTACACACGTTTAGTGTGTTAACTCTAGAATGTGTCAGGGATAAATCATGATTTCATCCGCAATTGAGTTGACTACTTTACACACACACAGGTTAAAATCAGAGCTTTTCAAAGCTAATAAAGCAATATGTAAATAGCTATAAAATAAACCTAACTACAATAGCAGCTTAGCTTTGCTATCCATGTATTATGTGGTTCTCTTTCAGATTTTCATCTTCTACCAGGAATTCATTTTGAAATAGGAAAATCTAAAGTCATTGCTGAAAAGTTTACAACTGGAAAATCCAACAATGTGTACTTTGTATTAGCTAAAATTACTTTTGCCTTAATCATCAAGGCACTGTGAAATTGCATCAATCTAAGAAATTTAAAAGCACTTTTATTCTCATGTGGTATAAACAGAGGAGGCGATATGTTGCTCAACAATAGCAAACTTTTAATTGAAGCATAGGAAGTTTCTGAAGAAAAAGCACAGATCAAAGTATTAGGATGTATCATTACTCCTAGGCAACAAAGCAGTAACAGACAGAAATTTCTTAACAGCAGAATGTGACACTGAAGAAACAAAATAGAAACTGAAGTAGTTAAAACAGGAGGACAAGTGCTAAGTAGCAACATGAAATGCCAGGCAAGACTTACAACTGCATGGCTCACAAAATGACAATATACACATACTGAAAATGTCAGAACAGAAATATCTATCACTGTCATTAAGAAAACACTATTGACGTTTATACACAAAATCACCTCACATTTAAAGCGTTTACGTTCATGGCATGCACATCATTTAAGTATTGTTGCTCATTAAGATCTTCAGAAAAGCTCTTTTCTTACGGGTACTGTGCCTGTGAGTTTTCTGCTTCTCCTCATGTATTTGCTATATAAGGATAAGTATTTCAAGCTTTTTTAGGATTTAACCAAATCTTTCTTTTTCAGTGGTAAAGTTTTCTATGTGCAAACCCTATAATTTAAAGCTATCGGATTTTTATGTCTAATATTTTATGAAAAACCCTTTTGTTCTTGACATGACAGCAATATATGGAAAACAAGATGGGAGAAAATTAACCTCCACATATTATTCATGAAGAACCATCACATTTTCAGCTCACTAAAAAATTATTACTGCCATGCACTGATTGCAGTGAAATCTAGACTTCTAGATGATTCTTAAATAACTTTTCAGAAAAAAAAGTGCCAGATTTTCAAGTCACATGCTTACTCTCTTATGACCTTTTAATGAGCACAGGAAGTACTAGTTTAGTTTTTTCCTTAAGGTGAATAAAACATGGGGAAGGGGGAGAACGCTGAGGAAAATCCTAAATAAAACAACAGTAATAGGTACAATTCCATCTTTCTTCAACAGAGAAGAAATATACATAATTTTATTACGCTTTCATATTCTGGCTTCTTTGTCATTATTTGAAGGATTAATAAAACAGTTTAACTACAATGGCCATCTCAGGAATTTTTCCCTAACGCTATTGATCTGGCACCAACTGGATTTCAGTAACAAAAATGTACACTTTTTCCCAAGATACCTTCTTTTCCTTGGGCTGAAAACCAGGAACAAAAATGAGTGAAGTGAAAATTTGTCACTTTATAGAGTATGCCAAAGTGGCAGCTTCATTTTCATTTACACTTCAAGCTGGTACTAAGTAACTGTGAGCATTTTGCAGACTTTATCTCAAATAATAGTAGGTAGAGTTTAAACAGTGATAGACCTTCCTTCCATCTCCAATTTTATATTAATGGTGTGAATGGAAAGGGATTTGAAGGGCCATATGTTATCATGTATAATGCATATATACACACATTAAAAACCTAACATTTAACAGTTGACATGAACAAGTTACTTGACAGAAGAGAATAAGGGACTGCAAGTTATCCTAAAGAATCAAGGCAGGTTGTCATTATACCACACCAAAAAATGAATTCAGAGAAAGAAGAATCACATTTAAAAACTCCATATAGATTACCTTGCCCTGAAGATGAAGATTACCGCGAATGACATCTCGTACTTCATCTTCAGTATCTTTCTGCCAAGAGATTACAAGTCGTATAAATTAGGAATATAAGGTAATTAGGAAAAGTTATCATTCATTTAAATATCAACCTTGGGCTTCATCTGATGATGAATAAAACTGACAGTGTGAGATACTGAGAAAAATCTCAGGGACAAATCTTTTTTTATCAGGCTATAACCATATAGCCATATGGCTATGGCCATATCCAAGCTTGCAGGATCAAATTCAGTGTGGCATCATACATATTTTTTCACAGTAACACACTAAATGCAAGTCTGAATTACAATTGCTAGTATACACATACTGAAACTTTGACCAAATAAAACCAATAACATGAACAGAGCCTTCTGTGATTTGTTTGTTTTGCAGAGCTTTTATCCTTTATAGCATTCAGTTCAGCTGTCCAATGGTAATATAACCCAGTAGAGTGTATAAATGACTATAGCTTGAGAAAGGAGTACATTCCAAATTACAATCACATTATTGCATTGTGAATTTATACACAGAAGAATCACTTTTTAATCAATCTATTCCTACAGAAATTCTTCCATTGACATGATAGTGATCAAAATGAATTAGTTGTGATATTGGGCATAGAAATTAAGAAACAGATAGCTCTTAATTTTATCACAGAATCATAGAATCAACTAGATTGGAAAAGACCTTTGAGATCAAGTCCAGCCAAGTTCAAGCTTCATAAAATGTAACAACCACAACTTTAAGAATTTCTTAAAAATTAAGAGAGAAAAATAACTGGTTTAACTACAGAATGTTATCTCTATTCATATAATGTTCATTCTGAAGTACATCCATACTGATCATATGTCCAAACTGAAATGTTTTAAGCCATGAGAAAAATATGTAGATAACTATCTAACATAATCACCCACTGTGCCTTTATAAAACAGAATTATAATCTTGATTCTCAGTGTCATCCTGTAAGAATGAATGCAATCTGAAATATTCAAAGAATTTCATTAGCAAAGCCACTAAATGGCTTTTAGAAGTACAAAAAGAGCACCTACCATGCTAAATCGATTTTTGGCCAGTGCAATTAGCTCTTGGTCTCCAGGAGCACAAATGTTTAGGCCAATTGGAAGCAGTCTCTTCAGGGCTGCCACAATGAGAGAGGTCTGCATAGAGTATCGATCACCTTTTCGCTTCATCTTCTTCCTTTCCTGGTCAGAAACTGCTGCCTGCAGAATACAGCAAAGACCCAAAAAAAAAAAAAAAATCCAATATTAAATAAAATAATTGTAAGAGCAATTTTGTACTTGTCTCTGGTTTGACAATTTCCTTATTACCTATACAGGTGCAACCCTATCCAAAGGAACTGCCATTATATCGTTGCCAATATTTTGCAATATGTTTCTCAAATGACTGTGTTTTGAATCTCAAGCCAGTGTTTTCAACAGATTTCATTACAAAAAAGGAAAAAAACCCAAAACAAAAACAACAACAAAAAAACCCGCCCAAACCAAAAAAAGCCCCAAACAAACAAAACAATCAAACAAAAAAAGGTGCTTCTCTGGAGTCCTCCCTATGCAAAGAGAAAAATATAAAAAACTTTACACTACCTTAGACATCTTAGATTTGGTGTCACTGATAAGGAAAGACATGTTGTTGATCTCATTTTGTACCACAAAGTTCTGCTCTTCCCTTTTGAAATTCTGGAAATATACAGAAGATCTCAGTTAGAAGCACTTATAGGCGGACTCTATCTAAACATACCTTAAATAAAAATATAAATTAAGTAGAAATCTGTAAATTCCACAAGATAAGACAAGAACAGTAAAAATTAACAGATGATCAACATTGTCCTTGAATTTCAGCTTCATTTATATGGCATAACTCAGGTGGCCTATGTTTGGGGTTTTTTCCGATGGAAAGAGAAGGAAATGTTTCCCTAGCTATGAAGCAGACATGATAAACATCTCACTCCTCCTCTAATTCAATATCAAAATACTGTCTAGGTTTTCCCTTACTAGCAAATTATTCATTCCTTTTTTTCCCCATTATAAATTTCCACTATATTCAGATACATAAGAAACTTTTTAAAGACTGAAATTATGAATACACAAGTAATTTCATGATCCACTATCTATCTACAGTGTAACCAGTTTTTGTGCACAGTGTTGTTTATAATAAATCTTACAATCAAATTCAGGCACAAGTACAGAAGTCATAAGGCATCTTGTTTTCCAAACTTGAAAGAATTGAAGCTATGGCAAATAAAGAAATTTACTAGAGATAACAGTCCATACAGACATCTAATGCCTGAAAGAAATTAGACTCTTTTGCTTTTTTAGTTCTTTGTGCTCCAGTATTCACTGGATCATGTTTTATTTAAGAAGTATCAGTGCTTACTAGGTGCCTGACTAGGTCTGGTTAGAAAAAGGCTATGGGGTCAAAATAACTAAAAAGTAAAAAATAAAGGGTAGGCACACAAAACACAATCAGCTTAATGTATTAGGAAAAAAACCAAAAGCAAAACCAAAAAGCCCAACAAACCAAACAGAAAACCCACAGCAAACAAACTAGAATCTGTAAGGAAAATACCTACAGTTTACTGTGCTACAAAATACCTATCAAATCTCCTATCTACTCTGCCATTTCAAAAGTGTCAGAAATGCGAGTCATTAATGCCTTCCCATCTGCAGTTTCACTTCTATCATTAATTGTATTTTATGAACATAACCACTAAATAACTGATCTACCTATTAAGAAATCTCATGAAAAAAAAGTATTTATCAAGGAATTACTTACATGGGACTTTGACCAGTAAATGAAGACCTCAGCCACCATGCGGAACAACTCTTCTGCTTCAGGATTGGGCTCTTTCAGCCATTTTGCCCTAAAATTTGGTAAAAGGGTGAAAAAACATATGATCCTCTCTGTCTTTATGCTTTGAAATCACTTCTCAACATTTTACAATGATACAATTCAACAAAACCAAAAATATATGCATTTAATCCTTTCTGGTAGCAGTGGCTTTTTGATGTCTTATTTCAAAACCCTTAAAATCCTTTAACATTAATCCTATTCTAATCCAATAGATTTGGATTGAAATTTGTTTGTTTGTTTGTTTTGGTTTCTTCTCAAAACTACCCCAGCTCCTCCTAAAAGTCAGAAAGCATTAGCTTGAGAATCTTCAAGCTTGTCAGACTGAGTAAAAGCCACTTTAATTCACTGCTTGGCATATCAAGGGATAAGAGACGGTATCAATAAAAAGGAAGCTTTTATGAGATTCATTGACCTATGCCTCTCCACATACCTGTTATAGTCCACAAATCTAATCAACAAAGGGTAGAAGGCATAGAGGTCCCGTGCCAAAGTGGTGAACTCATCTAGGATGAGCAGTTCAGCCTCCGACATGTCACCTCTGCCTTCTGCTCTTAGATGTTCTTCATCCGATACAACCACTGCTGCTTTTTTCTTTAGTTTATCCATCAGTGGAAGGAAGTGTGTCTTTAAGAGCTGTGGCTTCGCTTTACTTATGATGGGCTGGGAAAACACTATTTAAGGCAATGAATATTATAATATGTACCTGGCCACAAAATATAACTAAAAACTTTTACCTTTTCCCACTTTCTTGAATCTTATTTCTAGGCTAAGGAGTCAAATCCTGCCCCCATTGAAATCAGCAGAAGTTTTGCCAAGAATTAAATGTGGTCAGGATTTCACAAAGTCAATTCACTTTGTCTGAGGGCAGAAATTGCAACTTCACGGACTAAGCTTGCAAGATCATAAAACTTGAAATACCTCTTTACTGGTATTCTGTCAGCATGGTATTTGTCTGCATAGTTTTACTGAGCAATGAGGAAGTTGTTTAATGGTATGGATGGATACATATATAGCTACATAATGCACACACAAGTTTTCTCAGCCACTGGCCTCTCTTTTGAACCTCGTTTTTAGCTTGTGTGAAGATTGAAAACACGCTCTGGTTATTTGAAAACCTACAGAAACATCCTGCCTGCATTTCTTATGCACACTAAGAAGGCTCGTATGTAGACACAAATGAGACTGATTCAACCATTCATTTCAGACTTGTTAGCACAAGCTTTTTGCAAATCTACTCATAAGAATAAATTTGTAAATTAGCACTTCAGCTGGGCCCACTGGTACAAATTCATCTGTAACATACTGATTAAATGACATGAATTTTAGGCAGTTACCACCTATTGTTAGAGTGCATTACATTATTAACTCTCAAAATACTAGGAATTCCAAATGCTACCATGAATGAAATTACTACTACAGTAAGTACTGAAAAGTCATAAGAAAGTCTAATTGAAAAACTGAATCCACAACACTGAAGTGATTTTACCTCAGAGATTGTAACATTGAGAAATAAAGTGTTTTTAAATTAATTTTAAGTTGTTCACACAATGAAGGTAACATGACTACTACTAAAATGACATGAGCATTTCCACGTTTCTTTTTAATGGATATGTTAGACATACACCTGCAAACCCACACTTTAAGGATCCAGCACTCATACAGAATAGCAAGGAACTGTATAATGCCCGCATACAAAAACTTGCTATGTAATGAAAATGGGCTAAATGACTATAGTCCTTGAATTCAATATACTGCAAAACGCATATGTGTATATTCTGGGGGAAGAAGAAAGAGTCCAATGTACTTCTTATACTACTTATTAAGAGATTAAAACATACTGCTTACACCTCTTTTTTTTTTTACACTTAGAATTTCTGGTTCATTAATATCTGTATCGCTTAAAAATGCAGAAATATGAGTGTTCTTCTATTCCAGCTTTAACAGGATAAATACAGAGTAATTCAGAGTCTGTGTGTGTGTATATATACACTCTGAATACACACATGTTTGCTTGGTTTTTTTATTTATTTTCACATCTTACCTGCTAATCTTTTCATCCAGGCTCCTTCATCAATACCAAGGTTGTTATAGATGATTTTCAATATGTTACCCAACAGAGTGTTCATGTGCTCTGATGTCAAGGCTGTGCAACACATTTCAGCCTTGTCAGGATTGTTCTCCGGCCCATGCTCCCACCAGTGCGACATGTAACTACACAGCATAGGCAGTATTACTTCCATGATATGTGGCATTTGTGTGTAACGAATACCGGATTCTGCCAGTTCCACTATTTCTTCCATCAGCTTCACCAAGGAAGGAATATTTGGGCAAACCTCTTCTACACTAGTTGGCAAATTGAGAACTAATGGAAAAAAAAACCAAAGAAAAAAACAAACTAAGTCATAAAAGGACAATAATTCTTTTCAATTGCTATTTGATACAATCTTTGTTTTCTACATACATTTGCACCTTTCCAATCCAAAGGAAGCAAACCAAACACAACAATAAAAAACATGTCCTTTCATACTGTTGAGCAATAAACTGCTAATATGAAACTTTCTATAATTAAAATTCCTGTATGTAAGCTTCAACAATGTAAATATTATGGAATGAATTCAGAGAAATCAGATGATTTTCTATATTCAAAATAAAGCTTAAATTTCAGAATTTCTTCCAGCACAAGCTTTGTAGTTGAGGAAACAAATTGATACAATAAAATATCTCTCAACAATACGTCAGATGAGACCGAGAATGCTATTAGAACAGAAAGAAATCATTGTCTGTCATAATGAATCGAGCAGATTTGAGAAACTGATTCTAGAGGTGAATGTCTGATTGTAAATGTTTACTTTTGAAGTTATTTGAATTTTTAGTTCCTTCCTCTGAAAATGCACTGCAGTTGCCTTTATTTTTGAGCCAGTTTATTTCATCTACAAATAAATATCTGTAAGCACAACTAGTAGCTCTTGAATGTCTAACATACTGACATACACATACAATGACGTACACAGGTATATTTTTATCTATATAGATAGAAATTTAGCCTGCAACTTGTGAATACAAATGTCTGTACCAACATTTTTATACTTGTGTATTTTATACAACGACATACACATATATATTTTTATCTATATAGGTAAAAATTTAGCCTGCAACTTGTGAATACAAATGTCTCTACCAACATTCCACAATTTCTTGTACCAAGGCTAGTCTTTTTTGCAAAACAGTATATTCTCCTATTTAGACACAACATATTTTACACAGGCATCACACAGTCTCGTTAAATATTAATGCAATTTTGGAAAATAAATTCAATTTTCTGTTAAAAACCATGACAATACAGCAGATTGTCCTTCCAGATCCATTAAAATAGCTAGAATATTTGGCAAGTATGTACAGCTGTTATTTTCAAGTTAGGATACTCCAGCTCTTTGGAGAATAAATCTGGTATGCTCCATTTTTTAAAAAATAAAGGTGAAGTTGTAAAATGAATGCTATTTTATAACTTGGAATCTTATACAAACATATACAAACTGTCACATGATTCAAACTCAACATATACGCAGAGCTTATAATGTTCTACTGCAACTTCTATTTATTGCAGGAACAGGTTGTGCATATGACCCTATTCAACAATCATGTTACAGCATAGGAAACATCAGGAGTGGAATAAAAAGGCATATGCAAAATAAACGTACATAATGTTACTGGAGAGTAACTGTACTGTCTCGTATGTCAAACAAAATAAAAACCAATTTACATACTGCTCTCCAATTGATTTACTTTATAAGGGTATAATATCTAATTAATACAGCAAAAGTATTTTCCTTCAATTGCAAGTATGTATGTTTTAGGGACCCAATACTAGTTATGTAAACAGAGGAACCAAAGTTACTGATGAGAATGCATAATTTATCATCAAAATATAGTATGAGGTACTAAAAATGTGCAAAGTCTCTTCATTAAATTGATTCCAAAGTGGTATTTTGAGAATGAGATCTCAAAATTTAAGTACCAGTAATATTAGGAACATAAAATAATAGGTTTTATCAGACTTAGCCTGTTGATTTAGGAAAGAAATACAACCAAGACATTACAAGAAAATTCTTGCATTATAATATGCATGCAAATATACATGTTTTAAGGCAAGCAGCACTTATATTGAAATCCTGTTTTCATAACCATGATGTGAGTTTCTGGAAATACCTGCTCTATCTCTTGCATTCTTGGTATTGTAGATTGAGTAGATATTATGTTTGTTCAAATGAGTTTCCAAAAAAGCCACTGGAAAGGCACCTGAGAAAGCAGCCAAGCACTCTCCCAGTGCTGATCGTTGCCTGTGAATTAACAAATACCATTAAGTACACACATCTCTGATCACAGAGCCACAGAATGGGTAAGGCTGGAAGGGATCAGCAGTGGGGTCATCTGGTCAATGATGATTGACCACACCTTGAGGTTTTATTCTAAGACAAATATATTTCAAAGAGATACGCCACTACATTATGTCAATCATCAACACAAAAACAGGTAACAAAATTAAAGCCTAGTAATCCTCTGCTAATATATAATTAAGACATAAAATGTCAAAGGCAGCCTACATAGCTTACAGAAAATTAAAAACATGCAGGACAAACCAAAGTTACAAAGTAATTGTAACAATGCCTTCTGTTCTATTAGTTTCCTTTCAGCTTTACTGACTTTATAATCCCTACTATTGAGAAAAAGTTACCGAATGGAACAAGAGACCAAAAACAACTATCATTTTATTCAAGTGATATTTCCTTTTTCTGAGAAATAGTGACAATCACTTTCATGCTTAGTCTACTGTGAAAGTAGAGTGAGTGGAAAATTGCTTCTAATGATCAATAATTCTGAAATTTTTTCACAAAAATATTGCTTCAATGTCTTCAAATATATGACAACATTTATTTGATAATCAAAATACTTTCAGTGTGCTAAAATTTTAAAAAGCCTGTTTCTAGGAAGAAGTAAGACATTCCCTGTCACTTCACGGGTCCTTTAGGAGACATTTAAACTATTCTTTATGATTTTCAATTCAGTTGATCACAGTGTAATTTAGAGAGATGAGAAATCCCTAGCTGAGACCAAATCCCACACATGACAGAAATCCAAGAGAATTTGAATCCAGGAGAATCAGGAACTTTCAAGTTAAAAGAAAAAAAAGACCTCAAAACCGATCTTGTGATTTAACAAGATTCATCTCCAATCTGTAGTTTATCTCGGTTCGGGAGATTTTATTCTTTCTAGATCCAACTCATTAAACTTGATTTTAGTTGAATCTAACTTCATTTCCATTACTATTTATACTGTTTGCTCCTTCTTCCTTTTCTTTCCTTTTCATTAAGTCTTCATAAGCAAAACCTACATCCATCACACACACATCTACAAAGAGCATGAGATGTGCTTTTCAATTGCAGTAATGCTTAAAGACAATCATACACAAAAATTGTCACTTACACTGATACATTTTGTCTTAAAAACAAATCCCATATCCTTTATTTGCCAAATAGAAAAATACATTAATTTTATATCCCTAATGAAATTAATGAGACCTGGTTTTCCACAGATGTGTATTTTTTTACTTAAATATTGGTCACAACCTTTTTGCATAATGTTTCCTATGACACTGCTACCAAGGAAGGAAAGGTATGTCATGGGGCTGCTCCAGAGTTACGCACAGGTTGATTTGCTGGAGAGTGTGACTTCCTAAATAGTGAACTTCCTAGATTATTGCTGCCAATATCTGAAATGAACGAGTTCTGTTTAGCCTTCCTTCAGAACAGTGTTAGTCACTAGAGTGCAACTATTTAGTTTTAAGAACTGAATTATCCAGGTATCTCTACTTTTTGGCCACACACGGCTTACACAGACCAAATGTAACTCGGAGGGGGGTTAGCAGATACAGAGATGAATAAAAAAGCAATTATAAAGCCTTATTTCCCTGGGTAATTGAGCTAGAAAAGAAATAGAGTTGTACAAGTGAAAAATTATATTAAATTTAAGGTAATGAGAAAGAAATATACACCATAATTAAACATTATAGAACAAAGAATTGTAACAATTGCTGAACTGAATGATGCAATTTTACAATGCTCCCAACGACCCTCAAATCAAGTGCTATGCTATTTATTGTAAAGTCAGATAATTTTAATTTTTGTTTTATTTAAGAAATATATTTTGACAAAGATATAATGCAATATTTCAAGTGTATTGTAATAAATACACCTGCATTCCACTTAACAGCTGAGCACTATTTTTTCTATCAAGATATCTTTCCAACAACATTCTCTTCCTATATTCATTTCTGAACTGCAAGTTTATGATGCTAAATATAAATGCAAATATTAAAAAGAGAAGAACACTTTTCCTTCTTACCTCTCTACATAGATACTCTTGCTGGTTCCCAGAGCATATAAACTGGCCAATATTCTGTAACAAGAGACCTGAACATCTTCCACTAAAGAGAAGAAGAAAATTATATTTACAAAGAGATTTTTCTTTGCAATACATTTCCATAGAATTAAAATAATTTTCTTTTGACAGTAACTGAATTAATAATATTAAGCTATCAAAGGCAATCCACACAAATCCCCCCCAAAATACAAAAAGTCTTTGGACCACTGAGTGCTATACCTTTTACTCAAAACTTCCATTTACTTCAAGATCATGTTAACCGAACAGTAAACATATTTCACTAGTGCACTAACTTTCTGAAATTATTGGCATACGAATTCATTACATGCAACACCTTTACAAATGTGCAAAATAAAGGCAATCCTCTTCAACAGTTATTTAATTATTTCAATTACAGTTAATTTTTTTTTAATTTAGGCACAGATACCAACTAATAGCACATACTTAATTCACACTTTAGACTGAAAAAGGATTAAAAACAATAAATAATCCTTTAGTCCACATGAATACTGCACCAAAGGAAGTTTTAAACTTATCAAATGATTCAGTCACAAAAATGTGAGAATAATCTTAATATCTCTTTGAAAAAAGGCTTTTGCAATATACTCTGCAGTAATAAGTGTAACAATAAGTGTAAGTACCATCAAGAAGGACAACACCCCCATTCTTGCCATAGATCTCTTTCCTAGTCTCTCCTACACTGCTAGTATCATCCCCCAACATGGAATGAGAGAAATATTATGAGTAAAACAGGGTAAGACTTAATGGGTTGGGAGAGCCTACAAGATATTGTATCAAAGTTACATGGCCTGACCCTATACTGTACCATGATTTTAGTTGAGATCATCTTAGAGTTGCATATTTTTACATCGTAACGTAACCTCAGGTACATTGACCCACCTTTGTACCTGATCCCCCCCATGGAGGATACTCTGTAACTAGTACTCTTAGATACAAGCACCAGGTCAAGATGCTAGTACAAATAAGATAATCTTATTCTCAGCAAGATGTAAAGAGAAGTTAAGAAGAATTATGTATAAGAAAAATTAGCCTTTTCACCTATGCTCTAGACAAAAAAAATAGGCAGAATTTTATTTAATTATTCTTTTTCAGATAATTAATTCTAAATTCTGTGTTTTACACCACTGAGATGTATGTAGAATAGCTGGTTAAGAACACAAACTTAAGTGATAAAGCATCCAAAGCTAATTAAGTTCCAAAACATGGAATAACAGAGATCAAAAATTATACAAGGCATGAACATGTGGATGCCTGAAAAAGTGGTTTATGATGAACAAATCACATTTTCTGGATACCATCAAAGTCTCCTGAATTTTAAAGAAATAATTTAATGAAAAAAAAGTAGATATTTACATCTCATGACATTCAAATCCATCAATACAACTCCAAGTTTTCAGAGTTCTTTTAATGTTATTTTAAATAATACTTTTTCCAGATTTTAAAAAGACAACTCGATATTCTTTTCCTTCAGGCCCTTCTCATGGACTTTAATAACTGATTTATCTACACAGAGCAGGAATGCCTCCTTTCATGCAGTCTGGACAGCAATATTTCTATGAGTTCCTAAAATACACAAAATTAAAGTTTTGTGCACATACTGCAAAGTCTGCAAAATTTTCGCTTGCAGGTACTGAGTTTGGGAAAATAAAGGACACCAAATCTTCTATAATCAGAATCTCTACAGGTATCCTATATACAGGGCGTCATACACATTCCCTTCTCTGATGTCTGAATTCTTCAGGAGCTCCTACCACTTTTCCCTTCTCCTTAGGATTTAAGGATTCATCCAAATTCCCCACTAACAAAAACTGAGTCAAGGTGCATGTGTGATGGTATAACATCATTCTTGTAGTATAACCTTATTTATAGACAGAGCAAAGACAAATTAACTTACACAAAGTGAATTCTCACAGAAGAAAAAAGTCACAATAAATCTATGGTAAAGTTATAAACAAAATCGATCCTTCTGACTTTCTAATCATGACCCCATCTGTTTTAATATTAGCACAAAGTCCACTAAAACCTGCAGACTGTTTTTGGTTGATTACAGCAAATATTTGATTAAATCAATTACAATTTTGTCAAAATGACATAGAATTTGTTCTTTTCTAATATAATTGAGGGTCTATTAATGCCTACTACATGACACAACACATTTTAATTGCATGGCCCTTCCACATACATACAGATACGATAATATGATACATACATATCAAATCTTCCCCAAACTGGTGCTGTCCAATATGCTCAAATAATGAAGATAGCACTGGCAGGAGAGCAACTGTGGTATAATTAATGATTTGTGTAACTCCTTTTGGCTGGTTTCTGCTGTGTGTAAACTGGCCTTGCTTAAGGTTTTCCATTGTTTTCTCCAGATCCTCAGCAGCATTGTCCAAAAATGCTCTCAATGCCATCCTAACAGATTCCAGACCAGTTTTCATCACAGTCCTGTTTATAGCATGCAAAAAGAATGAAGAATAATATTCTATTAGACAAGCATGGAACAAAGCTTAGTCTTGGATTATATGAAATAGGTAATAGAAACCTGAAGAAAAATATTTTAACTTTTAATACTGTAACATTTTCTCAGAGCAGAATAACTTACTGAAAACAAATTTCATAGATAACCTACTTTTTCTGGTTTCCTGCTGAGAAAATAAAGTCCTTTAAAATTTATAAATTGATTCATTTTTCTTCAAAGGAGAAAAAACCAAAAATGCCTAACCAAAATAAGAATTAGTAAGTCTGTGATTTCTGACTCTAAAAAGATAAAAATTGTCCCGAGTTAGAACTCAGAAAGTCTTCCCAACCATGACAGTCATATTTCTGTCTCCAGAATAAGGGCATCAGAAAGGAATGAGTAAAAACAACCACATCTGTTAAAATCAAATAAATAAATAAATAAATAAATGCATTGATTATGTGCATTTATAGCACATAATTGGTAATGTGAAGATATAATCCAGCAGAATTATTACTTTATTTCTTTTAACTAGCTCAATTACAGAGATCCTTTGTTTAAGGAAAGTATCCATGTAGCCACACTTGAAATAAATCCAAGTGATTTTCTTTGTAAATTAAGTATCAATACAGGTTTTTTTACTCTGATTGTTTATTTTAAAGACTGAATATATACAGTTTCAAGAGAAATATCTTCAAACTTATGTTACCTCCATGAACTTCTTAATTCCCATCTGGAGCTATTTTTACATCCCTACTTAGAGCTGAATTTGTGACCTCCACCTGTATCTATATTCTATTTTCATGATTGCATGGAGCATGGACAATTCAAGACAAAAACCCCAAGATATTGCAAACTAAAGGATTACCATGCAATAGCCGAGCCATATTCATTACCATGATCATGAATCTACCCCATAGCAAATGGAAAGTAAAATTTGTCCATTTAAGCAACTGCAAAGATACTGAGAAAAACAACTATCTGCACATAATTCAGCAAATTTTTTGAGCCTAAATGCAAAGTGAAAAAAGTTAATGGAGGTAGTTTAAACTATCATATTTTGCTTCACATCTGCAAAGATCTAAAAATCAACTATCAGCACAGATGGTTGACTTTACAGTAAATGAAAAGCAACACATCACCCTCCAATATATCAAGGTTATCTCATTCATAAACCTCACAATGGCTCAAGCTCAATTTAAGTTAAAAGTAACACTGAATTCTATGCAAAGGGTTTGGTTTTTTTTCAAATCAGAACCTGAATTAATTTTGCAAAGAAGACACTCTATGAGACAAATTTACTGCATTCGATGTGCATTTAACTCCTGAATTTTTTTGATTAAACAGTGCAAGCAAAATAATAAAATATTTCTAACTTTATTGTTGTTTTGAGAAAGTCACATGACTAAAACCAGATGAACAGCCAGAAGTTTCTGGACATCACTGATCCATAATGAAGCTGAAAGTGTAACCTACAAATAGTGTCCTGTCAAACTCTAGTAATTAACCTGTTTTGCAAGGGGAATTCTTTTCAGCCCTGTAATTTCCTGTGTGTTGAAATTCTGTAGCCTTACACACATAGCCCAAATGTGACTGCACATTATTTTCTTCAGTGATTTTCCCTGTACTTTAGAAAATATAATCAGTATTACCTCGCATCCAAGGTCTGGCCCAGTATGTGAAGACAGTTGACTATTGATGTTGCATCGTTTCCTAGAGAGGAGGAAAATTATCCAACAATTAAGCTGAGCATAGTGTATACCATACCGACACTGCTAACTGTATCTCTGGATTTAATGAAAGAATAAATGACATAGCAGAAGAACAACTGAACTTCTGCATAATTTTAACATTCAAGTTAAAAAACATGCAGTTTTTTGTCTTAGCCTTGTTTACACAAATGCAGTAACTAGAGGCAGTAAAGCATCTCTCATCAAATAGCTGAGGCAGTCAAGATGGAAGCACTTAAATGTGGGGTTAATTAGAGCTGCAGTGTGTTGTCTGGTTTTCATTTGATTTCTCTAAGTTTTGCTTTAATTAATTCAAGTTTATCTTCCCCCCCTCAGTAACACAAAAGCTGTTAACTTTCAGAAGTTGCTATTGCAGGAAGAGAACACTCATATAAAATGTCATTAAAAGTTCCCTGGTGTTACCAATAGGCTGCAGCCATTTGTAGCTTAATTGGGTGTGGTCCACGTGAATAACAGTCTCTGACATAACACACATATTCCATAATTATTTTTTCCCACTTAGGTACGTAAAAAAAGGATTTACACACATCATGCCTTGTATGCATGTTGTGTGTACATCCCCAAATGTTGCCATGTACAAGCCTCTTTCCTCTAAGTTCAATTTTTAAGTCCAGGACAGAAGCAGGCTACACGAATTTGAACCACAGCCTACCTAATATATTTACCTTTTTTTTTAAATGAAATTCTGCAAAAATAAAACTGTCTTTTCTTGCTTCTCTTCATATTTAAATTTTCTCAATTAAAAAAAATAGAAACAAATGTTTCAGACAGATTTCTGAAAATAGTTCCATCTGCATACGGTGATAGAGCATACTATATTTTCTCACTGGTTGTTACTTCTTAAAAATATAAGCAAACATACAACTAAAATTAGTAATTGTTTCAGTGAACTAGAGATTTCAAAAGATAAGTTGCAAGCAGGGTGTGGGAGGTTTGTTGCAGCACTGAGAAAGCTCTTCTATGCTACCAAAATTAGGATATTGTTGTGTGTTCATCCACAGCAGATTAAACAAACCTGAACCACAGCTTCCACGGCTGCCCCAGCCAGGCAGCCCCACCCTTTTTTTCACTGGCACTTTTCACTTGGCATGCAATGGTACAGCAAGCAGACAAGAAAGCTAAGGTGACCTAAAAAAAATCTTACCAAAACCATCACCCCAAAAGATTAAGGTTTTGTGGTCATATCGAACTTTTTTCCCTTATTATTTTGATGCTCTTGCGATAGGAATGCCAGTGCTGACGAAAAGAGTGCAGGACTGTGCTAACGACAGCAGGTGTGGTGGGAAGTACTAGAAGCACACTGGACTGTGGATTAGACCATCATAGAATCACAGAATGGTTTGGGTTGGAAGGGACCTTAAAGATCATCTAGGTCCAACACGTGGGCAGGAACACCTTCCACTAAAGCAGGTTTGCTCAAAGCCCTATCCAACCCGGCCTTAAACACTTCCAGGGATGGGGCAGCCACAAATTCTCAGCTACGTGCTCCAGAATAGAATGGCTTACTAGAGATTTAAGCAATATAAAAATGGAATCAAACTACTTATATAAATTTGTATTTTAAAATTGAGAAAATATAAATTAAAATGCTCAATTCACCAAAATTATTCTACAAAATCTTTCAACTTCAGCTCAGGAATAATAATGAAAATAAATCAATATGGTCTTCCTGATGCACAGCTCCAGCTCTCAAATAATAAATTATTGTGGTAAAAATCTACTTTCATGTTGTAAAGAAATAATGATTCCATTCTGAATGACAATTCCATAATCTCAATGACACTCTTAGATATCAAATGTGATTAACTATTTAAGTTCACTCTGAAAGACATGCATGCTTAATTTCCCATTTTATCAAACTCCTATATACAACTTAAGTGACATGATTTTCACTAATGATTTTCATAAATGCGGCTGTATATTCAGAAGTACCATTCAAATTCACAATCATATAAAATACATATAGAGCAAAACTATATAGCATTTTGCTATTTGTTACAGCAAACGCCCCACTGACCATAGAAGTTATTATTATCTTCCTCATAGAAGATGCCTCCAAACCACACAAATAACTTTCTAAACCCCAGCTGTGCTAAGAGGCATCTTTATGAGCATTTTCTCCTCTTCTACACAGCTTTTGTCTTTGCTGGAGTAACTGCAACTCTCTCGATCAGATTCTGATGCAATTCACTGTCAAGAGAAGGCAAACTATAAGGTGATTTGACTTGAGTTAGTAGGTCCACAGTAAACAACCCAACCATGCCCCACAGTCTCATGATGACCTTGTCATAATTAATGGAAAAACTACAGTGTTGGAAAAAGATTTTGTATTCTGTTAGTTACTGCAGTCTAGGAAAAGAGTTAAAAAACAAACTGTAGCCATCACGAATACTCAGCTGATCCTATCTTACTTATCTCCTAGCACTTGAACACAGCCAAACAACAGGAAATAAGGAAGCTGACATGTGGAACGGACAAGATCTTTTGTATCATACTGAAGAAAGTTACGTTGACTTAGATTTTTAATTTCAACTGTGACTCATTTTAGAAAAAAAAAAAAAAGTCTGAAAACCAAATGTACACAAGAACAAGAAAGATTTGCAAAATTTTAATAGTATACCTGAGCTAGTTCATTCTTGGAAGAAACAACCTAGGGTATAAATCAGAGCTTATGTGTACATTTGTGATATATTCCACCCTTCAGAAAAAGCTGCCACAATGCCACACAGCTGCAGAAATAATTCCATTCCTCCTATGATCTTTTGGCTTTATAGGCAAATCCACCCAGCTCCTCCCAAAATATTTAAAAGCGATACCCCAAAAATACTTCTGATTATTCTTCTCAGTTTAATGGTTTTCATAATGCTCTGTGAGATTTTTTTAACAGCACACTGCTGCAGCGAGTTCCTTCCCTTCAAATTGAATGAAATATGCAGGAATTGAGTTAGATGCATGTTATCATAATCAAATTCTAATTCACTAGATAATTACCCAATTAGGTGCGTTCATGGATGCTGAAGTTTGCACTGCATCCATCATAGAAGCTATGTATGCATAGGATGTACTATTCCAACTCTCCTAGCACCATGGCATAAGAAAAAATCCCAAAGTAAATAACTGTGCCACACATTGCATATAATGTATACACTTGATACGGGCTTCAAATTGACTTCAATTAAGTGATTTTCACACGGCATAAGACAAACACCGAGCTCCTGCCAAGGTCACATAATACCAGAAAGATAGTACACATGCGTATGTGGAGTCAAGCACATCTGGGAATAGTCAAGAATTCCACAGAACATAACTAAGTGTTTCAGCCCACTTCTTATTTTATTTAATGACTTTCGAATACAAATGTGCAGTTCCGATTGTCAAATATTTTTTCCAAATTATTTAGAATAACATAACAAATCAATAATTTTAATTTACTCAGCAAAATTCTTAGATAGGATAATGAAACCCAGATATTAGTTGAGACACACGGGAAACTAAACACCACCTCCAACTAAAACTACAATAGCTTTTTATTCCATCTAATAAATTCTGTGATCTACCAGTCTAAACAATTAGAGGTCTGTGTAGACCATGCATTTCAGCCATGCAGCATGCAACAAAGCAGCACTTAACACAATGCAAAAATGGCAAAGAAAACCAAGTGATGGCCATGCTAGTATTTGTCAAGGGTCTCCTTACCAAACAGTGAAATCCTATGCCTGACAAGAACTCCAAGTTTGCAGAATAGGCTGAAGACAAAAGAAAAATAAAAGAGAAGAGAAGGGAAAAGGAAAAAAATAAGGGAGGGAGGGGGGGACAAGAAAGAAAAAAATAACAGCTGATATATGAGCAGGAAAAGCAACATGATGTCACGCAGAAAGAATCAATTGTCTGAGCAGAATGTGGGACAGAGTACTAAAGAAAGAATTTTTAAGTGCATATCCTTAACAAACATGGTTAAATAAGCACATATTATAATTAAAGAAAGAAACAAAAAAAAATTAAAAGCAAAGCTAATTAATATAAAAGCGTTCTATACAATAACCCACAAGGAAATAACCATCAAAGCTTTAAGAAGTAAAGTGGTCATTGTGCTATACAGGATACCACTGACAATTTGAAAACAAAAGGTAAGGGAATCAGATTAACTGAGGTATGTGATGGCAAATGTTTAACTAGTTCAATTAGAATCTTGTAAACTTGAACACAGTGAGAATTTCTTTTTAAATATTTAGCATCAAAAATAGCCTCTTACATGGTATAAAACTATATGATCAATGAGTTTGTTTCACATATTTGAACTATTTCCTGTGCTGATGAACAGCACTCCATTGAGAACAATGAAGAGTGAAGTTTGTGTTAATTCACAGAAGCAGGAGCAAACTGCCCTACCCAAATTGACCTGGCCTCCAGATTTACAAGGAATTGCATCAATCTTCACGATCTGGTTTGGCATGAGAATTTTCACCATGAACAACATCCATTTTGGTGTTATTATTTGATGCTGCAAACCCCTTCATTTGCTATAAATGACATGAACAATATCATGTCATTTTATTAAGCTACTTAATTAATAGGCACACTGGCTATTTGTTAGCCTCTGATTTAAAAGCAAAAGATACAATAAGCATGTCTGCACAGCCTACGGATGGGATCTGAACATGTTGTTCCATTGACAGAGAGGAGCATGGTGTCAAATGGAAACATTTATGTCCAGAATCACAACAGCCAGGTTAATGTGGTATTGAATCCAGCTAATTAGCCAGTGCACAGTGATCCACTCTAGCAACAGCAACTGCTCTGTTTAAGAAATGAGTCTGCTTGGTGCATGTTCAAGGATCTCTGTCCACTTTTTATTCCATTATGCAGACATATACTATATATTCTTTTATGAGGATCCTGATTCACCAAGTCCAACAGGAAAAGCTATAGAGAAGCATGATAGCATCATATAGATTTTGTGTCCATTCTAACTCAGACATAAATAGCTCACCAATCTATCTTATATTCTGAGATACAAATGTTATTCAACTGACTGTACCATTTAGTAGATACTACACTTGCTCAAAGTGAGACTGAAACTATTCTCTCCAGTGTAATTAGTTGAGGTTAAATAAATACATAAGTATGTCCAAATCTCCAATACTTAGATTGATGTTCAGAAACTATTTTATACAACTGTAGTAGTACAAGAACTTCTAACATGGTCTACTGGATGAGAAATTCAAAAAACCCAATCATGATGAGGCTGGTTACAAATGCAGCAGAACACAATGCCACCACATTTCGGGAAGAAGTCTGATCTGTATTTGTCAGCAAAATAGGTCTGGATTTACTGTATTTGCTGACCATGGAATGGTTATATGGTTATCCATCCACATAATGGATATGGACGACTGCATTATCAATACCCAAAATTATACTCTTCCATAGCTTAAGGAATGCAAGCTTATCTTCACTGGAGAAAGATAGCAGCTAGGAACTGTCCTTAGCTTGAAGCAAATTCTATGTAGGAGGTGCACTCAAACAAACCTAAAGAGAAAACTCAAGAGAAAATCCAAAATTCAGCATTGGTAAGCTCCCTACAACACTCTAGAGAGGGAAAAAAAAGAAACAACCAACCACAAAAAGTGTTGGGAATCTATTAAAATGGCCCAAAACAACCCTGCAGGATTGCATCATACAATGTAGTTTCTATAATCATTGTGTCTTGATAATTAAGAAATAAACTGCTCAATAGGATTAGTTATAGCTATTATTCAACCAAAGTTTCCTTGTATGTTTTCTTCTCCTTGGGTGACACATCTGGATGGCAGATAACCCAATCAAGCATGGCAGCAGCTCTGATCTTTTTGCAGGGCTGTATGTTCAGGAATCTCACACAGCTATAGAGCATATGTGCAGAAATCCTGAATCTCTCTGCAGCAGGTATGCTGATATATTTGACATATTTCAGAAGTAGAGACTTTATTGGCATGACTTAACAACTGTAAAAATACTGTTAAGACAGCCTTTACTCAGTTGTGCTTAGTATCGTGCTAGAAACGTCACTCTCTATTCACACAATCTTGCAAGCCCTGCATGTCTGTATGACCACCAAATGGCTGTCAGCCTCAAAATACAGCAATTCAATATTGCATGGTTCATGCCCAATAACAGCCAAGAAGGCAACCATCATACATGTACAGATTACAGGTATTCAAGAGGTCTTGTGTGAAGCTTGTAGTCCACCTTACTAAATCGGAAATGTTGGTTTCAGTTCAATCAGAATTGCAGTTAAGTGAAAACACATCTTAGAGAGATGGTCTAAAAAAACAAAAGGGTAATTTCAGGGAAAGAATCAAGTTGGTATTTCTGTGATACTACTACTGTTACTACTATTTATAAAACTAAAGAGCAGAAAGAATGCAACTCCCCTACTTTACTTTTTATGGTGTGCTTCAATAATGATATTTACTGAAACTCAGCTATAAATAATTTTGGCTTTTAAATCTACCATAAAATTTTGCAGGAATGATGATTTCAGTATATGTTTATTTCTAACAGTGAAAACTGATTCACAGTTGTATAGCTTGTGCCACAGACTGTGCAAATGCTCTACAGTTGGACATAATGATAAATTTAAGTTCCCTGCATGCTAAAATCATCACCACTGCCTTTTAAACAGCATATAATAATCTGTATATGCTGTACTCCTCTCTACTTTATACAATGAATTTTCCTAATGGGCAAAGAAAGTGAAAAAAGTTTAATTTGTGTGTTCATAAAAATATTTCTGTGCCTCCCACTTCTCACTTTCCCACAATCAACTGCTGCTCTTTAAAGAGAAACACACATACACATAGACATTAATATTATTTTAAGCTTTACCTTGTCACCATTTCTTTCTCTTTATTAGAGGCATGGCCTCCACTGCTGAGAGGCCTACTTGCTGAAGATAAGAAATACAGGCGATGATTTTTAAAATACTGATCAATCAAAGGGAGCACAACCTGAAATTACATCAGAAAGAGTGGTTATCTCAGGACCTTCTTTACTATGTTCTGTATTATGCTTTGTAAGTCACAAATAAAGACAGGAGATTTCAAACAGGTTTTCTGTCTTAAAATCTCTTGGGTTTTTTTTCTTTAATAGCTATTCCTCTGAATTTATTTAATATTCAAGGCACTTAATATGTCATCAAGAAAGGCAGCAGAAAAAAAAAATTACATTATCACTGGAACTCAATCAGTGGCTTTTTTAGGGGGAGTACAAAGCAGAAAGTATAATTTAATCTCGCAGTTTAAGGTTTTCCCCATTCCACATATCCAAACACAACTACTGCTCTTCCTTCTTTTTAATGTAGGTTTAAAAAAATTCACCTAAAGCTGTCAGAACACTAACAGCACTTAATTCTAGGTTTGCCAAATAAAACTCTTGAAACAACCTCATTTATTAAGGGCTTGTCAACAGAAGCATTTCTGTTTACTTCCTGTGGTGATTATTACTCAGTGTCCACCGCAGGTGTTAGCCAGGAGGAGATCCAAAATGAACTGCCAGTAAGAAAATCTGATGTAGCTTCCTTTTTTGGCTCATAAAAAAAGTGGAATGCTGGCTTCTGAGTCAATGAACTTAGCAAATAACACCACATGGAAGTAATCGAAGGTATTGAAATTACAATTTACTGCAAGGATACCAGGGTTAGAAAATGCTGCAAACAGTTGCCTTTGCTTATTCACTAATGAACTCAAAAGGCATTTTGAACATGCAAATATCAGACAAGTTTTTATGTCTGAAAGGTATAAGCAGATTTTCTTGGTCTACAATGTGTAAAATCTTGACAGAAAAAGGACAATTGTGCTGAGAGGAATCTCATGACTGTCAGGGAGAAGGCGAACTGCAAAGTCCTGCACCTAGGGAGGAATAAATCCAGTTAGCAGCACACACTGAGGGCTAATCACCCGAAAAGCAGTTTTTCAAAGAAGGACCAGGGGGTCCTCGGTGGACAGCAAACAGACCATGAGCCAACAATGGAATCTTACTGCAAAGGCAGCCAAGAGCATTCTGGATGCTTCCACAGATCCAGAGAGGGGGTTCTTCCTCTCTGCTCAACACTGCTGAGACCCCATCTGAAGCGCTGTACCTGGTTTTGGGCTCCCCAGTACAAGAGAAACATTGACATACTGGAGAGAGTCCAGTGAAAGGTCACAAAGATGATTAAGGAACTAGAGAATCTTTCCAATGACAAGAGGTTGAGGAAGCTGGAACTCTAAGGTGGAGAAGAGAAGGCTCAGGGAGGATCTCATCAATGTGTATAAATATCTGAAGGGAGGATGCAAAGAAGAGGGAGCCAGGACCTTTCCAGTTGTGACAGAACCAGAGTCAACGGGCACAAACTGAAACATGGTAGGTTCTCTCTGACCATCAGGAAACACTTTTACTGTCAGGGTGACTGAGCACTGGCACAGAGAGATTGTGCAATCTCTACCCTTGGAGATACTCAAAAGATGTCTGGACATGGTTCTGTAACACTGCGAAGCAAACAGCCCTTCCAACTTCAGCCATTGTGTGACTCCATGATGGAGACAACAGCATGGTTTTAAAACAAGAAAAATAACTACCATGACACTGACAGATACACAGCTGTGTTAATTCCAATAACTATTGCTCACATTTACCTGCCTGAAGACTGTAAAAGAGAAAAATCTTCCAAATTAGACCAAGCCAGAAAACAGAAAATGTAGGGACATTTAGAATAACATCATATGAGTAGTTGCATATCATGGAGGAGCAAATAAAAAGAATAAAAAATATAATCCTGTAATTTTTCCACCTCTATACTTCATCCTACATTGTTTTCAAGCTATTTTTATTACTGCTGTTGTTAATTAATAAAAGAATGAAATTAACACAGAAAAAATCCACTATTACAACAACAGTCACTAAAAAATATGTTCTTACTTCTGTTACTCACTACATTGATAAAGAATAAGTAAAGTTATACTGTACTTTGGCAAAAAACTTGATTTCTTGTTCATATGGGAATTGCTCTCCTTTGCCTCTGCTGCCACCATCTGCAGAGAGAAGAAAAATAAGTTCCCTGTCATATATCCTAATTACAGTCCACTCTGTATTTTTCTTGGGAAGTGTACACTATAAACAAATATAAACAAACAACTTGTCATCTTCAGATGTAGATTCAAGATACCTCAAACAGCATATGACCTAGTTAAAGTGGCATTTTATGACTACCTCATGAGAGGAAAAGTAACAGCAAACAAAACATGTAAAGAATAATTGTCCAAATCTTCATAAAAGTGTAGACACCCCATAGTCCAAAGAGATACGGATAATTTTGTGAGATAAAGATCTGGTGCTATGTTTGTCTTTTCCTGCTACAGGTGAAAATTTGGAAGTCTAAACTCAGATTCTAATGAAACACCTTTCTTCAGTTGTTCTCAGGAGAAACAGAATTAATGAATTTTTATTCCTCATTTGTGAACTTTGTCTAAAGAACAAAATTAATCGTTAGATCTACCCAATTAGAAATTAGAAATTTAAATTACTTTACTTCCACTCTTACTATAAAAATCAAAACTTCTTTCAAAATAAAATCTGGTACAGCTCCCAAACTATCTATCATTCATTTATTGTTTTTTTTCCATTAGTGTATTGAGGTACTGAAATGGTATTTGATCCACCAATGTTTCTAGTGTTTCAGTATTTATTCATTATTGATCTTGCAGTTATTCCAAATTTATATAGTTAAGAATGATGAAGCCATGGTAATCAGGCATTAGCAGCACAAGTAACCTGATGAGTAATCAAGGCTAGACTTTTACTATTGCAAGTAAACATGGCATATAATAATTCATAAATGTGATAATTTTCCACTTTCAAACTAGATTGGTTTTAGGATGAGCATTGATTTATTCAATCTCCCTGATGTTCCTGCTACTAATAGTGTCAATTACTGCATCTATGGCTACACACGAGGCACAGTTTATATTATGTATGTTATGTGTCATCGCAACTCTCATGGTCACAACAGAAGATGCATCTGGCCAGTTTTTTTGGCTTTTACTGTTCACGTAAGAATCTGACTTGCGTCACCAAACTTTTGTATTTTTTTTATCTTCACCAAAAGAAGATAAATCCTTCATGGCAGTGTTGACAAAACATGTGCCAGGTATTTGTGAAAGAACATTCCCATTGTGGGAGTCTGTTGAAGAGGTTTCTCTACTCCCTTTTCCAGAGAAAATTTCAGAATGGTACAAATGACTGGTTTCATTTGCTTTCTGAAAAAGGGAAAGGGATTACATGTGAATAGTAACTATTAATGTGCACATGTGAGAAATTATAATTTTTTGCATAAATGTAAAGGGGCAGCTAGTTTTCTTTTTCAAAGAATGAAAGTCATAAATTTTGGCTGAAAACTTTTAATCTGATGAATGAATACAGGAAACTGGAATGAATGACAATCACATAACTTCAAAATTTATGATCTTCATCAACTACAGGAAATTAAAGCAAAAACTAGTCCAGGAATGTGCCGATTTTTAAGAAGTTTTCTGGTTGATTTTATGACATTGGACATCTTAGTTAGTAATTGATTTAAAAGATATGCAAGCAGTGCTATACCAAACTCCAGAATGTACTGATGGGCCTCATCCACATATCTTATAAGCTGCTGAAGGAAACTGTAGGCAAAGCGTTTCTCAATGGAAGGTGTGTCTAATTCCAGGTCCTTAAGTCCTCTGTAAAAAGAAGCGAGAAGGATCAAGAAAGAGCAAAAGGGAGAAGAGTTGAAAATAGATTTTAAAATGGCTGGTCACACATAAGCCATGGCCTGTCAATATAGCTGTCTGATTGAGCCCTGTACGTTATCACTAGAGTTTGTCCTATATTCTTATTAAATGCTTTTGTACCTATATCTCTGTGTAATATCACTCACTACTCCATGTGTATGTGTGTGCTGCAAGGAGTAAGTGCCACCTACTGGCAAGACCAGCATGATTGGATACTGGGCCAGCAACTGGAGTCAGGCTTGGGGTGTAGGTGCCCTCAGGTCTGTGACAACTGGTGTGAATGAAGGTCTTCATCACTGCATCAGTAGTCGCAGAGGTCATAGCTTTTGGGAATGTCTCTATGGGTCCTACAGACCTTGAGCCCAGACTGGCAGCTCCTGCAGGGGCCTGGCATAAGTGCATTTGGTACTAGCAACTGGAGTCAGACAGTCGGAGCAGAAGGCAGAGTCTGCAACAGCAGCAACTGGAAATCCCGGTTGCCTGCCAATCAGGTGGGAATGCTGTGCTCCAAAAAAAATCCAGCTAAAGTGGAGGAGCAGTGTCAGTAAGACGAGTGGGGGCTTCTGCACCAGCATCTGGAGTGGAACTGTAGGCCACAGGCCATGTGCCTGAATGCCACGTGCTTGGCAGGGCACAAGCGTTTCTATCTTCCCTAAACACAGTCTGCATGAGGGTGCAGAGACTGGAATGATCACTGCCAAATAAAGACGGTAAAGAAATGTGTGCAAGGAATACGTGGCAGAAAGTACAGTAGTGAGCAGACCAAATTAAAACATGAATCAGGTCCTTGTTTGTTTAGACACAGTTGTCATAGGTGCAGCAAGTACTTTAACTTCATAGAAAAGCCTGCATTTGACCAGAAGAATGCAGATGTAGCAGGAAATATTTACTAGACAATGGGTATGTGTCTTAGTTAATGGTTATTTTATCGTCCCACTTAGCTTTCCACTCCTAAAAATAACCCCAAAAGCCACTTTTCACTTGTGTTTAACAGAAAGAAAAAGGGTTAGTGGAAAAACTCAGTGTACTCCCGAATACAGCTGAGGAGTCTTTTGTCAGTTTGAAAGGGAATAAGAAAAGAAACCTTTTCTGTCTGACATCCTTCTTTGTACATCCTACTCCATTGATGGTAAGTAAACTGAATTATTCCAGATACCCTGAAAGATTTTACCAAAATTATTAGATTAACTGTGGGATTCTAGAAACAGGCTGGATTTCACATGTGATAGAAAAGAATGGAAGTAGGCAGATTTTAAGTAGATGTGCTGGGCTAATTAATTCACAATGATTACTTAAATTGATCTCAGGGACTGTTTCATTCACTTACTAATGTTCAACTCATGCAAGGCTCATACGTGCTTTCAGCCTTTTCTAGTGATTCACATTTCCTAAGCCATGCTGACGAGACAGAGAAACCTCCAAACTAATTAAAATTTTATTCATGCTACATTTAGGAGGTAAATACGCCATATTAAAATGAATTATGCAGGTTATGCTGCAGACTATTCATTATTATTACATTTTCACTGTGGATTGTTTAAAAAATTATTTCAAAACATAACTTTTCACTTTAAAAGTATTTTAATAATACTGCAAATGAACTCAATTGAAAGAAATGAGTCATACGTTTTAGAAATAAAACTGTCGTATCAAAGCAATTGCCTAGAAATTCCTTTAGAGAGTGACATGTGCTTGACCTGTAATGAAGACTTAACAATTCTATCACTTGTAGAAAACTAACAAGTTTACTAACAGTTGGATGTTAGTAGAGACACACCAGAAAGAAAAAACAGGGTGCTATGTTGAGAGGGAAGGCAGAAGACATGCAGAGATTCTTGAGAACTCTGTTCATGCCTTCCAAAAACCCTGCTACTAGCTCTGTAATCCATTTCTTCCTTGCAACGTTCTCTGTGAAGGAGCTCATCTTTATTCCTAGGTACTGAAACCTAAAAATGATCATAGAGTTTCGTCTTGATAGGAAAAAACCCCAACAAACAGGCAACAACAACAAAAACAACAAAAACAAAAACAAGCAAAACCAAAACCAACCAAACAAAAAACAAAGCAAACAAACAAACAAAACCACAAAAAAAAAAACCAAAAACCACACAACCAACCAAACCAAACTATGAAACAAAAAAAAATACCACTACTGAGGACTCTCAGAAACCTTCTGTGACATTAATACTGAACAGAGAACTACCTGGAGACAACGTATCCATTAATCTGTAAAAACTTCAGAATATCCTGTGCTTTTTCTCTGTCCTTGGCTTTTTCTTTGGCTGTGAGTGTATCATAAGGAACAAGAAGAGGATGGTTGCCTCCTCCTACTATGGAGCACCAAGAGAATTAAAAATTAGTTAAAGAGTTATCCATTGACATGGTAAATCCCAGCTCGTAAAAGCACTGTCACAGTAATCCATAGAATAGTACAGTAAAATCTAGTCTGAAATAACAATATACTTTCCTGTTTCTTTGCACAAACCTTAAAAAATATTCAGATAGAAGCTTTAGATATGGTTACATAGTTCTAACATATTTGCTGCAAATACCAGCTAAATATGCTGAACCTATTACAAAAACTCCTGAAAGAAAAAAGTGCTTAACTGTTACAAACATGTATTATAACTACAATTTAATTTAATCAAACTGAAAGTACTTCAATAAATAACACAATTTCCTAAGAAAACCAAGACATAAACAAATATATAAACATACATGAAGTTCTGCTTTTAAACATTCTGACAGAGTTAGTTAGTCGAGTTAAGCAAGAGATACACATATCTGAAAGCATATTAAAGTCATACAGTTTTAATTTAATTTATAGTAGTAATTTAAACACAGAAAATTAGAATACATCATTTAAACATGGTTCACACAACTGTTCAGCATGATCAAAAGAATGCTGCAAAACCAGAGGTAAACAGAATAAACTTCACTGTATTGCTTACAATCTGATGTATTGATACCTCCCTGAATGTAGATACCTAATTTGGAAGGAAAATAATGCTGCTATTATTAAAATAAATCTCTGCATAAAAAGCAACATTCTTAGGATTTCAGCTTCTAAAATCACCATCACGTAACAGAACACAATAAATTCCTATGACAATTGCTCTGAAACCCGAGGAAATTTTAAGGGTAATGATTGGATTTATTTCTGAAAAAATACTAGAGAAAGTCTCTAATAATATTTTTTAAAAGGAACAAATTCCCTCTAGAAAATACTGGAGACATATCACTGGATGATTTTTTTAAAGCTACATATTCTGAAATTTTCCATTAGTACTGGCTGAATCCATTTAAGTACTTGCAAAATGGTAACCTAGGGGGCAAGTCTGATGGCGGGTTGGGTTTTTTTTTAGTCTGGATTCATTTCAGAAAGTACAGTCTTTAAAATTGGAATGACTGGACTTTATTCTATTACCATAAATATGTAATTCTATCACATGACAACTGAAGACAGATATGCAAAAACTGCACGTAAGTCCACATTATTGTTCTATTCTTTATACATGGATAAAAAAATATTTCCAGACTAGCATATGAATATACTGAAAGAGAACCCTCACACTTTTGAGGGCCAAGTTTTGCTCAGCTGACAAATTAATCTATTTTTCACACAAGAAAATTCTCCATCAGAAGCCACTCCTTCAATCATTATAGCCACCTCCAGCCTTCTCATACTACACAACACAACAAACACTATTTAGTATTCTCACTGAAGTGCTTCTCACAGGCAAAAATCTGCTTTCAAAGCTGTGAAATGCAGCAGATTCATTGAAATATGTAATCTTTCTGTAGTCTACAGTTTCCCAAACTTAGCCCATCCTGTGGCTACTTATCGTGAAGAAGGTTTTATAGAAAAGGAATAAAATAAAAACTATGTTAAGGGGAAATATAATTAAAGGCATGGCAATTTATAGTGTTTATCAAAAGCACTTCCAGTGAGAAATTTAGTTTTTTATAAAATCTTAACTGCTATACCTTTTCTGGAATCTAACAACTTATAAAAAACCAAGTCTTGAAGGAAAAAAAAAAGTAATAATGACCAATTTTGGTGCATACAATATACAATTAGACTTGACACCTTCAGAAAAATTAAAACCCTAGCTTCAGTCATTCGCAAGTGAGAACTTGCTGTTTTCTCCATGTGCAAATATAGTGTTATCTGCAAAAAGAAAATCAGCTTTAACACAAATTAAGAAATTGTTTTAACGCAGAGAAAAAACAGTAAGTTACACGATACATGAAAAAAACTTTTCATTTAGGTATGCAGAGATTATGAAGCACGTTCAATTTTTACATTGAATCAAGTATCTGCTCTAGATTTGTCCACTTGTCAATTCAACACACGATATGTGCAGTACTTAGTAAACACCCTTTAGATCTATCTGCAATAAAAGAACCAATACAAACTAAATCAGAGTCCATCGGGCCATAGTCTGAAAGATTAATGCTAGAAGGAAAATGCATTAATGTGGCTCTTAAATTTATTTGCCATCTTTGCAAAGATTCCTTGATATATTTGATATATTGATATATTCCCTTGATATATTCCCTTCCCTTGATATATTTGAAGTGGTAAACTACTTAAACAAGAACAGTTATACTTTGTACTATAACAACTTTCAGGCACTAAAAATCACAATCAATAATAGATACTTCGTAGTTTCTTCTTTGTCTTTTAAATTTTTTTCCTTTCTTTTCTTTCTTTTTAATATTTTCTCAAATGCATAACCTAAGGTAGTCACAGAAAACTTAAAATACTGTAAATACCTATAGTTAATATTACCTTTTGCTTCAAGCTCCATTTTCTTTTTCTTTGCCCATATGTTATGGTAGTTTTCAGCCATCATCTCAGCCATAGCCTTAGGAAAACAGAGAGCTTAGTGATTACGGTTGCAAAGGTTAACTCTCAAGGACAATTTTCTGTTGGATACTAAATAACAAGTTTTGATCTCTCGGAAGTTTAATACAATTACACTGTAATGGTTCACTGGAAACAAGTTTTTATTGAAAAAATGTTATATAGAATTTGGGTAGAATAGACATAGGTATAAGAGTTAGGAACTTGGTGCTGAAGAAAGAACTGCTAATAACGAAAACAGGGAACCACACAGAGAAGAATAGTCTGGAAAGAATACTGGAGCATCAGATGGGGGACTTGATTCTCAAAACAAGGCCAACAAGGCCTCTGAAGGCCCTGGCAAGGGAAATAAAGACCAGCAAGCCAGAGGAGTGAATCAACATTGTTACTGCTGGCTGTGGCAGGCTAATTACGAACCCATGGATACAGCTTCTTCTGTGTGGATACTGTGCTCATTTGTGTGACCACACTGTTAAAAGGACCAACCCCTTTAGAGGATAAAATAGTCTATATATTCTTCCTATAAAATAAACTGTTTCAGACTGGCCAACTAGAAGCTAGACCTCGAACCAAGCAAAACAGACAAGCTCACCAGTGTGAGCTAGTGTGAGGAACTATTTCAACATGAAACAACTTTTTAAACCAACCTCTACTGTCCTCCTGGTTGTATACTCTAATTGTACAGAGTGGTGGAATTTTCTGCAGATTTCACTCTACATTTCTTTCATGAACCTACAGAAAACTTCTCATCTTCAGTAAGGATTTTGAGTAACAAGTATTTCTCAATACCAATTTCTTTATTTGTGAGAATACTCATGAATTCAGAAACTTTTCAGCCGTATCATCTTTATCAATAAGACAATTTATTTCATAAACCTTTTTTCCAGTGAACACATGATGACTTGTGTCTCTCCCGTATGGTAGATGCCTTCTATCACGCACACTCTGATCCTAGTGTTTTGATAACCCCAATTAGGACCTTGGAAGAATGCAACGTAGTCTATGTTTTCTTCTCTTGGAAAGCAGGGTGCTATGAAGAAGTTCTCAGAGCAAGACCTAGCTACTCATGAAGCCAGGATGTGACCAGGTGACTTAAGACCAAAATAAGAGGTATTTTGCAGATTTACAGTTTTAGACATGGTCATGATTCTTGCTAGCTAACCCTGAACTACAACCTGAAAGATATTAAACATTTATTAAAATGTTCAAAATTACATATAGTTAGTTTTTAAAACTCAGACCTCATTAATACCTAACATGTTTGGATATTTCCTCATTGTCTGTATCAGGACAATTAATAGCTGAAATGCATTTTAATTTAATTTGTTTAGCTTTTAAATAATAGATTCTGAAGCTGTTTTCAAAGAAGACCTCTCTTCACAGGGTAAATGAATCATAAAGTCCACAAGCTCTGCCTTATAGCTAAGGGCTACAAAGGAAATACAAGTAATGACAAGTGTCAGAGGGTATAGCACAAAAAAAATAAGCAAGGGACTAACAGAAGTTCTAATGCCCTTTCTTTGTGGTTTGTGACAGGCTGGTTACTCTTATCTAGGTTTGTTTTACTGCATCATAATACTATGATGATGTTCACATGATGAGTTGATTCCTGAGCATTAAACAAAGTCTGCAAAGTCTTTCAACTATACTGAGTTTATACAAACATTAAATGTCGTCATTGTAAGGAATCTTTGTCATCAGTTTAAAATAAGAGTGTGTGATAGAAGCAGTTATTCAATTGTCAATTTTATAAACTCTTTGGAATGATCAGCAGTCTACTGACAGTCAATTGGCAGAAAATTCTTGTAAAGCTAGTCAGCAATCTAAAACTGCTAAAAATATAAAACTGGAAACTGCAAGACTGAAATCAAGGAGGCGAAATCCAATGTGAGATTTTGATCAGAGGCACAGTAGAGTATAGACTGCACAGTTAGTCATTAATTTACTACCGCTGCTTGCTTCCCGCACTATGGCAAAGCTCAGTGTGAGCAAACTTAACCCTGTGTTTCAGGAGTCTATTGTAGTCAGCTTTGAACACCGTGTTGCCATCACTAGACCGGTAGAAAAACTTATGCTAACTAATTTAAAACTATTTAGTGTATGCCTACATTACATTGCAATTATACTTACAGGAAATTAGCAGACTATAAAACCTCACACCACACTCCATCTAATACCATGAAAAAAAATCCTAACTAATAACAGAAACATCGTTTATCAACTAAAACATCCTGGTCCAAATCACAGCAACCTACCGACAGATCTGTCAAAATTCTACTCCCAATTCTTTCATTCACTATTCTCTCAATATTTAATGTAACAATGGTTCTCAGTTTAGAGAAAAAAGAGGATTGACAAAGTGTCTTGGATACATGGAGAAATGAAGGAGAAACAGAAAAAATTGATGCTGATAGCTCTTCTATACAGGATTCTCTTCAAAACAACAAATGTTCACAAAGTGAGCTGGGAAAATCAATCCAGGACTAAAGAAAATTTTGAAGCTTTTCAACATGAACCATGTTTTTTAAGTAACAGAGGATCAAAGAGCAATAATGAAAAAGACTAAAAAATTCCCACCAAAATCAAAGCATATCAAAAAAGGTAATATTTGCCATGAAATAGTTTAAAATAAACTAGCAAAATAGATAAAATTAAATTGTAAAAAAAAAAAAGGGTAGGCATTTTAGGTGTTTCTGACTTACATGTAAATCTCTGGAGAGGGTGACATTGCTCATGTCAATTGCTCGAGGAGTGTAACCATGGGCTGTATCTACAGAGATCTGAATGACAAATGTGCAAAACAGTGGAGTTATGCAAGCATTTAATATGAAGAAGTTAGCATTAACAAGATACTGAAAGTAATGAAGGAACTTAAGGAAAAAGTCACTTGTAGATCTCTAGAGAGCAAAAGGATCCAATGTGGCCCGGATGAAAATACATCAGGGGTGGTAAACTTCAGTAAGAATTAGGTGAAGGTAAACAGAGTTTATTCCTAAAGACAGACAGCCTTCACACTCACATCCCTCTCATTTAAATACAAATTTCACTAGAACTTAATTAAGGTTTGAACTTATAAAGGATAAAGTTAGAATTAAATCTGTGCATTTTCTATAGATTTTTTTTTTCTCAGCAGGCAAAATGTCAGACAATCTAGTTTAACAAGACAATCTAGTTTAATTCAGGCAAAAATTAAACCTTGAATTTGGCTTTTCAACCCTGTTTCTATGTTTAAGACTAGAATTTACTAAATACTTATCTGACCCTCCTTTCCACTCAGAAAATATCATCATTTTTTTCAGTCTTTTTTTTTGTCTGTCTTTAAATTTGTCACCAGTTTGCTCATTACATTGACAAAAATGGTCAAAGAAGAATAAAAAGTGATGGGAGGTTCCCTGGATAACAAGCCACTGACACAAGAGGTGTGGCCAGGAAAAGGGGTATTGACAGGCTTTCCTCTATGGATGCTGCAGCAGCAAATCTATGTTCCCCACAGGTATCTCTTGCTTTAGAAGGAACAGTGTCCATACTTTTGTTCCTATGTGAGACATTATTTTCATATGAATGTATATGAGCATAAAGAGCCCTAAAAGTTGAAAGGCTTTCTTTCTAAAGGCAGTTATTATTAATAGAGAACAACATAAAGTATGTACAAGCAGCACACAGTAAATAAATACTGAGAAAGTACTGTTTCCTAAAGCAAACATCATTGCATTAACATGAAGGTAGTGATTAAATACACTTAGAATTTCTCAGCTGCACACAAAAAACTGCTATTTTGCCTATGTATGCAATGACAGCAAAACACATTTTAAAGACAGGATGAGTATTAATATGATAGTGTACTCTGAAAGAGAAATATTTTAGGTTTCAGTAAGTCTTCTGGAAAAGTTACACAAATTCATTATTGTAAGGGAAGACTGTAAACTTAGCTGCAAAAGCTGTTTTCATATTTTGACACAATTTCAATCTCAACTGTAATGCTATGCATTCTAACAATATCCTTTCGCATTTACAAATATCTCTATCAATATATTCTTTGGGACTGGTATTATAGACATCCAAAAGCCAGGAAATTTGGAAGTTAGTAATTTTGGAAGGCAATTATAGTGTGAAAACTATAATGTGTAGTTTAACTGAAGTACTAAATCAAATCACTTGATATACACTAGTGTCTATATAGTCTGGAAAGACAGGTTCAACTGTTCATTTTTAAAGCATATAAGCATATCACCAGTCAAACACATAAATAGTGCAAAGCTGAATGGAGAGAAGAGGGCAAGATTTTTCCCCTCCATTTTATTTCCCCCATTTGTTCTCCCTTCATGTGTCCATGAGATTTTCTCACCCCCCCTCCCCCCAGTTTAATTGCAAAGTATGTGGAGCTCTGAGAGAATTTAGTGCCACAATTTCTCCATTTTATCATTACAGTATTTTGATTAAAGTAGTCCATTAAAAATTATTAATAATTTTGGCTGTCTACAGATGTAAACTTTATTAATTAACTAAAGATGTTAACTTTATTAATTAATATTTGTATTAAGATTCCTTGAAAAAAGGAAGTAAAAAAAAATTTTCAGGCACCTTTATTTCTTTATGTATTTAAAGGCATCATAGCCACCAAATTCCAAAAAATTACAGACTAGAATCATATTAATACTCACTATGTAATCAGCAACTGTTGTAAATAAGTCCCCTAAATAGCGTGGATAACTTTAAATCAGGTGAACAAACACATTCATATTTCAGTTTTGTCTAGGTTTTTTTGAAAAAGTTTATAAACATATTACGGTGGAACAGGAAAATAAAGTTCCATCTTCATTGAACAGAAATCCAAACCAATCTTCATAATGCTACAATTGCCCATGAAAAATGCTTTCAGATATTTTTATGCTACAGGTTTTTTTCATCACTTGTAAAATCAAAGACCAGAGAGCAGATTTTGGATGTCGCTTTTTAAACAAGTTTTTAGCAAAGTGGCTCACCTGACTGGTTTGTGATATGCGACGCGTCCGATTATACAGTGCCATGGAATCTCCTTCCCGTGTTCTTTCAATTCGCCATCCCCATGCCAACATAGTTTTTAGTGATTCTTTGATTGGCCATCGATAAATTTCTTTCTCCTGAAAGCATGCACATGTGATAATTAACTTGTTTATTATGTAGCTGTACAGAGCAAAAAATAATTATTGGACTTTTTCCTGGTTATACTGAGATGCAAAAAAATGTAGTGAATTCAACCCTTATGGCCCAGGGTTACTGAAATGATGCAAATAAATCATATATGATATTAAAAAGTTTATTTATCATTTGAGAGATGGGCAGAAGAATTCTAGCTCTGCAGAAAGCTGATGATCTCAGGGATAACTGTGTTAACAACATTCTCAGACATGAAATCAAAGGTGGAGCAGTAATTAACAGGAATAACGCAGTGTTTTGTCTGCTACATGAACCAAAAAAACATAATCACAGAATCATAAAAAAAGTCTGTGTTGGAATGGACTTCTGGACATCATCTGCCTCTAGCTTTCATTGAGGTCAGATAAGTTACCTAATTGGGCTATCAATATGGGGTTATCTAGGGCTTGTTCTGTCATGCCTTCAATATGCAGGCGATTTCACCACTTCTTTGGGCAAGCTATTCCACTGTTTAAGCTGTCAAGATAAGAAGGATTTCCAGAAAGCATTTCTGCTGAAGAAGTTTACACCCATTGCCTCTCGTCCTGTCACTGTCCACCCCTGTGAAGAGAATACATCCATCTTCTCTATAACTAACACTGAAGTACCAGGAAACCAAGATCATATCTCCAGCAGCTTTCTCTTCTTTAAGTTGAACAAACCCAGTTCCTTCAGCATTGCTTCATTTATATCAAGTTCTCCAGATGTCTAATCACCTTTGTGGTTTTCTGTTTGAGACCAGACAAAGCCTAAACCTAAGTCTTCTTTAAGCAAGAAGGCATTCCTGTGTGACCTTACTTTAAAAACACACTGGCAACATTGCACTTCACTGCAGGTTATGCCATGTAGATTCAGCTACGCAAGAAAATAGGCTGAGTGGCCTATTTATTATACAATTAAACCCTTCCATATCTTTTCAGGATTTTGAGGAAGGCAACAACCACACATTAGCTGATGTAGCCAAATTTTTTTTTTTTAATGATGTAAATACAAGGCGATATTTTCAGTGATATTTCAACCACCCTGGATCAAGAATGAACAAATTCCTTACCTTTTCAGATAATAACTTATATTGTTTCATTAGTGGTTGCACTTTTGCAGATTCAGAAAATGTTTCACCATAGGTCCATCCATTGGCAAACTGAAAACAGCAATAAGAAGAAAGGACAAAATGGGGAAGAGCAAAAAGTTATGGAAAATCCTATTTTTATTGGTACAAAGTAACTGAAAAATGTTTCTGCAGAGCTGTTCCCTTCAAGTTTCCATTCTACTATTTTCTCAACATTTTCTCAACCAATATTTGTATTATCTATACATTAAGAAATTAATCATGTGCATCTTATTGCAAACTAATGATTACCCAAAGTTATGATATTAGTAAATTTTTCTATTAAAGATTTATATAGAGCAGAATAGTGTGCTACAGTTGAGGAACTATTTTTAACACTGGACAAACAAAATGCAAAAAGGAATAAAAATGCTTAAGAGTTTTTTTGGTTAAAAAGGAAAAAATTTCAGGTCCATAAAACTGTTAAACAATTAGCAAGTATAGTCACTCAAAATTCAACAAGAAAAATAATGAAGTGATGAAACACTGTTTTGAACTACTCACATGCACTTAGAGAACTTTCCCCAAATAAGTTTCAAGAAAAAAGTACGTCTATATCTTACCTATATATACCAACTTGTAGCATTATGAAAAATAATAACATTCAGAGGAAAATAGTTTAAAGATGAAATGCATTCAAATAAAAACTCTGATTTTGCTTTAACAGAAATATAGATTTTACCTTTTCCATTGACCATTTGTCATGAGCATGTTCTGCATACTTGTTAATGAAATATTCTAGCTTTTCAGGGATTGTAATGCTGAAAGTGAAAAGAAAATTAGCATTATATCATACAAGCTAAAATTGAATGCTTTTGTTGTGAAGAAAACTACAAAATAAACAATAAATAATGCATACACCCATTCAACACATCTTAGTGTGCTCTTCCTCCTCATACACAATTTGCTCCAAGGCCCAGTTAAATCAAGGAAGAAATCTGAATTATTTCATGGGCACTGAATGACAACCACAGCTGTTGTAGTTGACAACCACAGCTTAGAAATGGGTGCAGGGAAAAATCAATAATGATATCAAGCACTTGTGCTTTTTGTCACATATTTCATCTACGAACATTAAGTTTCTTAGTATTAAATATGTAACTATGACCTATAGTTTCAGAAATCTGGTAGTAACTTATTTCACATGTCCTTTATAAACTAAGTGTGCTAACAGTCCTTTTTGAAACACATTATCTGTTTTATATATTCCTACAGATTGTTTTATGTGTTTGAAGCATTCTAACTTATGACAACTCGAGTATTATATGACTAAGGCTTTATTTTACAACACACCAATGAATATTTAAAATATTAAAATCCTTATTAAAATAATAAAAACCCACACAAATTAATACACTAGCCCTTCAACAGGTGTACAAGACAGTGCAGAATTCAAGGTTTCTGAAGCAGTGAAGAAAAATAAGTGATTCTAAATCTTCAAGCAAGCACTAGAGACAGAATCCTCTTCCAAAAATAATTTATCAAATATCAGTACTTTACTTCATCTGCATTCCTACAAATGAAAGGGAATATCTGCTTTTGATCACTGATGAAACAGCAGTATCTTCCCTCCTAACATAATGAATCTGGGTAGGAAAAGAGTTAGAGTGCCATCTACTGCAAAGCAGAAGTCTGAATTTTAATTTTCAGTCACAAGGTGGGAAAAAGCAGAAATGTAAAACGAATTATGTCAGAGCAACAGTTTGCAAGAGCCTAACACACACACAAAAGCCAGAAAACATTCATCCAGCACTGTCATCAGGGTTTTTTTATTGTTTGAAAGGTTATATTTTGATGGGAACTCTATTAAGGGTATAATACTTCAAATAATTTCAGAAGTGCAAAAAAACAAGTACAATTACATCCTGTTATCTATATCTTCATACAAATAGGTTCAGTACTAGTAAGAAATGCAAAGCAGGATTTGCATGTTAAAACAATGTGGGATAATTTCAAAATTACACTTATAGCAGTAGTGCTGACTTCATCTTGAAATATCACAGAACTGTTGACTCCAATGGCAATGAAGTGACCTATAATTTGGGTAATATTAAGTAACATTTTCTGAGTTTTTAAAATCTATTCCATCTAGCTACAATTTTTATGTGAAATGACATCAGATAAAGTAATATTCAATTAGTTAAACGATATAATAATATTCTTACTACATTTTGTTAAACTTTCATTTATTTTAAATACATCTTAGAAAAATGAATTTTAATGGTCACTGATGTCCTTTCTATACTTCAGCCTGGATTATGGCTTTTACTACCATCTTTTGATGTGCATACATGTACAAGCATGCTGTAACGAAGGTGTCAATCTACTGACAGCATTCTGAATGTTAATACAGGCAGAAAGCTCACAGAGGCAAGTGAAGCAAATGTCCTACAAGAGGATTTTTTCAAGATATATTGCACAACCACACTTCTGTAAAACTATTCTATACAAAGGGAAACGGTGCACTGGCTGTAGTCGAACATCAGGGCAGAAAATTTCCATTCCAATACATGCTTTGTCTAGCTAATATACTTTAAAAAGCAGGGTCAGTGTCTGATTGTCTAGAGAGAATGAAGATTGTTCTGCCCAATTACCAATTATTCATTGTAAAAGAGATTATACGAATTCATGATCAAACATAATTTTCTGTACATACATTGTCATTCACACAAACTGGAATAAATGTCTTGACACATGTTAATAATGACAGGGTTGATGTAGACCAGTCTACTTTTTAAGCTCCTAAGAACAGGTTTTTTTGCAGTAGACATGCAAAGATAATTGGACAGTTCTATCTCCACGGTAAAAATGCATTAAAAATATTTTAAGTCAACCAAGAAATTAGTTATGTAACTTGATAGTTATTGCTTTGTATTATTTAAAATAAGCACATAAATTAAAATATAAAGTTAAGACCTCAATTTTATCTATAGGGCAAGCATTCAGAAGAGAAGCTGTAAGTTCACATCATACCAAACAATAGACTCCCTCCCTCCTTTACACATTCATGACCAAAAAACCCTAGTTGCAACGAGTTCCTTACTTTGAGGTATCAACAGGTTGAGGATTAAAGTTCCCATCTGAATCCATTGAAGACTGTTTTTCCATCATATTGACATAATTTGATTCCATATAATCTGGAGGTAAGGCCCCTGCAACTGCACTCAGACAAGGCAAAGCCAATTTGAACAGTTCTTGTTCATACTTCTGTGGAACACACAGGGGATAGAAAGTGAGTAGTGAATGTGAGCTTTCAACATCACTGATGAAACTGATGCACCTATATACGAAACCAAGCAGCCAGAAAATGACTTTCTTGCTCGGTTTGAAACTGAATTTTTGTTCTGAAAATAAAGACTGTCAAAAGTGTAAAGCTAGGAGCAAGTCTTGATTTTGCTCAAGTAAATGGGAAGAGTCTTGACTTCACTGGTAGCAACACTAAACAGTTTTCAGATGCCTCGAAAGACAACACAGTACAGAAATATGCACAGCATTCCTTAATACTTATATTTGAAATTAAACTCATGAAATTTTAAGCAGGTTTGTCAAAAATAGTCACAGAATGAACAGTAAATACATACCAAGGTGTATTATTGAACTTTTATCCAACATAGAACTGATTCAAGGGTGCTGAAACTACAGCTACTAAACACAGAAGTGTACAGATGTGTACAGATACATCTCAAGATTACTGCTTTAGTGATATAATTTTTTTAATAAGCAGATAAAATGGTAGAAGCTTCTACATTAAAGTAGAAGCTATAAGAGGAAGATTTAAATTTACTAAAGCCTATATTTTTTCCTTCAAAGTGGATGATACAGTATTGATAAAATCTGGGTAAAAATTAAAATTAAACAAAAAATATTACACAGCAATGATTTTACAATAAAAGATGGATACTAAAATTATTTACCTTTTGAGATAAAGCATCAAAAATACCCCAGAACAACTTTCTGGATAAATGAAGTTCTTCTTCTGAGGCAGCACCAAAGTTACCCCATCCACTTGGCAAACAATAATACTTCCAGCATCTTTCATAATGATTTGTCAGCAACTAAAACAGAACATATTTTGAAAGCAAATACAAATATAACTGCTGAGGTTCTTCCATTCTGGCACTCAAACATTACACAGATGCTACCAGAAATATTTCTGTATTTTTATCAATAAGCCAAGCTGTGTATGTATTTTTTTAAATCACTGGTGCATATACACCCAGAATGAGCAGTTTTTTCATCTTGGTTTCAATACCGTTTTGCAAAGCTTTTTGGCAAAATATTGCAAGTCACAGTCAGTAGAGAGCTGACAGGATTCCCTTTTTTCCAGTCTGAACAAATATCAAGATGAAAAAACGCAGACATTCATAACATAAATGTGCATAAATAAAGATAGGAATTAAAAAAAAAAGGTCTGATGTGTAGAAGCCAAAAATATATTCTTGATACTGCACAGTTCCTTTATACTTTTTTTTTAACCCCAACAATACATGTAGTATATTTGTATATATTCAGATTTAAATAATCTGTTAATATCTATTTGCTATTTAAATTTCTGGACGATTAAAGAAAAATGCAGAGAAGAACTTATATGCACACAGGATGTAAAAATACAGACATTTTATCATTTATGTAGAACCACAGGAGTCTCAGAAATATGGACTCCAAGAGTCAAATATGTATTTGGAAATATTTTTCAAACTATATTCTATTACACAGTGGCCAGACAAGCTTGCTTTTGGACTACATGTGGATACTAACATATATGAATATGTTTTTAAACCTAGTCTAGAGAGTAAAGGTAGGTTTAGTCTAGGAAAATCCCTGATGAAGCACTACATAATAAGTAAGAGGAAATTTTAAAAAGGCCGCCCTATTCCAAAAAGTTTGCACTATATGGAGAACAGGAAAAGCATCACAGATTTGAATTCACATACTGCTTGAAAACCGAGGCAATTTTTAACTGTAGAAACCAGCAAATGTATTCACAGCAGGTAGCACTGTATTCTGATTAGCTGTCACTATTTTCTCCTCTCTTCCCATTCAAAATTACATTTTCAGATGCCTGATTAACTTATAGCTGCCTCTTTAGATTACTATAACTGGTTTGCCAGCACAAGCCCATAAGGAATATATATAATATAAGGAACACACAATAATACAATTCTTTCAAATCAGAAGCACATGAGCAGATATGGGTAGGAGTCCATTGCTAAATCACTGGAAATGAGTTTACTGTCAGTGAAACCTTTTAAAAGTTATAAGCCTATCTTCAGATACAGAGTTCATTTTCCTAAGAAACTCTTATTAGTCTTTTGGGTGTCAATGGACAAAATCATTTGCCCATGGTTCTCTTCACATCTGTATTCTTGCAAAGCCTGACTTGCTAAAAGGTTCCAATTATTATTTCCTTACTGTTCAGTTCAGCAACAAGGCAAACTCACTGCAGTCATGACCCTCAGTATCTTAAGAGCTGTTCTTTTAGATGAACAGATGTCAAGGTGCTGGGTTTGTTTCTTTCCCAAAAGAAAATCTTGAAAGACTATAGCTATACAGGAAGTTCCAAGTTACTATTAGGCTTCAGCATCACATAAAATGTAATCATGCACTAGAAAGGTCCTATTCAGGGCAATATAGTAAATTATCAATTGTTTCTCTCACACATAGACACTGAAGTATGGCTGCTCTGGCATCTTTAGTTTGACTGACGATTTCTTGGGAAGCATACCCAAATTATGAAGTCCTTGGCAGAACTTCGGCAGGACTCAGCAGCAGGCCCTGGCTTTGAGAGTAATGATTTAAATTCCTCTCCTTAGGTCAAAGATCCTGATATGCTTTTAAAGCATAAAAATATATTGAATAAGAAAAGATTAAATATCTCATTCAAAGTTGTGGTGGGAAAGCATTAAAAAGGACTGCTGAAAAACAGTAGGTAAGGTAGGAAATCATATTTATTAAAACTGATGATGATATCTGAGGAATCATTAAGGAATGTGTCATCCGAGGAAGGACAAAAAAATCCTCATTTTTCTTATGCATTAGGAATCAGAATCAAAAGACATTGATAAACTTTTGGAAACTGAAAACAAAATGGAACATTATTACTACACATGTGTTGCTTAGATTTCCAGGCACCAACAACAGAAAGAGTCCTTTTTCCAAGAACAAGGAAAACCAACCCAGAGGGCAAAAGCAAGGGTACACGCAGACCGTAAACTGTTGCATTTTGTGCACTGGAATCTGCCCCCTGCCCCCAAGGTTTTTTCTGTTGTGTTTTCACATGGGCTGAAACAAACAGGAAATAATGAAAGGAGAAGAAAACAATAGACCCAGACTTCATAATTCCATATGGATGGATGTAAATTAGACTCAATTTCTCCCAAAGCAACAATATATCCTTAAAAACTATGGTCTTAGATTATTGCAGAATGGAGATAACGTAACAAAGATTATAGAGAATCTCCTCCATGCAAGTATTTTCTGTTGCATTTTCTTATAAAGAATGCTGTTGGATACTAATATTTACTTTTACCTTGAGAGGCATCTTTGCATGTTCATTTAATAGAGGAACATCAAATACTAATCTCCTCAGCAAATGCTGCATCATGGAAGGCCGCAACTGCCTAAAAACAGACAAACCATTTCAAAAGCATGTACCAGCAGTTTCAGGTAAATAATTAATAAATACATTAAAGAAACATGTCAGTTCTATGTCATTAAAATTCTTCGAATTCAAAAAATAATAAGATTTTACTTGTGGCACTAGAGCACTAGGGATCCAGAAGAAAGCAAACAAGTGAAGACGAAGAAAACACTCTGAAGAAGCTACAAATCAAATGCTTCAAAGAAGCCAAGAAAATATCTGATTTATAGACAAAGAAAAGCAGGGAAAAAAAATTGAATTTTGATAACGTGTATTAATATCACTATGCCCATGAGAAGAGGATATAATGTTAATTTCTTGTAATATATCTCAATGGCTCTTAGAATATCTTAGAAACTAATAAGTCATAAGAGCACTATCTCTTTAGATGTGCTAAACAAGACACACAGCAGTGGGCACCAACTGGAAGAAAAGAAGAAATACTTATAGTATGTATGTTAGAATGGCATGGACATTAAAGCTTTCCAGATAAATATTAAAATCTGGTCCATTTTATTGGTTCCTATCAAGTTAATATATATATTAAATGGTCATACTAAATATCATCAAATGCGATACATTTTAAGAAATGCTATCTAGTACTTTTTTACAGTATTATCATATAAATGTCTGTCATTTCTGAGCACATTTCCACTATTAAAAAAAAAATCATGGTGAAATATTAAAAAAAAGCAAACAAACCCTCTGGTGAACCGAAAGTCTAAATGTTAACTTTACTTAGAATTTGAATTCATATTTGCTTAGTCAACTTGTGTTCATTGAGCCTGTAACCTTACAAAAATTTGGATAACAATCAACTGATTTTGAGTCTGCAGACACACAGACAAAATCTGTCCCATTGTTCAACAGAGACATAACAATACTAGTCATTGATTAGGATTTCCAATGAAACGCACCATAAATGAACCTCTACATAGAATTGTGTAAGTTACTGAACATCAACCACAAATCTGTACAGCTAAAAGTATTTAAATGGCAATTCACTGTATGTACAATTCCACGATTCCAGAGCTTTGTCTTTTTGCAGTACATCCTCTTAGTTAATCATCAAGGTTTTGATTTAAAAGATTTGGTGATAGCAGAATAAGTGATGACTGAATATTAACGACTGGTGATTTATAAAGCTGCAAATTGAATACAGTACAATAAAAATTATCACAACCATCTGACAGGAAAAAAAATCTTAAATATGTTATTGGTGACATAGTTCTGCATTCCTGTGTTATAAATATCACAGGTTACTTTATCACTTAGCATTCCTGTACAGCCAGGAGTAGTTTCTTACCCACAGATAGACAGCAAACACTCTTCAATGGAATCTCGCTGAGCTTTGGTAAGAGAGCATCCCTTTGAGAGTCTGTACACAGTGTGTAATAAGGAATCGATGAGGGATGCATGGTGCTCTGTGCCAGCAAAAAGAGGAGCACATCTGGTCAAAAGAGGCAAGACTGCTGTGCAAAGGTATCGATTCAGAGCCAAAGCCATATCTGTAGCACTTAAAGCAGCCTATAAAATAAATGGGACAGAAATTAGACTCGTCTCATCAGTGTCGTTACAAATGAAAAGAAATTGTTGGTTTTGTTTTGTAGTTATAAAGAGGGAAATTTCCAAAACACATAAATAAGGATTTGATGTCTACCAGAAGCTAGATGCCTAACTTCTTCTCCTGCTTCTGAAGTCTCATAGATGGCTTTTGTTTTGTTTTTAGTGAATAAAAACAAAAATAGTAAACGTTGCCATTCAAAACCAAAACAATTTTCAAGACTGTATTGAAGAACATCATAGTTGCTAAACAGAACACTTCAAAATCAGGTAATACAAGTCAGTGTCTTTTTGTTATGAACAAGGCCAAGTTCTATGTGAGTTAAAAATCCTCGCCTGTTCTTTCTTAAATATCTGGCAGAGAAGGACCTGGGGGTATTGATCGACAGCTGAATGTGAACTTGTGCCCAGGTGGCCAAGAAGACTGATGGCATCCTGGCTTGTACCAGCAATAGTGTGGCCAGTGTGTACCAGCAACAGTATGGACAGTGATCATCCTCCTGTACTCAGCACCGATGAGGCTGCACCTCCAATCTCCAGTTTTGGGCCCCTCACTACAAGAAGGACATCGAGGTTCTGGAGCGGGTCCAGAGAAGAGCAACGGAGCTGGGGAAGGGTCTGGAGCACAAGTCTTATGAGGGAACTGGGGGGGTTTAGCCTGGAGAAAAGGAGGCTCAGAGGAGACCATATCACTCTCTACAACTGCCTGAAAGAAGGTTGTAGTGACATGGGTGTCAGTCTCTACTCCCAAGTAACAAGACAGAACAAGAGGAAATGGCCTCAAGTTGCACCAGGGGAGGTTTTGATTAGATATCAGGAAAAATTGCTTCACAGGCTGCCCAGGTAAGTAGTGGAGTCAGAATTCTTGGAAGTGTTCAAAAAACAGAAATGTGTTCAAAACAGCGGATATGGCACTGGAGGATATGGATAAATGGTGAACATGATGGTGCTAGGTTGAAAGATGAACTTTATGATCTCAGAGGTCTTTTCCAACCTTAACAATTGTATGATTTTTTGATCCTAAATAACAACATAATTACATTCAGAAAAAAATGCTGACATAAAAGGTCAAATAGGAAAACCAAAATCAGTGTCTTAGCCCTCATAATAGCTCTCTAAATCTAAGCTTTCAGGACCAAGACCGCTAAAAAAATTAGGTGGAACTAAGACTGACATTAAAAAAAAGGCCGCAACATTGAGGAACTAAAATAGAAATGCAGTCATTTTTTAAATAACATGTTTAAATAACATGCTTCATAGGCAGCTCATTTGATTTTGATTCCATAGCACAGGCTCAGAAAGTCTCCTGGGGAAAGGCATTGCATCTTTTATGGATATGGGTAACAGTGCAGGCTCTTATAAAGTGAGCATTACTCTGGACAATGCATCTTCAAGTATTATCAAAGCTCAGCAGCAACACACAGTTCATCCAGCATTTGACAAATGCAGAAGACATGAAGACATAAAAAAAGATTTTTTGAGGGATGAAAAATGCCATAGTGTTCAATAAGATAATGGACCCAAAATACAAACAGACTTAAACCCTTACCGTATCTAATGAGGCAGCAGCACGGAGGTCTGGCAGAAAGCCAACTTCAAGAAGGTGTAGAAGAAAATCCTGGTCCTCAATTCCATAGACCCTGTCAAGGAACAAAACCATGGCTGCCTTGTGATCTGGGCAAAACCCCGCAGACATGTCAGGTTCCACCACAGTACCATCTAAAAGGAAGAAATAAGACTTCAGTGATACAGATCATCCTCCATCAGCAGACTAGGCAGTCATGCTGCTACTTGTCAGAGGTTTTTGAGTCTCTAATACCTAAGCATCTTCCCCACAGTTTTGTTACACAAAGGCAACATATTTGCAGTTAAATGAAAAAGAATGCATAAGGCAAATTCTACCCACAGAGACCTCAAAGTCCCTGCATGGTTTTTCTGTTCATGCTTTGTATGTTAAGGGATTCTTAACAGCTGACATTCTAGTATGCTAAGTACCTAAAATATTATAATTAACCTACACAACTACTTGGTTCTTAGCAGAAGCAGGTGGAAAGTAAAATTTACAAGAACTGTACATCAAAGATCCTGGAAATGCAGCATTGGTGAGCATATCTTTAATTTATGACAAAGAATTTATAATGTACTAAAAAGTCCTCTCTATCGCAAAACTTTCAAAATATCTGAAAGGAATTCATTGAAATATTTTAAAAATTACATACTTTCATTTTGAAGATTAAACAAGCACTTCTGTATCTATGAGCTGTACTCTGCTACTGAGATCTCACCTATAGATCTATCATTATGTGGAACACAAGTAATGGTGCAATAGAATGATTTCTACTGTAACCTATTGGACAATCCTGCGAGTCTCTCAACAATCCTAGGTGCAATTATAATGTTTTCTCTCCAGACACACTAAAAAGCAGATGTAATCCCTTTGCCTTTCACATAGGTGCTCACATAGCTCCCACTATTGCAATTAAGTTTATACAGGCAGAAAACACAAAGAGATGCATTCGCCTATGTATGTCACAGCTATAACTTCACCACAGTTGCTGGAGAACAACTCTGGTGTCTTAGTAAGATCTGCTAGAAACAATTGATAGGGTTAGAATAGCAAAAGCTAAGGATTATGTTAATGAGGAATGAGACGGCAATATTTTAAAATAGTTCTAAAACCAGAAAGCATGCATTTTAAAATTTCTTTTTAAAGTTGTAATAGATTTTCATAATTCAATTTAAAGGGATTTATATCAGTCATTTAAGGGTACACAGAATTGTTGACTACAGCATGCAGAAATATTTCTGAAACATATATGAGATACACACGATTTCCCTTCTAACTCACATAATAAACAGTTGAATTTCTATAGCTTTTTTAAATGCTGAAAAGACTATGAGAGTCAATACGTTGATAAATTACAAAACACAGGAACAGGATGGGAGGAAAAATGTAGAACAATCTTACCTTTAGCTATTGTTGGCATGTGGAAAGGAATACTAATTACTCCCACTAAATCTTCCAGTGGAATTAAAGACCGTAGAATTGATCTGATTCTAATGGCTTCCCCTTTACCAGCATGGATTAGCTAAGGAAAAAACAAATAAAAATTTAGCAAGATCTTCTGTTTATCTCCTATACACAAGAATAACTGCTCCCAAAATTGCATTATAATTAAAAATGTAAATTTCAGGCAATCTGCATTGATTTGCCATAGTTTGGATGCAAATGCACAAAGTCTAAAAATCTAGATGTTTGCTTATTAAATAAGACTAAGTTCATTTTCAGAACAGAATATTAGATAAAATTGGTGAACAAAGCATTAAAATGTAGCAGCATATGGCAGGAGGGGTGGGGTGGAAAACAAAAGCAGATTTCAGATTTAAAAAATTAGTTTTTCTGTCCTGGTAAAATAAGACACTTTCAGGTATCCCAGTTCTTTCAGCTTTGTTTTTTAAAAAAGGCAGCAAGACAGGGACAAAACAAGAAAATTTTTTTATTCAAATGAAACAGGTATTCATACACTGACCTTACTAACTCGAAATATCTCTCCTCTCTCAAGTTATCAATCTCTGCACAAATCTGATACTGATCTACACTAATGTATATTAATTTGGGCACATTTCAGGGTGAAATAAGAAACTATGTATAACTAAATTTCTGAAGAATAGTAACATATATTGAACTGTAAACAACAAATATTTTCAAATAGTTTCAATCTCTTACAAAATAAGTGGTAAGAGCTTGGTTTTTATAGTGTTTCTAATTCTTTATATCTAATGTCTGAAATGGTGACATCTTACTTTTGAGAAGGTTTGTCAGTGTGAATAAAAATTTTGACATATTGATGTGTATGTCCAAGTATAATGCTTATCCCTATATTTTAAAAGAATGCCCTATAATATTTACATTCTTATAATATTTACACTCTTATAATATTTACACTTCTATAGGAAACTTTAAAAGTCTGTTTGAAATAAGTACATGAAGCTTAAAACTGTAGTTTATACAAAGTAAATCACTCTACGCCATCACAACAAATAGGCAAATTTGAGGATTTTGAGTGTCACAGTGGACAGTCAAACAAAAAAGCATTTTAAAAAAAGCAATGGAATAATTCTTTAAAAAGAACAGCTTCTGAATAGTTTTTTTCCCCTTGCAAATCAGTAGAACAACACATTATGTCCACTAAGACACTATGTAGCCATACCACTGCTTTAACACTTGATAACATGATACTGGGAACAAAATTAACAGCAAACCACTGATGAGTAAAACAACTATGCCTTTACTTTCCAATGCATGAAGACATAAAACTTACATGCATTTCAGGGGCACAACGTCCTAAGAGATCAATCAAAGCAGCATAAAAGGTCATGATTGCATTTCCCATGTGTATAGTGTCATCTTCTTGTTCTTCTATTTCACTGTAATTAGTTGAATGTTACAACAAATAAAAGATTAAAAAAAAAAGTTTTTTACAACAGTAATAAATAAAGAAAGCTGCTCATAGGTGTAACAGCTTACACAGAGTGGCTTCTGTCAACTAATGGACTTATAGCAGACTAAGACAGAACGTACTTTGTCCCTAAAAGATTGTAGGGACATCTGTATTGTAATAATTGTTACCCTTTATTTGTCTCATTTTGCACCAGTGGACTGAATCTTAATGGACTGACAAACAACAAACAGAATTCTAAAGATGTCTTAATATTTAGAGAGAGTTACTTAATTTAACAGTGCGGAGCAAGCACTGTTTAGCAGAAGATAAATCTCTACGCTACACAGAATCCAATAAAGAATCCAACTGACAATTCACATGTTGAAACAAAAAAGTAATTTTGCACCTAAGATTATAAAACAAATAAACAAATATTATGGCAATGGAAGCAATTCTACTGCACCTACAGGGTTTTACTAGATCCATTACTTGGGGAAGGTCCATCTCTTGTTGGATCTTCTGATATTTGTATTGCCTCCTCCATGGCAGCAAGTAACCCATTGCCTCCTTCTCCTCTTAGAGCTGGACCAAAACATTCAGGGCGGCGAATAAGCAGCCTGACTACAACATTAGCATTCTCTTCCACACTCTCTCCTACCACACAGAACAAATAACAAGATATAAGATTATACCAAAGAGAGTTCTGAAATAGAATCAGAAAAAGGTACACAAAAAAGCAGAATGCATGCGTCAGTAGATACTTTTAACTACAAAACTGCTTATCACAACAAAGTTACATAAATACACATACCCCTCTATTTCTGCAATAAAATCTATAAAATAAAATGTGTTTTAATTCAAAATTAAATAGAGCCAAGGAACTAACTATGTAGTAAAGGATGTTTAAAGCATCACTGAAACTACTGATTTTTACTAAAGACTCACAGTCAAGTGCGAGGCTTAACAAGGGGACCAATATAATTGCTGAATACTAAAACTGTACTATCTAAATCTTCATAAAAAGATAGGAGTTTTGCTCTGTATCTAGCATGAATTTATCACAAAAGATTTAGGACTCTGCTCTACTTCCAAAGGAGATGTGGGCATTTGAAAGACTAAAGCTGGATCTAAAAATTGGGGCATAGGCTCACAGGACCCTCTATGACTTGCGAAATGCACATCTAAGTTAATGTGTGTCTCGAATAACCCTTTCTGCAAATTGTCCTTTTAATTTACAGCAACTTTATCAAGTTGGCTTGTATTCCTACTTAAAATTACAAACTTATTTGAATATTAGAGGAAGTTATAAAATTTTTAGTCTTCTACTCTACCATTGCAAAAAACAGCAAAACGAAGAAAATCCAAATATCGTTCTCCTTCAACTGGATTCCATCCAATGTCTGGGTAGCCTTTACAAATCAACAAAGGACAACTCTGCAATCCACATCCAGCCAAGTAGCGAACCACCTAAAAGCAAGGTAAGACGAAAAAGATTAATTGTGAGAAAGAAGGGAAGTGCAGCTTCAAAGGGAAGCATCCTTATATATTGTCAGGATATGGTGTCTGCATCCTATTATCCTGGCAAAATGCTATCATGCTTTGGACAAATCAGAAGAATATCCTCTTTCTCAGTTCACTTTCCCAGTCTTTTCCTGCTCCTCCCATGAACTGCAAGATCTCAATTCCATCATTCCTCTCTCTAGATTACTGCTTTGCTTTCTTGTTGCTCTTGCAACTCTGAGCATTACAAACTGGTCAGTTTTGCAGTATTCCCCAACCACACACTATCCATAACCGAAAATACATCTTTTCTTTTATAAAGAATAAAAGGTCTATGCCTTCATTTTAATCATTCATTTTCGCTTGCATCTTTTTCCTTTCTTTTTTAAACACACAGCAGTAACACTCCCTGTAATTCAGGACTATAGGCTCAGTAGTAGCGTTCAGTTGGCCATTTCCTTTCTGAACAGTAAGAATTGGAAGCATAGCCTTTAGCCACTTTGGACAGCTTCTTTTTGCTGACCATTTATAAGCACAGTAAGACTGAAAATGTCCTTTTAAACACATATGGTCCATCTTCCTAGTGCAAGAAAGGAACATCTACACCTATATTACTCCTGACAGATGTTTTCCTGGGAAGATTATATCATCTCCAAAATTGGAGGTCTTCAAAAAGAAATTGGATATTGCAATTCCTCTGTCTTACTTTTCTTAAGAAAGAGTTTTTAATGTCTACCTTCAATCTGTTTTTCCATTATTTAACATGCTTTTCTTATCCACTACTGACAGAGTAACTATTATTCTACTCCTTTTTGCAGCAGCAATTAACATACACTACACAATTGTCACAGGTTCTCTTGAGTGTTTTATTCTTTAGTCTAATTAATCCAAAATTTTTTCAAACTTTTATGAAACAGGCTTACATGTTAAGGGAAAATACAGACAGATATAGACAGGTATCTCTATGAAAATTTGTCATGTATTGTAACAAGTTGTCACAAAGCTCCTAGAAACCCCTACTGTATTATGTCATCACTGCCTGTCACCATCCAAAAGAACAACAAAGAAAGATTTTAACGATGAAGTTTTGTTGGGTATGGACTCCACTACTGCAAAAGTAAGAGCTGCTCTTGAAGCAATTCCTTTTGGCTACAACTGTGTGTGTAATCACCACAGTTGTGAAACTCTGTTCAACTTTTCAGACAGCCAGCAGAAAGAACAAACAACCAGACTCTCAGAGTCTTCCTCTGAAAAGTACCAGAAACGTCCATATAATCTTGGATTTTGCTTACTCCAAGAAACAGGTATCTTCTCCTCTCTACAGGGGAAAAAAAAATGCTTGATAAAGAAGCTACCAACCTTCTCCAGATCAGGCTCTCTTAAAGCCAGAGCAAGTTCATTATTATCCATTACAGAAGCTGCTGCAACATCTAAAGGGGTTGATCCTCGCATAGAGGGAGAAGCTGTCAAAATAACACGTAGTTTCAACACGAGTTTAATAAAATCCACAAATTCATAAGAAATGCATTACCATTTTTTAAATAAGATGCAAGATTTTGTCACTAGTTAGCACATGATTATAAACATATAATTTATAGGGCTCAGTTTATAATAAATCCTCATGCACTTGCATGAAATTTGACACTGATATGTAATCAAAATACAATACAGACGTTCAAGCTAGAAAAAACTTGTCTTTTACGTTCCTGTTCTCATCATACACTTTGTTTTAAGACCTCATTCTTGCTAATTTTCCTAACTGACGGAACATTGTTTTGTGGAAAACGTAGTAATTACTTCATATCTAATACACTGACATGCTACCAAATCCATTGAAATAGAAAATATCTTTGAGCTTTAAAATATAATCTTATAAGTTATATATTTCTTTTTAAAAATGGCAGTAAATACAGCATTAGAAAAATCTAAGGTTTTCATATAGACACTCCAAATACTTTTGATTTGGGCACTTTCTCTTAAAAAGATTTTGAGTTTATCCTTCTGTCCTATACCTTTACATTAATACATTTGTAACCATTTAAAAAATTATTATCATGATTCCTAAATACTTATATATCGTCAATTACAAGTACTGAATTAAATAAGGATAAGTGTATCTCCCTTACAACACTTCAGCCTGGAAAAGGAAAGCAAACACGTTAAGAAAGTTTCAAGGTTCATTTCTGGGCATCTAATCGTGCATACCCAAGCAAATCAGTTCTGTATTTCTCCCACTGCCATAGGTGTATACTGCCCAGCATACAGAAAAAAAGTGTAGAGGTACAAGCTCGAGCAGTGAGAGCTAAGCCTTAATGAAATGCTGCCAAAACTTATTAATGATTTTCTTTGTCAAAACAGGATTATATTCTGTTCCTCAAAATGAGCAACTAATCACTAACTCTCTCTGAATGTTCAGGCATACACAACAATGTGTACTAAATTAGCTCAATTTAATGCCAGTCAGAGAAGTTGTTTGGAGTTAGCAATACAGCTAATGAAATTTTTTACTGGAAAAAGGAGAAACTTCAATACAGAGTGAGTAAACAGAGGGATGCAGAAAAATACAGGTGGTTTTATTTATAAATCAGCAAAAAGTTTTAAATCTTATTTTACTACTTACCAAGGCCAACACTGCTGTTTTCCAATAAATAGCTAAGATGATCAAACATAGCTTTTTGATTCTGCCTGCTGATGCGGCAAAAATAACATAGAAAACGACAGCAGTTTGCCACCATCTTTGGGAAAGTGATTTCCTAAGAAGCAAATAAAAATAGACTGAAGTTCAAGCTCTAAGACAGGCATAAAACATGCAAAAGATCATTTATGTAAGGCCTTTTAACATACTAATATGTAGGCATTGTATTCATGGCACCTCAGGGAAGTTAACTGTTTAGGTTTTGCATTGGAATCAATAGGAGTTTTGCAGCTAGTTAGCAACACTTTAAGCCTCAAACATCAAGGTGTAACAAAATCTGGCGTCACCCACACATTCTAGATTGAAACATGACAGAAAGTGAATACTCAGTTTCACAGAGTAATACTGACTTGTTTTTCAGTTAGTTAATAAAAAGATCTCCACTTTAAAACACAGTAAGCATAGAAAGTCTTATTTACAGTTTTTTTCTTTAAAGCATCTGAAATTACAATGCTAATTATACCTTTGACTAGAATGGAAAGAGATATTCTAAAAAACTTAGTCAACTATATGCTAATGGAAATTAGGAAAAGGTTATGATCCCAGTACCTCCAGTGACAGCTCAGCACCTTATAGGAGAAAGCTTTCAACAGCTGTATTCTAAACTCTTCTGTCTTCCAACAGTGAATTGCCTTACCTTGGATTCTCCTCCACCAAGCACATTTACCATCACTTCCATGACAGTTTCATGCATGCCTAAAGCTCTCATGAGATTCGGATGTTGGTAAAATACTTTATTATTCATGATGTCTCTACAGGAAAACAAAATTTAAAAAATGTTATGGACCAATAGTTTACCTATTATGTTATTTGCAAAGCTGATTTACTGTGCAATTACCTGAGAGACTTTCTCTCATTGAATTTCAATCTCTCCTGTCTATTTTTCTATGCACATTGTGGAAGAATCTGACCTTTCTTTTCCCATATTACAGTTACTGGACTAATTACCCCTTGATTACACAGGAGTAGGATGCTCTTCTATTTTCATTAGAAATTCCACTTAGATCAAAAACAATGTTCTGACAAGAGCATAATCAAAACTGCTATATTATTTTAAATTTCAAATTCAATTATTCAATTTTTTGACACAAAATTCTTTTTTGATTATTTAAACCTTGAGACATTTGCTATCTGCCATAAAAAAAACATAAAAAAATTCTAGGGGAAGGAGATGTCCAGCTATCATCTAAGTGTCAAAAACAGAAGCTGCACAAATATCATTCATGAGTTACTGTTCAGCAGAACTCTTCTCTCCTACATATTTCATCAGAACAGATTCGTGTACTTAAAACAGTCTTAAAGATTATAATGTCAATATTTTATTTGATATGTTGCATCCAGCAAAAATGTCTGGTTTAAAAAGTAACTAAATTTCTAAAAGCTGTAATTAGTCTTGAAATCACATACAACTCATAAATAACTGCGAAAGCAATTAGGTCATGGGAGAAAAGGGCTAGCAGGTCACCAGCGAAAATACTGTTGGCAACTGCTCAAGTTTCATTGTACGTTTTTATAGCAGTCTTTTTTTTTTTCCTTCCTGACCTGAAATTCTGACACTCAGACAAAGAAAATTCAGCCTTTTAAAAGATGAGACATGAAGAAGTCTATTTCATCATGCTGCAACAGAATGCATGTAGTATGCCTGATGTAGATCATACTATCAAAGTTTTTGACTCCCAGTAACTTTTTTCCCAAAACCTAAAATTGAACTTTGTATCAGAGATGATAGGGGCTTGGCCCTGCCTCTAAATGCTCTCATCTCCTTTTTGCACTAATGCTTCATGCTTGGAAAAAGACCTCAGTAGTATCGATCTTCCAAGACATTCTAACCTCTTATTTGTCTGCAGCAACTTTCTTTTACAGAAAGCAGGACAGAAAGTCAAAATGTCACCACAAGGGCTGGCCAGCAACATTGCACTGCTTTGCAAAGTACATCTATTTTCAGTGTTGTGTTTAACTGTGGACCACATTATAAAATGTCACACTTAGGAAAAAAATTTTAACACCATTTCTGAGGAAACTGAGTTTTAAAGCAGGAATGAGTAACACTTCCATTTCTCAGCTGAAAGAAAGGAATACCACTCACAACAAAAAAAGTGGTATTTCTAAACAGGTGTTGGAGCTCAGGTTAACCTACAAAAGGTACAAATAGCACAGCTGGGTAACCTACAAGCTAAACAAAACTATGATAGAAGCTACCAAAAAAGGTGATAGGAAGAGGCAGTGAGAACCCTGGCTTAACTTACACCAGACTTTAACATATCAGCAAAAACACTGTTAAAATTAAATAGATTCAGAAAATCTTAATTTTTAATTCACAGTAGAAAATGTTGAGGAAAAAAATGTAAAAGAACTAAACAGAGAACATGACATGAAAACCAAATCTAGTTTGGTTTTCAAATCACTCACTCATGTCAGACTTCATAAACTGAAGTGAAATGAAACAATTTCAATTTGTATAAACAGGTAGATTTAGAAATGCCAGTATTTTGTGTCCCTTGACAGATGCCAGACCTTCCCTTTTGTCAAAGCATTACCATGAGTACACTGAAGACTGCAACAACCATGGAGCATTGATGGGACCTGCTGATAAGCTAAGAAGTAGGCATTGTTCATAATGACAATACAAAATAATGTATAGACATTATTTAGATATTTGAGGTTTCCAGCAAGCTAAAAAAACCAAAAAAATATTTTGCACAACAAAAGCTTCTCTTCTCCTTCCATTCCTGGCATTCTTTATATAATGCTGTCTTTGGTTCTCATTGCTCTTGCTGATTGGAGATTTCCAATAGATCACAGCTGATACTGAATATCAAAAGATATCTCTTTGAAAAATGGGAGAGGAAGAAACAACTAATCTCTTTCCTACTAGAGATTCTCATGTTTGCTTTACTGTTTTCTCCAGCTGAACCCTTTATTAGCCACACTTCACTATTATTAGTCATGCAATTAGGAAGAATAAGACTTGGTGAACCACTTCCTCGTTCAAACATACCATCCACACTTAGTGCAATAGAAAAGATGGCATATGTACAGAGATGGGTAGGCACAACTTCATCAGCTGACTGGGGGAAATTGTATGTGTCAAGAGCCAATAGTCAGTGCATTCACAAAAAATGGATGGTATTCTTGAAAGGCTTCTTCACAGCCATATGATCTACAATATAGATGATGATATCATAAAATATTACATACGTGTTTTCAACTTTTCTCAGAAGTCTTACAGATGTCAATTACCTCTCTCCAAAAATCATACATATAATTCTGCAAAGGCTTTATCTTACAACTGAAGACCCTGTACAACTGATTACACCCATATTCAGATTCAAACTTCATGTATAACCTTGGCCACAAACATAGAGCAAATAACAACAAAAATCTGTAAATAAAGAGATGTTACACTCCAGTTATTTACCCTAATCCACGAATCATAAGTTTCTCCTCTTCCTTCCCCATTCTGACACTAAGCAAGGAACGGATTTGGCCAAGGGATGCCAGAAGATTGATTGTGTCTTCCACAGACACACTATTTATGGTGTAGGTCTTTGGCAGGGCTCGAACCAGGCCACCAATACCATCATACTGGCGATGCAGCAATACAAACATGGCCCTCACTAACTCTGGGTCTTCTATCACTGATTCCTGGGCCCAGCGTACCATTGTGTCTGAAATCAACTGTTGAAGAGTAGCTGTGAAGAAAACAAATAAATCACAAAATTACCACTAATTGCTAATCTCCCTGCTAGTCCCTCAGAACCCACTATGCAAAATGAATTGGAATTAATTTGATTCCTAAGAAGCGCTTTCCTCTTGGTATTACTTTAGCAGACTATCAAAGAAAAATAAAAATCACACAAGAGAAGCAGAAATATCTCAAAACCAAAAGCCTATATTTAAGATTAAAATTAAGAAAAGAAATCTGCTAATACAATAAATTATGAAGACATACAAGATGCTCACAAAGTCACCAGATTTATTTCTACATATTGCTTTCAAGACTTTTTCCATGAATTCAGGTCCGAGGGCTTTTTTAGTCTATTATGAAGTAAGACTGAAAAATTATGCTGGTAGCATATGTAAACGCTGTATTATTTATTTACATATCTAAGTTCTGTATCCACTCAAAATTTTGTAATGTAAAAAACAAAATAATTTAACTTATTCCTTGGCAAAACCCAAAGGCCCTTCAAAAGAAATAGAAATAAAGACACTACAATCAAATAAATGTCAAATCATCATTTGCATATTTCCAATTCATTGTCTAATGAAGCAAGAAACCCATATCCAGTAGTGTCACTGATAATCTTTATTAGTTGGGATATATATATATATATATATATATATATTTGGGAAAGATATGTTAATATAGACAAGCCATATAATCTCAATTAAGGTAATTCCAGGTTAACTAAAACAAACAAACATAAAGCAAAAGTACTTACAGAAAGATATTGAAGAACCAAGAGTTTACAGAAAAGAGAATGTTTAACAGAGAAGAGAATTTGTGCTAATACAGGGAAAGGGAAAAAGGAGTAGTAGTAATGTAT
>VZRJ01005113.1:193000-324508 GCA_013397565.1 Ptilonorhynchus violaceus | reverse complement strand
AATGTATTTCACTGTTACTGGCAAGGCACTGTATTATAGGTGTTTCCATTGACAGGGAGTATATAATTTTTTAAGAATAAAAACACTTTTAAAATAAGGAAAAAGATGAAATGTGTCTGGGCTGGTATTTCAGAAGGACTGAAATAATTCATAACAAGAGGGACACAATGCTAACTTTTCTTGGTGGGTATTTTGGGGTTTTTTGGTGAAGAATTCTGGGAGCAGGCTACCATTTGGTTCCATTTTGATAATTACAATACTGCGTTTCACCTACCTGTGGATCTGTTTCTTTAATATAATAGTCTTTCTACTAACATGAGAGTATCAGATTTTATAGAGCTTTTAAGCTTACTACAAGAAAAAAAAGATTTTTTGGTAAGATTCATCTCAGACCAATGCAGACATTCTGCACAGACCTAGCATCTAATTATCACTGCCTGATAACTGAAACAACAGCTATAAACTGCAAAGCTAGGAGGCACACTTTTAGGAGGACAAAAATATTACTACTTAAGGAACACTATGCTAACACTAATAACTGGCAGCTAAGGAGCAATCTCATTATAAATACCCTGGGGAAACCCTCTCATCCTTTAACTTTAGGAGCTTACACTAAGCAATCAGGGTAAAAGGCCAGTCTCCCTAGGAATTCTGTGTGACGAATGATCAAAAGCAATTTTTTTTACCGAAGTCTAAACACCTAAACCATGTGTCCAGAAATTCACTCCTGCTAGTAGAGTAGCAACATGAAAAAAGGACATTTGAAAGCGCACCTACCACAAAAAAAAGGAAAAAAAGGTAAAGATAAAAGCAACACTGACAAATAAAAAATAAATAAAATGTAAATAGTCAGTTGGCACCAAGTACAGAACTAGGATGCCACTGGCAGTGATTCTTATCAAGATGGAAAGGCAGAAAGTATCAGAAAAAATTACAACAGTCACAGTCAGCAAATCTTGGATTTTAGGTTAGGTGGGGAGGCTTCTGCTAATTACAGTCTAATTCCAGAATTTTCTTTCATATGGTAATCTTCATGCAAATACTGATTTGAAGCTGCTGCAGCTGAGGAAGTTCTCATAAATCAGGACCTTGCTACAATTATTAATGCACTAATTCTACAAGAAGCCAGATATATTCTGAAAAATTTATGACCTGACAAAGGATAAGGGGCAAAAATGCCAGTAGAGGAACTTTTCCACTACATCCCATTGGGAAACAAATCTGCCTATCATAAAAAATCCATCTGTGCTTGTTTTGAGTCAGAGCTACAAACTTTAAGGTGCACAGATGTTTCACTAAAAATCCACCTTGTTTTGGCTGAAAATGTGTGAGGAACTTCCTGCTCTGATTTTTTTACCTTTTGGAATTAAGATACAATAAACTGATTTAATTTTGCTTACAGGATGTCTTATCATCTTCATCAACTGGCTTCTCAGCTTGCTTCTTCTTCAGATATGTAACTTTTTCCATAAGATATAGGAGGCGACCTCTAATGGTTGAATCACTGTTGCCATCCAAAGTTCCATCTTCATCTAGTTCAATTCCTGAAATAAAATGCACTAAGTAGTAAAAAATAAAATTAAGCAAGTTTCAGACAAGTTTTGTATCTTGTATGTACAAACATAATTAAACTGAACTGTTTTTCGGCTCTGTTAGAGCTGTAAAAGAGTGTCATTTGGGATATGCTTAACCAGCATTTGGAACAGGTCTAGAACAGGCTTACGTGCCACGCAGGAAAGTGCTGATAAGTATCACATAATCTTAGTAATTTAGTGTGTAAGTTGTGTGATGCTATACATAAAATATACAATAAATATATTTCCCCCACTATGTATTTTTCCATGCTAACACTGATGCCTGTGTGTGGACATATGTAGAAGTGTAAATACAGTCCCTACTGACATAGTGTGATTCAAATGATAATAGTAAAGATTTTTAGGTAAAACATATCATAGAAGTGAAAGTACAAGAGTTACAACAAATATACTTTCTAGTGATCAGTCAGAAGAAAGTAGCCACCTTCACAATACAGTGCTCTTTCATGGTATTACTATAACAAGCTATAAAAATGTAAAAAAATTAATGTGAAGCTTCACAGAATCACAAAACAGCTGAGTTTGGAATGAGCCTTTAGAGATTGTCTAGTCCAGCCTCTCTGCTCAAGAGGTTCAACTAGGGCAGGTTGCCCAGGACCATGTCCAGTGACATTTTGATTATCTCCTAAGAGGAAGACTTCACAACCTCTCTGCACAACCTGTTCTTGAGTTCCATCACCCTACAGCAAAAAAAAAAAAAAGTAGAATTTTCTGATTTTCAATTTATGTCATTAGACATCTCTGAGGAAAGTCTGTCTCAGCCTTCTTAACCCGCCCCTGCCCAACAGGTATTTATACGTATTGATACAATCCCCCTTTGAGCTTTCTCTTCAAGTTAAATAACTCCAGCCCTCTCATTCCCTTCTTATGCAAAAGATGCTCCAAGAATTCAACTATCTTTGATGGCTCCTCCCTGGCCTCACTCCAGTATGTCCATGTCTCTCTTGTACTCAAAAGCCCAGCTTTTCTGCAAAGCTACTGTCTAGTTTGGCCCCTAGCCTGTCCTTGCTGCAGGGGGTTATTCTTTCCCAGGTCCAGGACTTCATACTTCCCAACACTGAGCTTCACGGGATTCCCATCAGCTCATTTCTTTTATTTTTAAACTTATTAATTCATGCATACATTGTAGAGAAATTAAAATCCTTGTACCTATTACTCACACTAAGTAAGTCCAAATTAAAAAAGGTCATTCAACCATTTTCTGGATTTTTTAGTTTACAAAATATGTTCTGAAGGGTTTGTAGGGAATTCTTTAGTAGTCTTGAATTTTATAGTATGTTTCTTCATGACATTGCATCATTCTTCTCAATTTATTGTATCTGGTTCTAGTTGTCTGATCTTTTTGCATTAGGTACAGCTCAACTTCCATTAAAAATTATTTTGTTTTACTTTGTCATAACAGAACAATCAACACTAAACTAAACAACGATCATCAGTAAGTTCATATTTCACACCAAATCGTATTACAAAATGGTTTGGATGGCAGTCTCCTCCACCAAACTAATTAACAGTAAAGACACTGAAATGTCTTATCAATTGGAACACAGAGATGGTCTGAAATTGCTCGAACGAAATGTCTGTTTTCCTACAGTTACGCTATTCCCTGAGCTCTAGTTGTATTTTTTTGATTTGCAAACTTTTAATATACTTGTCTATCAATCACGCCACAAATTGTGAATCCCCAAATGGCGGCTGACTAATCAAGCAAACACTGGACTTAGGATGTGTAACCATTTTGCCCATTTTGCAAAAGCCATATTCTGAATGCACAGAGTAATTAATTCTGCTCTATGGTAATGCACTCTCTGACCCACAAAATTAATTTTCTATTTGTGAATCATGCAAATTCCTATTTTCTCCATAAGAAAGGAAAACTAATTAAAAGATTTTATTAATTAATTCGAACACAGGAGAAGGATGGAAAAAGACTAAAGAAAAATAGAAAAATCAAAAAGATAAAGCCTCTTTTCCTTTCAAATGTTTATCTAAATTATTTATTTCATCTGCATCTCCTGTTACCAAATACAAGAAAAATATTGAAAAGCTGGAAAGCATCCAACAATGATCCATCAAGATGACTGGTGTCTGGACTGCTTGCTCTATAAGGAGAAGACGAAGGCACTGAGTTTGTCAGCCTACAGAACAGACTCTTATGAAGCAAAACATACTGCATTCCCTTCTAGTTTGACCAGATAAGGATAAGAATATTTCCTTGGTTTTGACTGCAAGCTAATTATCTCTATTTGATAGAATTTATAATTGATACAGTCTAAGTTACAGACTATTCAGTTGGTGTTTCTCACACAAAATGACTTATAAAAATTGCTTCTAAAGCTATTATAATTTTAAAAAGTAAAAATATTCAGTAAGAAGACTTACCACAGTGTGTCATTAGGTCTTCATGGAAATCCAAGAGTTGATCCCGAATTTCTTCAGGGCAAGGACAGTCATTTTTATCATCTTTAAAGTTCAGCAGCATGTTAATCTTAAAGAATAAAAAGGAAAGACAAATTACACTGATCTCTGAAAGGGAAAACTTTCAAATCAAACAGAACTCTGCCACACACAGAGCGCAACAAGTAAGAAACTGTCCATTGTAAGCTATACCTGCTCTTGAGGTGGGGATCGAAATTCTTTTGTTTTTCTAGCTGTCAGGGCAGCAGACATGTTCAAGGCCTGCATCACTTCATTGTACCGGAAGCGTTGATTCTCTTGAAGCTTGGCCACAAAATCATCTGAAAATGCTACAATGGCTTCTATTCGGTGTCGTACTTGGCAATCACACAGGTACTGGAGTAGATGACACATCTGAGAAAACAGTATTGTAAGAGACATGAGCTGGCAAGCTAAGAAATATCTTCTGCACGTTATGCAAGTAAGGATGGATTTCTTACAGCAACAGTTACTATCAAATAAAGTGTCTGGAACATTTAATGTTGTCAGTTACTACATGTAAAGCAATCTTACACCAGGAATATCTCGCATCTGCAAGAGATTAAAGTGCCTCAGACATAACTAAAGTTATAAGAGAATGGATTTACCCCTTTCTTCTAGGGAATTTCTTTTCTGTTTGGATCCATGAAAATGAAGAATTCACTATTAATGGCATTGAGAAAGTAATTCCTTTTAATGAAACACTATTTGCTTGATCTGTGGTGAAAAAGTTTGTATCATCAGAAAGATACTAAATCTTCTAGTTTTCTGTAAGAAAACTACCTCTCTATCTAACTAAAAAATTTAATTTCAAAATGCTTTATTCCTTGAAAGATAAATTGCCATGCAAGGAAAACAGGAACAACCACTATCACAACAGTATTTTTACTTTGTTTAAATTATTTACCTGTAATTTAACAGGTTCTGGAAGTTTCATCTGCAGGAGTCCTTCCTTTGGCATTTGCTCCCCTCTGGTTTCTTCCTCTCCTTCTCCTGACTTGAGCTCATCTGAACTGAACTCTTTCCCTGAGAAATCAATTTCATCCTCCTGGCTCAATGCTTCTTTGAAAACACGGGGCTCAATCAACTGCAAGATGTGTTTCAGATCCTCATTGTGGAAGATTCCCATAATTAGGAGAGTATAAAAGAGCTTGATGAGAGGGACAAACAGAAATTCTGTAGATCCTCCAACTGGATCTCTGACATGGAGGCTTCCCTCCTGGACAGCTTCAGTCAGCATCTCTATGGTTTTGGCCTTCAAAATTTCCAGAGGGAATTCAGGACTGAACTGAAAGCATTCACTGCTAATGCTTACAAAACTTGGAGAGGAGAACTGCATTCTTGGCCTTAATGAAGTGCTAAGTCCTATACCAGGGAGGCCATGTTTTTTGTTTTCATCAGGAAACAAAGTAATACTCTTGGTCTCATCTGTCATTGGAACTATAAATTCGTTATTCATCATCAGCCTGGCAGTTGCATAGGTATTGAGATGGATGTCAATGAGTAAGTCATAATATCCCGCACGTAATAATCCCGGCATGTATTTATTCTCAATAGCATAGAGCAGCTGAGATTCATCCACATGGCTACACAGAGCATGGGCCACTCGGTTATTGCCTAAAGCACAAACAGCTGAATATAATCGGAGGGTATGGTAGTGAAATTTCAGCAATTCTTCTTGTTCTGTCAGCTCTAAAATATCAATTGTTCTGCAGAGAAGAAAAAACAATACAAAAAAATCCCATATCAGTGCAAAAACATCTTTTTAAGGCATTCAAAATTCTCCCTAAGGATAACATTGGCACAATATCGGTTCTAGGGACTGACTTTTTCCACATATCAGCTTTCATGTGAGAAATACTGTCAATCTAAGAAGCAAGGACTACTACAAAGTTTAATCTGGAGTTTATTCAAGTCATTCCTAAATTCATTACTTCAATTACTTTCAGTGGGGAAAAAATCCAAATTATTTACTTTACACAGAATATTTCTTCATACTACAAACAAGAATTTAGGTAACTGAAAATTAAGGTTTTGAAACTAGTTGAGGTTGAAATATTTACATCATTTACTGGTTTTAAATCTGGAGTTGCAAAGTGGCAACAGACTAACCAGTTCATTTGAAGGGAGTTCATTATTAGGGTTCTTTGTTTACAATTCTTACATAACTTTTCAGTGACTTGTTTTTCAGTTTTGGCATTGGCAAAATGCTCAGAGATTTGGGTGAAAACGAAATAACAAAGTCAAATTTCTTTAATTGTTTAAATTAAATTTAGGAAAATTAAAGCAACGAAATAATTACATCAGTGAAAAATCTTAAAAATCTGTACAAAACCAGATCTTTTCTTATTTTACAGATTAATAATTTATAAACAGAGTTCCTTTCATTTTCATTTAAAATCTGCATATATTATAAACATGCTTGGAGAGAAATCAGGAGAAGTTGAAAACACAACAAAAGGAGGCAGATTTTAAAACATAGGAAATTAAGTTAATTTATAGTATTAGTTAAATTAAAACACACTGTCTATATTTACATGTGTTATAAATACAGGGAAGACCTTGGGCCTTTCTTACAGAAAAGGTATTACATGACCAGCTTCATAATCCCAACCTAACTCTGATACAGTACAAAACATAAACGTCAACCTGTTTTCTTCGGGAATATGAAGGGCCATGAACTGCAAAGGATTCAGGCACTGTATCATCCAGCCCTGACGTTCACTGATCCGAGACACGTCCACCTTCAAGAAGTGGTTTGGCACTCTGCTCCAAAGCACATGAGTCAGAAATTGGACATGGAGACGTGGAGGACATTGAGAGACTGGGTTTTTGTGTTCACTTTTGAATAAACCAGCAGATAATGGCATTACATTCTGGAAAATTCCAATAGAAGGGACAATCAGTTTCATCATCCTTATCAAAAAGTACATTTCTTTTCAAGAAATACACTCAACATACAGTAAAGTACAGTGCAACAGGAAATTAACATTTTCAGTAGTTTTTAAAACCAGCTGTTCTAAAATCTGTTGGAAGATTAGCAGCAAAACAGCATTTTCCATATTTGTTTTTAAAAATAGTCAAATTTGAAATAGAAACTTGACTGGCAGCTGCAATTACCTCCTTGTACTCCACTCTTCTTTTACCTCTTCTGATTTCTTAGATATCCACATATCCAAAGCAAGGTAGCAAAATTCAGCTCAATTTTCTTAACTGTTCTGTTTGAATGTACTCTAAACTTATTTTAAAATCCTAACCTAGTTTTTCAGATACACCAGTCATCTATGCTCTGTTTGTAAAATTAAGAGATTTGCCTTACCAACCCCTGTGATTTTGTTTCATCATGAAAGACAAGCTTCAGAAAATTCTAATCAGTTTCAAACCTTCTTATTCAATTTAATATATTTTAAATTCATTAAGTATTTAAAACTGAATAAAAATAGCAATACTACAAAAACTTTGAATAATAAAAATGTGCCAAATACCAAGAACACATCAAAACCAACAAATGGCAAAAAGCAATAAAATTATTTTCTACAATTTGTTAGTCCTAAACCTGTACAAAACAAAGCATTACTTACCTTTATTCTTCCCAATTCAAACTGGAAAACATTGGGGCTTGTAGCTTGAGCAAATACAGCAGGAAACAACTTTGTACTTGGTTCAACCTAAATCAAAGATGCACAAATACACAACCACTGAAGACAATAAAACACTATTGCACGTTAAAAAAAAAGACACTCAACAAGTGCAGATATTTGAATTAAACCCCGTAAAATTCAAACAGAAGGGAAAAAATATTGCCGTAACAGTGACGATTACTTTTTCTTACAATCTCGTACTAAAGTCTCTAATGATGCAGGCTAAGGATTCGGTTTTGCCCCTTCCCACTGGAAGACATAATCAAAAAATACTCACCTGATAGTACGTGCCTAGTTCCTTGCCATTAGCAGTGAAGGTCAGCAGGCCACTGGCAGCATCAACCAAGCAACCAATCTCCAGACCATTATTATTACGTCCTTGTCCAGGGCTCATGCTCTCTCCTGCGCACACCATATAGCAGTTGCTGCGTTTTATACTGAATGTCAAAAGATAAATTTATTTATGGATGGTGTGCGAAATTTCTGTAGCAAACTAAGAACAACTTTGCATGGCTGAAACCAACAGGGCCTTGTGGCTGAAAACAGTGGATCACATTATAACCACTGCCAAAATTCAATGAAACTGGACATTATAACTGAAAAAAAAATAAAAACTGAAGATGACAAAGTATAACAAGTTCAAATCTTTTGTAAGATACCAAAGACAAAACTGACTTTGCAAGTAAAGGTTTTAAATCATTTAATGTTAAGCATAACAGAAAGCTTCTGGCATGGATAATAAACTGAAGTGCTGAAAGAAGCTGTTGTACTAATTTTGGCCTCAGAAGTCAATATTTACAGGATCATAATCTGCAATTATATAGAAAAGCTGTGCTATTCTACTTTTCAGCACCTATTGGTTTGACTAGATCATTACTCCACTGTTTCTCCACAAGCAAGCAGAGGTAAGAATTAAATTTACACTTTTTCCTACTACCGCTTCTTTTTACTTTTTCTACATCAACCCAGTTACATCAAATGGGGTGGAATTACACTTTATAAAGTTGCAAGTTGCTTTTATGGGTATAAAATACAGATCTTTTTAAGAAATTGTAACCAACCTCTCATGAACCTTCCCTTTTTCATCTCCCAGTGTAACTGTGACAGTACGCACTCTTTCCAAGTCAAAGCTCGTGTCATACTGGTGGAAGTCTGATGTAATCCAGCCCACCCAGACATTAGCAGGTTCTTGACCAGGAAATATTCTCACTGAATAATAGTACTGTTAATAAAAAAAATAATGTTATCAAATGTTAGTATTTGCTCTCCAGTGTATCAGTATGATTCAGAATTAATTTGTTGTTCTAAAATCTTTCTGAAAACGTTATCTCTTCAAAAGTAGCACAGGCTTGTTTAAGTGCAATTCATAAGCAAGGCAACAAAAGACTATAAATGCAAATCAAAATAGAGCCAACAAAATATGTTAAAACAAACAAAATGCATGTTAAAACAAAAAAATGGAAAATATTAAATATGTAGCTTATATGCTTGTATTGAAGGCTTCTGTATCATGGCATTGTAAGCTACATTCCTATAGCAACTCCAATTTTTATACTGCAGGTGACTCAGTTTCGAATATCTAATATCTTTTAGAAAGAGAACACATCCAGAAGAGGAATATTTGTTTTCTTTTGAACATTGAAGAGTGAGTGCTTATGGAGCTGATCATGTCAGAGAAAGATCTACAAAACCTGCACAAAACTTTCACTGGGATTTCCATTAAATAAATGCTCTGTAAAATCAGTAGAGATGTTTTCAGATGGTCCTGAACACTGACCTACTAGTTTAGTGTACTTTTTCCTATTTATTGCATTATTCTAGAACTATTCTTCCTCTTTTATGTCTGGTGTTATCAACAGTAGTTTCAAAAATGGATTAAACTAGTTTATAGGTTTTCATTTGGAAATAGTTTTAGACTGATAATCAATTCAAAACAAAACAAATAAAGCAGTAAACTTCAGTAGCAGTTCAGAACTACCACAGACATTTAAACTGAAAATTAGACTGTTTCTGAAACTCTTACAATCAAAAACCAGGTAGTTATTAAAAAACAAACAAACAAACAAAAAACCCCAAACAGGTAAAACAAAAATCCTATGTTACAATACCGTGGAAGTTTGCATCAAATAATCATAGTCATCCCTATCATCAGCTAACACATCCTCAGTAAGCCGTGCAGAGTGACTCGTGCTATAATCTGGCTTTGTCCTCCTGAGCATAAATCTGCAATAAAATAAGTAAAATCAAAATCTCTATAAAAAGCTCAATCACAAAGACAAATTATTCAGATAAGAGAAAGAGACAAGCTCACTTATAAACATACTTAAATAAATTCTGACTTTAAACTGTATATTCAAAAGTTACTTGACTGGTCTGCCAGACATGACTGGCATTTTCCTCTACACTGAGAAGCAGAAGGGTGGGGGGGGGGAGGGGGAAGTAGCAAGTTACTAACCTTTGTTTAAGACGTGAGGGCTTTTCTTGTACATAATCTTTATGGTTGTTTAACTCTGGTTTTGTGGCATCTTTTTCTCTTTCTGTCCGATCAGAAACTAGATGACCATGAGCAGTTTTCATTAGAACCTCAAAATCGGAATCAGCATCATAATCCTCCAAGTCATTTTTTGGACCAAAAAGACCAGAGCCTGGTAACCCGCCTGCAGCTGATCTGGAGAACACCTCAGCACATTCAATGGGCATGCTTAATCGAAAAAACATGACATCTGTTTTACTGTTCTGTGAACCAAAGGACTTCTGTGTGACCTTCAGACAGGGGCAGCTGTCTATGGTGCCATCAATTCTCATTACCTACAAAAAACAAAGATGTAGTTGTTTTGAAGCTGATGCTCTTTCTGCCATGTAAATATTCAATTTATATTTCTAGAATAAGCATCCATAACTTGCAAAACTTGCAACACTGTGCTGCCACCAATCTAACGCGTTGCAATCATGCACTGCCATTTTGAAGGGAAATAAATACTATGAGGAGGTGGATTTTTTTGTTGTTGCTCCATTGTTAAATTTTAAAAAAACCAGTCACAAATAAATTACCTTTCTCATCATAACTCTTTGCAACATAAATCCAACTCTGCCCAGAACAATACAGACCAAGAAATACAAATCATACATGTACACATGGAAGAACGTAAATTGTTTCTTAAACACCACACGCCAGCCAAAAAAGAGTTCTTATTTCATCATTTCAAAAGGATTTCATGACAAACTTACAAGGCATGAATTCAGTTCCAGCAAGATGCACAACTGGCTGGGACATAAGTGTTGACACAATTGGCTAATAAATATTTATTACAATCAAAACCAATTAGCTATGGAAAAATCAAAAAGTATGTGCATTAGAACACATGGTATCTCTTATTTAAAAATGCCTACTTTCTGGAAGTTGTTTACAAACAGCGCTCACTGCACAAGGAGCTCTTAATGAGGACATCTTGTATAATTTGTCTCTCAGAATGCCATGTTCACACACATGACAGGTGTCATGGAAAAAGAAATACTATCAATCAAACAATTACATTCTTTGCAACTCTACAGAATATAAGAAATTTTTAGCAGGTGTAAGGTTCATCCAGAATTGGGTCAACATATCACACTAAAATCTTGTTTAGAAGTGCAAAAGTAGAAAAATAGTTCAAACATATTCAAGAGTCTAGAAACATTTAACAGGACCACAAACCTCAATATGTTCATGATTTTGTGGCACTGGTAGAAACTGAGGGAGCCTTTTACTCAGCCAAATGGTGATGTCTCTGTTTGTATTAACAGCAAAGGGTTCATACCCTTCCTGTAAGCCACATATAGTGAAATATTTCAAAGTGCTGACATCTTTTCCAAAGTTCATTCTTCCCACTTGAGATGGACCCAGGCTGCACACAGGTAGAAATCCTTAAAACAAGATGAAAGAACACATGGGTTGTACATCATGAACACACTGGTGATCTGCTCTCTTTCATAACTGAATTAAAAATCATTCGGAGGAAAAAAAACCCAAAACCAAAAAGTAAAGATTATAAAAGGTAAGCAATCATCAACAGCACATCACATCTTGCATGTCACCAAGTAATGTGTCTTACAGATCATTCTGAAAAAAAAAGCCCTCTAATAGCCATGGATCTTTTTATGCAACACTCAAACTACTTCACGGGGTCTGACAGCCATGTCTCGGTTAATCCCTCTGCTGAGCTGGTGGAGTATTGCGAATTTTACTTTAAGTCTTACTACTTTTGATAGTCCTCCTAAAATGTCATTATTCATGGTATTTTGAGAGAATCTTACCTTGAAAGTAATATAGTGCTTGTCTGTGCAGCTATAATAGTAAAAAAAAAATTACAAATATGCACGAAGTGCATGACATAGATTTAAAAAAAAAATTGATTTAAAAAATCCTAAAACTCTGGCTCTGGAACATGAGAACTGAAAATATGATACTACAGCTTCACGAAACTTAAGGTATTTTGGTTTGGGGTTGTGTTTTCTGTTTTACCTTTTGAATCAGCTTCACATTTGTATGCATCTTACTGTTTCACTAGCACAGGGAACACATTCGTGACTTCTTTTTCCAAAACCTTTTTTTTTCTCCATTTCAGCATCACAGTCTAAAAACCTAAGAAAGTCTTTTATTTATTCTATTTCTTTTCATCCTGCTTTACAATTTCCACAGCTCCCAACTACTTTGTAGATTCATTTGACCTAGTTGTTAACAAAATGTTTTCTTTTTTATCCAGAAACATGAAGCTCTGTTCAATGATTCTGATTCACGTGAGTGGAACAGCTATTGAAGGTTATAAGGACAAAATACAACTTAGTTCCTCTCTTTTCTTTAGGCTGCCCAGATAAGAAAAAGAGCAGAATATCTATTCATGATGTTTGTTCTTCAGAGACCAAAGCAAACTCCAGAGCACCACCTACAGGAATGACTGCTCATGAGATAAATGATCAGCCTTCAGTAGCACTTTTTGAAGATTTTACTACATATACACAGGATTGGTTATCAAGTGTATGTGTATTAGACACGATTAATTTAACAACATAACACTATTAGCCATAAGTCGAAGTCCAGATTTTTTTCTTCACAGCTCGGCTCTTAAATCACAAGGCATCAGCTTCTCAGATAACATAGCTGATAATAGATGACATATGTCAATTCTGCTATTGCAAATTCAGTGATGGACAATAATACAAGTACTTTCCAGCACAAAATGAAACAAAATTGTATTAAACAACATATAGTTAGGAATATTATATTTGCATACAGAGATATATGCCATGATAAAGCCTAGCAGCTCTAATAGGGAGAATTTACTAGGCTCCCTGTTGAGATAAAAGAATTCATAAGCTCTTGCAAAAGTTGCTAAGCTAAGCCAAAACCCAAAATTATATTTTCAATAACCTTACAGTTCTCATCTCATCACTCAAAAAAAGGTAATTCTTCTACGTATGCATTTTCCTGTGGGCTCAAAAAAAAATCTTCGGGTACATAACTGGGCTATGGAGTAAAACTTTTATTTCACTGTACAAAATATCAAAACAAGTAGAAAGACTTTAACACTACCACGTGAAAAATAACCCTCTAGCACAGTCTATCACACATGGCAAAAGCACTGGACAGCAAGACTTTTCATAATGTTCCCTACTTTCAAGAATACACGAACCTCCTGACCCTATCTGTCAAACACTACAAACAGTTCCTGGTCACAGAGACCACGAGTTGACAAAAGAAAATTTGGTTTGTGCAGTGTACTTGTTCATATGTACAGTGTCATCTTTCTCTTCTACAAATGCATAATAAGATGCAATTATGCTTATCAATTTTACTACCGAGATGGTATCTTATAAACAAATTCATGTGCCATAATCCCAAGGAGCTCCTCTTGCTCGTAGTACAACCTAACATGCAGCACGTGAGCCTTATTAGTAAGCTGGCAGAGCGCCATATCACCTTTTCACTGTTCCTAAGTAAATTAAAACTACAGGACTGATTTACAGTAAGGTTGCATCAGAAATTGTAACTGTTTTCTAAAGTGAAAGGTCCCTTTCTGCAGCAACACAACATGCACATGATTCACTGATAGAAGTGACCTGAAGAAAGGTCACAGTGCTGTTAAGCAAGAGCCAGTAACAAAACCAAACTAAAGCCAACCTAAAAAAACAAAACAAAACAAAACAAAGTCCAGAAAAGTAATTTACTTTGGATATATCATATGTGTGTTTGCATATACACACTCATACTCAGTTGCCTTCCCTCCCCCTCTTCTTTTCCCCCAAATAATTGTATATTAAATACCCATAAAATTTTCCAATATAGCTCTGGAGCTATTAAATCTGAGATCAATAAGCACATTCTCTTAAAAACAGAACAGGAGGTCCTATTTCAAAGGGCAAGTTCTTTTCTACAAAAACGCCACCAAAGGAACTTGATATGAATTACAAGGATATTGTGAAAAACCTGAGAGGCTTGATGCTGACATGAAGTCTCTGACATGATTAGCAAGGCCTTCAGGCTCCATGTCAAGCCAGGAACTACTTTAGCAGAGAGATCTCTTTCAATCTGAACCTGCAGCTAGAAACAAGTACCACAAAAAGTACACCCCTGTGATTTCATCAACCTGGAATAAAACCAGGCTACCCCCAGAATTTAATGGAATTCTAGTTTCTTTCACAATCCCCTAGTCCTCAATGGGAGTATACGACCTAATAACTGAAAAGGCATTAAAATTTAATGGCACCAAGATGATTTCTTGCATATAGCACTAACAGTAAGCCAGTTCACACACCCCTTTCCCTCATCATGTTATCACTGCATGTAAGGAAATCTGAAGGCAGTAAAGTAACAGGCACCAGTCTAGAAAATGGATGGCAATTATGTTATTTTAAATGAAATCAAAATATTTCTAATTCCTAGGGTATGGCAGAGGAAGGAAAAAAAATTCTCCCAAAGCACTCCTGAAAGTAAAATACTCTGAAATCCAGATGAAAATGAAGTGGTTAAAATTCAAAGAGGGAATTGCCTAATTAAGAGATATGAAATTCATACTTCCCCGGGGAAGAGGGATGAACAACCCAACAGTATCATATGGAGCTCTTACTGCTCAAAAAATTTAACTTTATCTCTCAGCTACAGCTGTATTGTTCAACAGATGTATAACATATATGGCAGAATACATGAAATGAAAGCTTAAAGCTTAAAATATTTTTTTTACATTACTGTAGTTCAGAAGTTTTAGGCATTTAACTAATACAATTTCTTACCCTTTTCTGTATCTATTTGCACACAAGTATGTAATTAAATTTATAAACAAAAATACTTCTTTTGTATAGAATCAATCTGGCACCTGACACACCCTCACAATCTTTGCCATCTTCGGCAATTTCATAAGTTATGTCTCCATAGCAAACTAACACCTGTTTGTGAATTTTGAAACCTGCACCAAGAACCCTACAACAGGCACAAAGGTCAATCTGCTGGTTTACCTAAAAAAAAAAACTTTTGGAGGATAGCTTTGTAGCAGTTGACCTTATCCTGGATCAAGTGTTATTTCTACTCCCAGTGCTAAAACAAAACCTTAAAGATGGCTTAAACTCTCTACCTGGACTACCTCTCACCAACTGGACAGAAATTTGGTAAAATTACAGTACTTCATCTAGATAAAATCTGATGTCCCTGCCCCCCATGGCAGGGTGGGTGGACTAGACACTCTTAAAAGGTCCCTTCCAATTCAAACCATTCTATGATACAATCTGTGATTCTGTGATATATCTGTGATGTATCATATGGTGACCCACTGCAGTGAGGATGAAATATTAAAGGTCATGAATCTGCCACTTCAGACACATCCCTGAAAAACAGTTAAAGAGTCTCACGAGAAAAGATGTCCACAAAGGTCACCACTGAAAAAAGCCCTTCCTCATCCTCACACCCAGCAAACTTCCTTTCCAAAGGCTTAATACTAACCAAATAGAGAAAAGGACAAGGGGTAGTTCCTAGGGTGGGAGGCAGAGGCAGGGAGTAGAATGGGGATATGAAAAACAAAAGAAACACATTGAAATGAAGTCAGAGGAAAAACTGGGCAACAGCAAGTTAACACAGCATGATATATTACAGCACTTACCGTCACCAACCTCAAAGTCCTTGAATGCAAGTTCTGAGCCCGAGTCATCAAGCAGTATTTCACCATTTAAGGTGAACATCATAGTGTGCTCATTCATGTCAACCATACATCCAACAACATCTCCTGCCAACCAAGAGCGGCCAAAATGCTCATTACCTTGATGCCACCGCTGTGCCTGGAAAGAATTAAAAGCATTTAAAAGCATAATAGTGACAATGTATGTGTTTCTTCTTGTCTTTAGTGGCAGTACTAATAATTAACTTCCTCAATCAAGATGGCACTAAAATGAACACTTTCGCAGAATATCATTCCAAAATTGTCTGTGAGTACTCCAAGCTGACTAAATATGGAAATCCAACAATTAACTTCCTGCAAGCACTCCTCACATCAGCATTGTAAAACATTGCTAAGAGAGCTGACAGAGAAAATTGCTATTTCAACATTTTAGTAACAAGTAAGAGCATGGTTTAGTTTTCTGTAGAAGTTCCATAGAAGACTTGTAATTACAATAATGTGATATCAATTACAATGTTAAATAGCTGCTTCACAAACCCTCTTTAAGCAATTGCTTTTATTTACTTTAGTAGCCTATAAATTCACTACTTGCAAACAAACTGTATTCTTTCCTTAAGTATAATTCTAAAAACACTTTGTGCAAAATAAATTAATCTTCCTCTCATATCAGGTTTCGGAAGGAATAGAATTGGCTGTGGATGAGACAAATACTGGGTTTCTGATAGATTCCAGAGTAGCTGGGGGCATGATTAATGATTCTTATGACTGACTTTCAAGCCAAAGACTGCAAAGGCTCTCGATGGGGTCTTGGAGTTCAAATAAATTAACATCTATTAAGAACTGCTGTAACCAAGCATAAAACAGAAAAAAGTGTTAATAACTAATAACAAATAGGTTATTAGGTACTAATTCATATATTTCATCACCAGCAGATGTTTATACTCTGTATCCATCCTGGAAGTTGTACAAGACAAATTAACCTTTCTAGATATCCTGAAGGTCAAATTTTTTTCCCCAACCAAGGAAAGAACCCACCAAAATCAAAGACAACAAAATAGCTTTGTGGATTGAGACCTAAAGGTGAAAACCTAAGATTCAGAAAGCAACTACACAGCTATTCCAGTAAAACCAGAGGACTTGAATAGTTTATGTAAGACACTTTACAGTCAGACGAAAACCAACTTTTCAGTTCTCTTTTCAAGGCATTTTCTCATGCAACACAAGAATGAGAAACAAATAAATTCCCACAGTACAAATAAAATACATCTTGAGAGCTTTATCTGGCTGTGAACAGCCAGGAATACTGTTGATTTTGGTTACATATTTTAATAGTAATAAAGGAAATTAATTCCAATACCAGATACAAGAAATAATTTGACAATGAGTCATCAGTAGCCTTAATAACAATTAAGGTTTGGATAGCAGTTGCAGTTGCCTTCATACTGAAATTAAAAATTTCAGTGAGTCATTTAATCTATTCTGATGATAATCAGTAATAAAAAAGTTTGCTTTCCTGTATCTTTTTACTCCTAGATTTCAATCTGTCTTTTTTTTCATGCAGAGTTAAATTTGAGCAAAACTTCATTTAAGTTGTAAGGATTTTCATGAAGACCTAGCCACACTCTTTGGAACTCTTGCATTTCTACAAAAACTTTGTATCAAAGTTTGCCTCAATACTCACTGTTAATAATCTTAACCGCAATTATTCCCTAATGGCACTTCTTATAGAGAGAACAACAGAGTAAAACTTTAAAGGAATTATTCATAGCTAATTACAGCTCTGCTAGTATTTTGAATTTGATTGAGTCACTTTGATTTTCAATTCTTTATATATACTGTAGAAACACTGTGAATCTGTGAAAAAGAATTAAAGAAATGCCAAACCCTGCTAATTAATTTTTCAGGTGACACTGATTCTCCTTATTCTACCTAGGCCCTCAAAGACAGAGAGAAATAATTTCATAAAACATCAATGAAAGAAGAGAAGCCTATTAAGTTGAGGCAACGATACACGGAAGAAGAGGTGAAAATTAAAAGTTTTGCAGTCACTCATATTATTACACATAAATACGTACAAACCTTAAAGCCATCAAAAACAAAAGCTTCTTCATCTGAGCCAAGTTCCTGATCTGGGAGACAACCAGGCCTGGTCCAGCCAACTCTCATGTCTCCTGCAGTAACTGCCTCAAACTCAAAGTACCACTTCCCAGCCTTCACTGCATAAGTCTTTTCTGTGCGGAAGATCCTGAACTTTTCCATTATCCCACTGCACACGTCCAGTCTTGTTGCTGTAAGGGTTAAAAAAATAAAAATAAGTAAAGTGGGGAAAAAAAATCAATGCACAAAGTACTGTTTTCAACTACTGACAAGAAACTAAGACAGTGAAAGCAAAAGCAAATGGTAAAGGAATCCCTTTGAGCATCGACATGAAAAGAAGAATGTGCCTGCAGAACAGCCATATGGGGAGAGTGCTCTTGCGCATTCTGGGGAATCAGGAAAAAAAATTAAAAAATAAAAGAGAACTTGGAAATCTGACTGCAGCTACAAATAGATGACTCAAGGATCACTCTGATACTTTTTCTCAGATAAGGAAAAAAAGAGGCCAAAAGCATGGATATTTTTCCACAACTTTGCAATGTATTAAAGCCTGTGCAGCCTTTGAAAAGTCAGCATTCCAGTCTAATCACCACAATACTTCTTCTTCCTGAGTTTGTTACAAGACCAAATATGTCTGCACCTACTTGCACCTGTTTGTTAGGCCATGCTAAGGACCTCTCTCTTTCTCTTCTGTTTTCCCAGATACATCAAAGTCCACATTTCCAATATTATCTAGGATACCCGATAAAATCACATTCCTTAGAATTAACTATCAATTCTCATGCCAGCATTCCTGACTTCAGTTAGGTGAGGTCCATTAAGTATCCTCTAAGCAACTCAACTCTCTGCCACATAATTCTTTATCAATAATTTTTTTTCTTTGATAGTCTACACAATAAATGCCTTAAAAAACACTTTTGAAAACACTTAGTACCTCACCTATACAGATGAAGCACCACAAAGCATGGTAACCAAGAAATTGTTTTCTTTTCAGATTCTAAGTAACAGCTACTGTGGGAAACCAGTAAGTAATAATAATAAAGCATAAAAACTGATACTAGAGAACTTTGTAAAATTAATGTTTAAATAAAAGTTAACGATTGGAGATGCAGAACACCACTAGAGGGCTCTAAATGCTTTAATAACTGCATGGATTTTGGCTGATGAAAGAGGATCTATATGACATGTTTTATGCATCTCAAAAACTTGAGAGGCTCATAAACTGCAAAATCTAAATCCCCAAAATGATAAATCTTTAAATAAATCTATAAAGATCTTTTTCTGAATGCAATTCCAGTCTTTGCTCAAGAAAGACCAATTTTTGGGACACTGTTCTGCAGTTCCCTTCCTCTGTGAATTTTGTAGCAGAATTGATCACATCTTTCAGATTCAAGGATTGCACTTGTGTTCTTTACATTTCATTAGTAACTCCACTCACAGAACCAGCTCAACAATCTCTGCATTCTAAGGAAAAAATAGTGGGTTTCAGCAGTTCATTCCCAAGGAAAGACAGGATCACATGGTTCTCAGAGCTGTAAACGACACAGGGGATTAATATTGCTCAGCAGGATGTGGAGGAGACTGTGGAAAAAGAGCGTGTTCTCTCACCCTACACCACTAGACAGCCCCTTTATCTTCACAAGAGGCAAAAAGCTCCTATACCAGCCAACCCACCTCCTCAGAACTAAGCAGAAACTATGCTCAATCTTTCTATGCAGTCTCCTTCCCAACAGTGGGAGGGGAAGGAATTCTAGGATTATGCAGCAGGTTTACACTCTCCAGACTGGGCATAGGCAGATTTAAGAGTGAGACCATGGCCTTTTGCCACCAACACCATCTACTCCACTGAGGAACACTGTTCTACCTATTCAGGAATCCAACCTTGTTACACACCCATGGTCTCAGCAATCCCTCACATTTAAGCATAATTTCATATCAGTCTCTCATAAAAGCTGAGGATCAGAGCATGTATGTGCTTCAGGAAAGAAATTCCAAATGGCAGGTTCCCTGTGTACACTTTAAGTATGAGCTATGTCTTCTGCAGAAATGCTTTACTGAAGGTCTATGGCCTAAATAGGTCTAAACTTAACAATACTACCACATGAAGAAGAAAAATAGTAAAAATAAGGTTTAGACACTTTTCTCAGAATTTCCACATTTTGCTGAGACTATAAGGATGCTAGTTTCCCTTTTGATTATTCCATATCTCCTTATCTTTAAGTGAACTTCTGAAATAGAGTTGATAGGGGTTATATCTATTAATTTTATTTGTACATTACATCTTCTGATCTCTTGTACTTCTTAACATTTTATATTTTGCATTTATTGAGTTAAATGTTGAGTACTGTTTCTTTAAAACTTCTTTATTAATAGTTTTTATAGTTGTTTTTTTTTCTTGTCTAGGATGTCTCAAACTGAAAATACTGCCCACAATATCAATAAAACATTCAATCTGGCAATGATGCAAGTTCAAAGAAAACATTTGTAAAAAGTGAATAAAATTTATGTATAGTCTAATTCAACTTTCAAGACCTGAGAAAGTTCAGGAAACTTAAAGGTTCTAACAGACTATCTAATTCCAGACTTGCAGGATGACATTCAGAGAAACTTGGTTTGCAGTCATGCATTTTAGAAAATTTCATTTTGTAGCTTTAAGTGTTTAAATACAAGATTGTACACAAACTCTAGAATTCTTCACTATTGGAAGTTAAAATTTTAGGAATATAAAATTCAAATCTACTGAGTTCACATGTTTTTTTGCTATTTTGCCTTGCAATAGCAAATATATCATTAAGTAAAAACTATTAATTAAATTGTGTTTATTGACTTCAATTGTAAATAATTGTTTTAAAATGTAAAAATGTTTCATTTTCTAATTATTCATTTGAGGCCACAGGACAAGGAAAGGAAATAATAATGAAAATAAGAAATTAAGATCTAAGAGAAATATAAACAACAGAAAATGGAGAAAAGCACCTATTAGATTTGGAGACATCACTTCAACATGTTTAATTGGACCAACAAATTCAGTAGTGGAGTGGAAAATTNCCCCCAAATTAATTACCATGGTCCTGATCAGGAGCTTCTAGATTGTAACCGTAGCCTAGAAGGGTGCGGACTGCTTCCCGAAGACTGTCTTTGTTTGACTTCTTTGTTCGATCATCCAAAAGAGCGTATGGTACAAGGCGAGGATTTCGTCGATTTTTGACATCCTAAAAAGTATGAACAATAAGTTCAGTTTCAGAAACTGTTTTGTCTTAAAGACAAGATTATGCTACAATAGCAGCATAAAAATTACTGTTTATCCCAACTGAAATCATGGAACCACAAATATAGCAAGGAATCAAAGAAGTTGCGGTAGTCTAGGAACTAGTAACAAGACTGAATTCACTAAAAAAGCAAGTGACACACACAAACAAACAAAGACGTATGGCTTATACCTGCTGTCATTTTCTGTCAAATTTACCTAACAAAGTAACAATATAAACCACAAAAACAAAGATAGATGCAAAGAGTTTGACAGAAAAGTCAAGGGGATTATATTTCATACACTGTTTATGAAGCAGCCACCATAAAAATAAACTTGTTTCTAACTAAAACCATGAGACATTTCTGTATCACAAATATACAGGTGTTTTTTTGTTTGTTCTATTACTATAGTAATCAATACAAAATGTATAAAATGCCCAAATAATAAGCATGATAAAAAAACCAAATACTACTAATAAAAAAATAAATACATGCATCACTAATTAATAAATTACAAAATAGATAATAAATCCATGCCTTTCTGTATCAGTTACTTAGAACATGTATTTTTCCAAAATAAGGTCTTTTCAAGAATATTATCTATGTGCTTCATGTGTAGAAGCAATAGATAATTAAACTAACCTCTCCTCCAGCTGAAATGAATGTATTAGTAAGTTTTAATCTTCGTATTTTAGATTTATTAACAAAACATTGATTAGGTTTTCCTCTGCTGTGTAATTATCTTATTTGAAATCAGTGTTTAACAGGATTATTTATATGGCTAATATAATTTTTAGTGACCAAGAGAATTGTTTTCTTGTCTATATTTTCTTCTCACTTCCTATCAGAGTTTGTTGGCAGTCAGAGAAACCATGCAAATAACTCTCCATGTTCTTCTTAATATATATATTTATTTAAAAAATTACAGACAGGACATATAAAAAATAGTTGCTGTTTGTTCTCTTGAGAACAAAACCAAAGATATTGAGAGGCTTTTATGATTGGTCAGATTTATTAAAAAATGTAAAAATAATGCCTATTATTTTAGAAGACAGTGTCTACAGTGAAAGTACCTTACTTTTATAGCATTACAGTTCTAGTTTTAGGACCACATGTGGTTTTCATTCTGCCTTTGCAGGCAGAAGAGAAATGGCACATCCATTCTGACAAATACTTGTAGGCATCTTTTGTTATCCTTTAAATGCTTAGATGCAAGGCTATCTGTCTTTTGCCTTGTCATAATGAGCAAATATTAAAAGTACAGTTATAAACCAGTGCTTGATGAAATCTGGTCCAACAAGTGATTCCTCTAGGAGAAGAAATATTAAGGAACAAGCATTACCTATATGGTAAAAAGGCTAAGAGGAAGATAAAGATAATGCATTGCTGGGGACGCAAATTACAGGACCATATCAGCTCTAATTATATTCAGTGAAAAGGACAGTGACAGGGCCATCACCAAGACCATTTGAGGGATCTACTTTTCATATTTATTCCAAACTCTTAAGATGATATCCGCTTTTTCCAGTGTTTAATTTGGCAGATGTGGAAAAGGGCTGTGTCCTTTAAGCAAATGTTGAAGTAAATATCATGAGGAATTATTATTTGATATAAGAATATTCACATTAACATCTGAGATGAAACATCATGAGTTTAATTATTTGTCATGGAAAGGACTTAAAAAGAGAAATAATTTCCTCTGAAGCACTATATGTCCAACAGATATTAAGAAACACTATCTTTAAAAATATGAAACAAGTTTTGAACAATAAATATGTAACTTCTTATCCATGATATGCAGTTAGACTAATGCATTGGTAGTTGCTATAACAACCATTAACACACATTAGCATACAGGCAATCAGCTGATAACAATGTATATAATGAAATATAGTATAACTGCTTTTAAAAAGGATAAGGACAAAATGAGAGCAAGGGGGGGAAAAAACATGGAAATTTTATGTATTAAACATTATTTTACAGATTTTTTTTTCCTTGGGTCTAATTTTATTTAATATTGTGAGCTTTTTCACCCATTCAAGACTGTGGCTACATCTTTAAATTTGAATGTGAGAAGAGATTTTTTTTTTAACAATTTTGTTCTTTGGTTTTTTCCTATTTCAATTTTGAATGTGCTACTTACTGCTGAATTAAGCAGTGTTATTGTTATACTTGTCATAAGTTTTCATACTAATGACCTTATGCACCTCTCTGGTTTAACTGTAGAGAATGATCCTGTACAGTGATTGAGCTTTGCACATTCACAATCAAGTCAACAGGAAAACTGATTAGCTAAGAGTGGTAATTTTTATTGAGTACATTTCCAATTGGCACATAGACTGAATTCTTCCTCTTCAATACAGAGAAATTATTGTAGACTGTTGAAATAAGTTTTAACATTCAGCCTAAGTTTTTAATTTTTTTCCCAGAATTTTCCAGATTTGACAGTCTAATGATTAATCAGAAGACTGTTTTGTATAGAGTCTGTCTGGCAACTACTTGTTCATAGACAAATGGTTTGAGCTGGGGAGCACACAGGACATTTATATAATTCTTTTGTTTTGGATTCAGAACCTATTGCATCACAGAAAAAAAAAGGGGGGGGGAGGAAGTCTATATATTTTATTACACAGATTTGTCTTCATTTAATGTAACAAACATCCATTAATAATTTAGAATTTAATTTACTTCACTTAAGCAAGAGGAAACATTGCAACCATAAAAAGTTCAAATGCCTGGCAGAACGCGCCCTGGATGGAAAATTAAACTTCACAGTGATTTAGCACAGACCATGAAAAGTCAGTATTATTTTTCACAGTGTACACTACAGATTCTGCTATATACAGCAAACGACAGACAAAAAACTATTTGAATGGGCACACATACACTTATTTGTAGGGCATAAAAGGAATTGAATTAGGCAATAATTGGTCAACAATGGTACTAACTGCATATAGCTCTTAAAACTAATAGAAAATAACTACAGAAAAAAATACCTAAACACACACACACCAAAAAATTGTGTTTAAAAGCCTTTTAAACTTCCATGGTAGGTAAAGAACACTGCTGCAAAATATTTCGAAGGAAACATACAGGGAAACAAGAGAAGCAAAGTGCATTCTTTTGTTCAGAGAGTCTGTGATGTGTCGACAACTGATCTCATGCACTGGACCTGCGACTGGTCTTGGAACCTGCCTAGACAGATGTCATGTAACAGCAAGAATGAAACAAGGAATGTCCATACTATTTACAGCAGCATAGAAAACCATAGTCAAATTCTGTAACCAGCTCTAAAAGAAGAGCCTATTAAGAGATGCAGTGTATGTAATAAGGTTGTGTGCTTTAGAAGTAATTCAGTAGCAAAAAACAGCCTCATATAAACGTCTAAAAGACATCTGAAAAGAATAACATCATTTTCAGAGCCATAAATATGATACTGCAAACCCGTGCACTCCTGGACCTTCCCAAAGCTCTGAGAAGTTCAGGAACAGCACAGTTCACTAGACTAGAGGGAACAAAAGGACACCAGAAACATATGTAAATAAGTGCTTATCCAAAAGAAAGACCAGAAAAGACCGAAAAATTAAAACACAGACTAGGAAGAGCGCAGGAAAAATATGATAATAATTTAATGGGAGCATACATTTTGCAATTTAAAGTATTAGAGCTGTACAGATACATCTTGTGTGTGGGATTGAAATTATTTCGTTCTCATAACCAAGGCTGTTAAACTACAAGCAAAAAACAAATATATTTCAGCACACATCCACTGAGACAGATGTGCTGTTTTCTTAGCTTCCTTTGTGCTGTTAGAAAACACATTCCACAGCTGTGAATTGATTCTCCTTGCTGTCATATCTCCACCAATACGCAAGATTCACATCTTGCACTATCACAAAGATTTCCAAGCAATTGCCACAACAAATGCTACTGGAGAGCTTGCCAGCAATGCAGTCAGAAAACCAGCAAGCCACCATGTGAGTGTGCAGCACATACACTGTGAACAGCCTGATTTACCTACATCATACATCTCAGGCCTCGCTACCCAGAGCTGTAGATTTTCCACATTTATCACGGCAGCTCATGTTTAACCAGAAACCATTAAAATTAAAAAACATTTTATGGGAGAAGAGGAAAAGTATAATTCTAAACTGATATTTATTAAAACAGTAATTTTCAAAATCCAGAGCATTAGAACCAGAAAGCACAATAAAGTCCTCACAAAGCCACATTCTTGGCAATGTTAATAATCTAAATGTACCCAACCAAAGCAGAAGTTTTATTCCTCACCTGGAATACTAGCTTAGAAGTATGGGTATCCTTAGTAATATGTGTACAGCTTCTGCCATCTTCACTGAGGACCATACCCATATGGAATGCCTGGCAGAATGTGCCCTGACTATAAATGGAAAGAACTAATATATCAGTATAAATCATGTAAAATGTCAAAGTGAGGTAACATAAGTAGTTTTTACAAGGACGAGACGCTGGTTTTATATATATTTAATGAAAAAATAAGAAACAACTTGTGATTTTTCCCACGCATCCATATTTCCTTAGCCTGAATTTCCAGAACAATGCCTCTCTTGCATTGCAGCCTTAGGCAGTCTGAGAAGACCAACTCCTGACCAAATAATGATGTCATATACTTTCTACAAATCTAAAAAATAAGATCCTGATTTTATAAGACCAAACTGTCTTGCATTTTGGGGCCAAAGAGAAATAAGATTTCATATAATTGCTTGGCAATACCAACTAACTATTCTAGGACACGAAGTGCAGAGCATCTTTTTTAAGATGCTCTTCACACAGTGGGAGGAAAGTTTTAGGTTGGCAATTTTTATAAACAATCGTTAAAGCTGTGAGATTTTTAATACTTTTTTCTTTTTCTCGGTATAAATGGGGTTTTTGATTCTGATTTGGCTTCTCTCGCCAGAACACAATGCAACATGAAGAAAAAGCAAGACACCCTTTGACTAAGCTATCTGGATATGTGACAATGCATACAAGCAAAACTTGAAAGAATCTTTGGCTGTGATCTCCACAATCAGTGGGGAGACCTAGAAGTCATGTACTCAGGAAGAAGGAGGGGGTAGGTAACGTACTTAAATTATTTTCATTTGCTTTATGATCTCTAAGCTCGACTCTTTTCTCTCCTTTTTCATATTTTCCTTATTTATATGGCCACTGGGATTCTTCTGTATGCATAACATCACAGTTTCATGAATGTCAACAAATACTCTAAATTCCTAGATAATCTTATGTGAGTTCTGAATATTTTCCATTAGATTGTGAAGATTTAGTCACAAATTTATCATTTTATACTTCAATGCTGTTTTTCCATCAGCTGGTTATGAAAAATTCCTTAAAAGTAACCAAACAAAAAACTCATGTATTTATGATAGGACTTAATGTCAAAATCCATACATGGTAAAAAAAAAGAAAAGCCCTCTCTCATAGCACAACTGTGATTATATTAATTCACTTGCAGCAAGGCCATATTGCTCCTTTGCCTGGATCTAACTCCCGTATCTGTCCTTGTACATTTACCATTTCCCCAGTTCCAAGACCACCAACTTGCAGGTAATCATGTTCTCCCTTAAAGGGACACTGTCAAGTATTTTCATACTGATTTTGTGCTTGTTTTTCCACTTACCCTTGCTACTAAATATGTTATTTTAAGCATAAATACATATCTTTTCCTACCTTTTTTGTTCCTTCTGCTCCTTTCATGGAGCAATAAGCTACTGTGAGTCTGTTCTACTAAAAAATACTTACTTGTTTCTGATCAGTGTCATCACAGCTGTCAGGACAGTTCTGGGAACAGGATTTATTAGCTAACTTGTGCTCCCTCTCCTGGCTGGCTGGCTGGCTCTGCAGCAGCAGAACAAAAATACTGTATATAGTCATGCACAAAATGCAGCTGTTACATCTTGTTAATAAAAAATCCTCACAAGCAGTGGTGGATTTAGAAGAAAAAAAAATCTGGAAGTTGGAAAGCATTTTCCCCAACGGTTTTTAAAGAAAGAAATGGTTTATACATGAACTACTTGACAGTATCCCTTTAATTTTTTCATTTTATATAATCCCCAAATGATGAAGCACTTGTACAGAACAGACCTACTAGATCATTTAATTCATTCTACAGCCACAGTACAATTGCTGTTCATAACACATTTCCCAGTGACTATTTCATATACTTTCAAACATATGTAAGCTTCTCTCCCTTAGGAAACTATTTTATAGCTCTGCAAGGTCTGTTTATAGTATTATACAGCATAATATCATGTCATTTTATTCCAGTACTGTAACATGTCACAGTTATATGATGGGATGACAAAATGTAGCCCATGAAATAAACCCACTGGATCAAGCAGAAGCACATAGCAGTATGGACAACAGCTAGCAGCTTTTAATGTGATATGTATGTCAGCTAAATGAGATGCATCACTGCACTGCACCCAGAAAGGAGCACCTTGCTATTCTGCTCTCTTCTTATGGATTTTAATAAATGGTATTTGTTGTCTGCACATTGTAAGCACTTCTGAAACTCAGCTGTCAGTCTTTTCTGCAGAAGAAAAAATTAATTATTTGTAAAGAGAAAAATTATGAAATTAAGAGGAAATCAATACCAACACCCAAAGAACGGCAGCTTCTGCAGGAAGGGAAAGTTTCAAGGGCATCATCTACCTGTTTAACTATCCATGAGACTGCTGTAACTTGTCTACCAAGAATAAGGGAGTAAAGTACACTGTTGATCTCGTAAATCTGCGTCCTGAAGGTCATGAATATTTCTGAGCTCTTGCTCATCTTTAACAATCTTACTCTGTTGAAAGCATGAGACTCTTCATTGCAGAACTGCACTACATTCTCACTAACGGTGCCTAACTCAGCACCCAAAAGTCTTCAGTCAGTTTGAAAGAATCAGACACAAAAAACCTCCAAAACTTCGATGTTTAAAGCATAAACACTCAGTACTGCAAAACCCTAATTAAGAGGCTTTCCAACTCCAAATGTGATCAGGTTCATAGGCACCTAAGATTTTTAAATTCTCCTGGCCCTTCTCTGCTTGCCCATAACTGTCTTTGTCTTGATAAGGAAGAACAGTTCGATATATACCTAATCCCAGTCAAGATTTAAAGCAGAAGCATTTGTCTAAGACTCCTTCAGAGCACCACCTGGCAGTCAAAATCAGAGCTTGATTCACGCCGACTGCTTGAAAACTTTCCAAAAACTTAACTAGGGGCTACCATCCCAAAAGCCTTTTTATACAAAAACTTGTCCTTGGCCATCAGAATGAATTTAGATACCTAAATCCTATTTGTCCAGTCATATCTTTGAGGCTATGGGGTCAATTTTTAAAAAACTCTTGAAAAATGGGTAACGTACCATTCAGTAATTACAAGACTAAGGGGTTTGAAACTATACTTCTATTTCCCATGGGTTTTCTCATGCCAGACTATAAATTTTAGTAAGTGAGCACAGATTTAATTTTCATGTTGAAATTTGTCATCCAGCGAGCAGGGCATTTATTAGGAAGGGAGCCTAGGCAAGGCCAGAGTTCCAAGGCCATGAGTTCTAAGAATTTCCCTTCAGAAAGAATTTCAGGAGTCAGTAGATAAAATACAGAGCACTGCTCAGTGAGCAGAGCAGAGTTCTCTTTTTTCTCTCTGCTCTCTCCCTGTGAGCCTCAAAAATGTCTCCTCACAGGGCTGCAACATTTTAAGTTCAAGAGTAAGTTTTGTCTTTCCCTGGGCACAGACCTGAGAACATAAGACAGACTTCATGATTCTTCTGACATTAAGCTGAAGTTTTTAATTTTAGGTTATATCCCATACTAGATTTGTCTGATCAATGTATTTTAGGGGTTTTTTTAAAGCCCAAGTTGTGGCCTGGAGCCTTTTGGGAACCATAATAAAACTAATGATTTATGACTATCACATCACAGTTCTTCAAATGCAGAACCTTCTATATCACCAGGCACACCAAAACATACATAAAGACAGTGTGTAATATACACATTGTGTAGATGTAAAGGAGAAATTTTTTTCATTGCCACCCACTCCCACTAAATCTTTTACATATTATTCCCAAACCAGTAACATTGGGAAAGTCTTTGACATCATCATTTAACTGACTTTCCTACTTAATACCTCACTAATTCAGAAAACATGCAATTTAGCTGCAAATTCACTCCAATAATGTGCCAAATTATTTGTGGGTTTTTTCAAAGATACACAGATACAAAGGTAGGTTAAATTGTCTTCAAGATCTAAGAAACTTTATTCACTACATATGAGTCATGGGACTAAATTTTCCCAATGCTAGTTAGAAACATAATTAGCTAAGAGATGCATTTGATTCCAGAAACTTCTTAATTTCATCTTAACCAATAAATTCTGTTGCAAAACTAGATTTAATTTTAGGCTATGTCAAGTTTCTATCAAAGTTGTAACTATTTCCCAACTTTCATCCATTTCAAATCTCCTAGTTGGCAAGGTCCTGTATTGAAAATGATTGGCTTCTAGAAGAATGAAAAATATGGGAGGCATGGTGTAAACTATTGAGTGCATTATTTAATATATCAGAAATATTTCTTTTGAGCATGCAGTTTGTCATTCTGGAAATGAATTGTGCACTTCCAACACTTCTCATGATTCATCAGAAATCATTTCTGATTTCCATCAAAAATGTTAGCAACACTTCAGAGGGACACCTTCTCTTACTTAGAGAAGCAGCATTATGGGAAAATTTAACCCTGTGGTAAGCAGGGGATTTGCACCAACACTGAATTATCTTCAGTGTTTTTCTAGTAGGGAATAATACATATATTCCAGTCTGCAAACAGAAGAATTGGCTCACTGTCTGCCTAGACCCAAATACAGAACATAGATTTCCTAAATAGCTTACAAAATAACACAATCACAGCTTTATAGTAAGATTCTATAATGAACAATGTTGAAATGCATATATGCAGCACGTATTTTGTCATATAAGCATACTTGCATGCAATGATGTGAAGTGGTTAACTCAATATATATAAAACCAGTTTCTTTTATTATCTTATACGAAAGTTTTGCAAATAGAATGAATTTTGGTCCTGTAGAAAAACAAAATTTGACATGTGTGGCACTGAAATGTAGAATTCAAATTTTTGTCAAAAACAAAACCACTGTTTGTAGGAAGAAAAGGGTATATACCTACAAAACAGCTGTTTCTCATTTTTGCAAAAAATAATGATCTTTTATGATCAGTGCAAAACCATGAAAACTTTTTTCCCAAGGGGTGGATTTTCCTAAAATTTCACTGTGATATGCTACCACACATTCATTAACAGAAGTGGAGAGACCTTTCAGTACATAAAGTTCACAACCAGTCACAAAAATAATAGAAAATAAAACTCTTAAGGGAAAATTGATATAGTAGCTGTCTTGAAAAATACTAAATTAGGCTCATTGTATACCCTTTTGACTGGTTTGGGGGTTTTTTAAAAAAAGCAAAGAACCTGAGTTTTGCTTTTAACAATCCACCATGCTTTATTCTTACTCCTCTCCCTTGTAAACACCTCATAATAAGTACCAAATGACATTCCTATTCACTGAAACAAAAGAACTAAAGTAGGACTGGAACTCTGAGGCTGACTTAACTGTTCTCAGTCAAACATGGCTTCTGCCATAAATATAACATATTAGCAAAGTTGTTACTAAAAGTTTATATTCTGATTTTCCTGGATAAACAAAATTATTCAATTCTCAGAACTGCAAACATCTAAATGATTCCCCTAGCAAAAGTCAATGTTTACATTTCCTAAAATACTAGAGCACATTAGCTTCCTGCATGCAATTTTCTCACCCTGAGATCTAGATAGCATACAGGAATATTCTACCAAGTTTTTTAATACTGCTTGTAAAAGAGTCTTATACTGCTATTTCACAGGATTGCTTTACTTATGTACTTTTCTTTTCTTTGACTGACAAACTCGCATCCATTAGCTGTTTCTTCCTGATTGGGTATCACCATTATTTCCATTTAACTGTGAAATATCTGTTTCAAGTGTCTGAAGTTAGCACTTACCTGCTGGATACCGTATGTCCAGCCTTGCCTTATACGGTCCCTTGCCCACACATTGTGAGCATTCTCTGCTAGTTTATCCACCATAGCTTCTTGAGAGGGGGTCAGTTTGATAAAACTCAGATCCATGGGAGCTGGCTTATATCCACTCAACAACTGATAGCTGTTGAAAAAAAACCAGAACTTACAGTAAGAAAAAAATTAATAGAAACCACAAAGGAAAGAAATAACATCTATGGAACACATATAACATCTGTGCAACATATCTATATGATGATATATCATCATGATATATGCCTTTGAACATAGAGAATAATAATGTACATTTGATATTGATTTGTATTCTATTTTGATTCTGTTAGAATCTAATTGCATCTTGATGGGATGAAGTAATTGGTAATGCAAGCTATCCAAAATGGTCCAAACTAAAAACATTTTCAAAGTATTTTAGTAATTCCACATATTCAAAGGAGTAGATTAAGATGTTGTTTATCTAAATGTTTATATCAATACTATTATTGCTAGCTCTGAGAAGTTCACAATACTTATTAAATTCTATCTACTTCCTACTGAAATGAGAAAATATATTCTTCCTATTACATAGAGGGATTTTAAGAGACAGCACAGGTCAAACAGCTGATGCAAGACCGATTGTGAAATCCACCTAATAAAAGTTTGTCTTCATAATACTTCATACATTAACTATCCTTCAAATCACAGGAGCAAATGTTTAAAATTTAAGCATGACTTCAGAAAAGAAAGGCAGCTTCCTCATTTTTTTTAGCACTCCTAGGAATGCTACTTTTATGAAGTTGCTCCCTTCCAATTAATTATAGTACTCTCCTCCTACTTTACTTATGAGCAAACCTTCAATAAAGGATATAAAGCACATGGTCATGGATGCAGCACAACAAGCCTTACGAAATTTACAAGGAAAACCTACGACACTGACACTACCACAATGGTGGACATGGCCCCCCTTATGGCAGCTGATGAGGGAACATTACAAAGAAAGAGGAGCAGGAAGAGAAAAGCGTGGGGCAAGACAGGCAGCAGTTGTAGGGGGTGTCTGTGCCCACAGGGCAGCCTCCATGACCTGACACAGCTGGTTCCAGCTGACCCCAAAAGGCCTCCACTGCTGGCCATATCTGAGTCCCTCAGCCATGCTGGAGGCGCCTCTGGAAAAACACTTTTAAGAAAAGGCAAAATGCTGCACTGGCAGAGAGGAGTGAGGGGGAAAATTGTGTGAAAAACAGTCTGCAGACAGCAAGGCCAGGGCTGCAGAGGGGAAACAGAGACACTCCAGGTGCCAGAGCTGGAGCTTCCCTGTGCCCAAGGAAAAACCACGCTGGAGTTGGTGGATGTACACTGAATATCTCTGAGTATGGACCTCATGATCTTAAAGGTCTTTCCAACCTAAATGATTATATGATTCTATTTCTCCTCCAGCATACAAAGCACTATTTTGGTCAAAACAAAAGGAGTCTGTGGAAAATAAACAACATTCTCTCATTGAAATTATACACCCTGGGGTGTTTAAAGAATGGCTAGTTTAAATAATTGCCTAATTATTTTCTAAATAACTTTGTCATTTTCTTGTGTTTTCTTTATTTGTACTGAGAAAAATCCAAAAACTGAAACAGTATTTAATCCTCATTTATATTCTAAAATATTCAAATACTTTACAAATCTTAATTAATTTTCTTCCGTGACAACTATTTTTAAACACATTTAAACAAGTCATTGGATGAAAACAATAATTTAAAACAACAACATATTTAAAGGGGATTACCATCTAGAAATATGGGGTTGGATCTTCCTTCAAAATTGCTTCATTAAAAGGAAAAGGTTTAAGTTTGAAAACAGCAGTTCAAGAACACCATTTCAAAATCAGCCATTCACACAGTTTCCAATCTGCAGGTTTCTGTTACAGAATCAAGCACGCTCACATGGGAGTTAACTGCCCTCACAGTTACCCCTCCTCAGGTAGCTGTGAAGTCACTTCAGTGAGACGAGTAAAACAAAACAGCAATGGAAATAGTGAAACATATGGAATTAGCACATTTGTCAGGTTGGCAATTACTGTGTTCCCTCCTGTCATGCTTCCCTGCTTGAGCATTATGTTGTGCATGTAGAAGTTATGACAGCCACAGTTATTTTGATACAGAAGCAGGGTCAAAGAACCAGGGGCTCACAGGGTATCAACGGATAACGATAGGAATAATATGACTAAACAAAATAACAAAAGCATATTATGTGTACATATTCATGTTGGAGAATTCTCTTTAGCTGCAGACTGATGTTATTAGTTGAAACAGGTAGATAAAACCCCAACTTTTGTCCTGTCATCTGCTCATCAGTATCTTACTGATCTTATCTTGCTCTATATCTGCTAGACTTATATTAAATTTTTTTCTTTAAAAGTGGGTGGATTTAACTGCTTTAACTGCACATTATCACTATCATATTGATCTGCCATTTATTTCTAACAAGCATAATGAACTTTTATTTGTGCACCACCTAAAGCTGCAGAAAGAGCAGTAGGTATGTTTTCAAGTGATCTTAGTCCATACTCTTCTCTTGACTATTTTCAGTAGTTTATGTGACCAGTTTTACGTGAGAAAATTAAACACAGCAAAGAAAAAAATTTAAAACTTCTTTCTCTTCATTCTGACAATTCTTTTTTCTTTTTCCATTTCATTTCTTTTCTTTCTTTAACTCATAGAAACACTAAGTATTAAGAATTTATTAAAACAAATACTTGGATTATTTAAGGGAGGTATTTTAAAATGAAAGGTTATTGAATAATGCTTTATTCAAAACCTGAAGTTACACCCTATAAAAGCTTCCTAATAGGAAAAGGACTTCCACTGGAAAAACATGTATTTGCAGTACACCAGCTAATTGTCTAAAAAACATCTTTTGTGGAGCAATGTTGTATTAGAAAAGGCAAATTTCTGGCACAAACGCCAGTTAAAATCATGACTTTTCCCCAACTTGTAACCAGCGTGCCTGTGATGCCAAAATTCTGCAGGACACAAATATAAACTTGTTCTTAACATTTTGCACACTTCATTGTTACAATGAGGTGGCAGAAAAGACGAAAAGCAAAGTGTTAAGACAGACAAGAATATGCAAAGCAAAGCTGAAGAATCTTTTAGGATATAGAGCTGATGAGTTAGTTACATTCAAGTGATGTCTGCTGCTTTTCTTTTTCATAACAGAATAAAGTTTTTGTGCCAAGTAGATATGAGAACTTAATAAATTATCATGGGAAAATCAACAGTGTTGGGATACTGCATTTATCATCTAAAGAACAGAAATAACTAGCAAACGCAGGAAGTGACATTTCTTCTCCCATCAAAAATTTAGGTTTATACACACCACCTCCTTTAATCTTTTGTCAATTCTAGTCTAAGTGTAAAACAGCAATCCTTCTTCTCTTCAGGACTATATCCTGCAAAAAATGTGATCCAGCCTTACAGCTGCACAACTGTATCTAGATCATGAAATCTTTGTCCACTTTTGCTTATGCATTTTTGCTCATCATCTGATGCTTTTAAGAATGTAGCCACATTGCTTTTCTTTCCTTTTTTTGCTAATTTTTTTCAATCCATTATATGTGAGGCATCAAAATTCTGACTTCGTATGTACAGTATGACTTCAGGTTTCTAAAGTTATGACTGTTAATGACATTAAAAAGATTCAACATTATTGGTCTTCTTAAATTAGGAAGTATAATTTCTTCAGACATGAGATTTAGCTGCAGTTTTTCAAAAGCAGGAAATTTAATTCACTTGAATAATCTTGCAAATGCATATACATCTCTGCCCAGGAAATTCAGAATGAAGATAGAGAAGACCCTCCTCTCTTCTTCTTTGAGAGATATACAGTTATTTTGGGATACCAAAACTGAAGAACAGTTTGGGAGAATTTAAATTAAAACCTTGCTTTTATTCCCATTCATTCTGGCAAAGTAATCACATCGGGGATTCTGAAACTGTGATATCAATGGTATGTAAATATACCACTGTGCAGTGTGGTATATATCAAAGACTTGAGGGTCCAGGTTCTTACAGCTACCTTGTAATAAAGCATTATTGCCAGAATGGGCATGTGCTTTTGGCTCACAAAAGGAAGAAGGAAGGCATGCTGTGGGCGAACATGTGCTGGTAGTTATTACACTGGCCTTAGGGAGTGCATGTGATAGGAAGGTAAGGGTCAGTGAAGGACTGCTGTGAAAAATGGAGATATGCAATAGCAGAGGAACAGATATTTCTGCACAGAGCACATTCCTGCAAAGAGCAATGAGTTGCTACTGGTATAGCAGGAACTTAGCAACTAGCCCTTGCCATTGCTCTGAGTCATAACCAAGGAAACTAAATTACTAACTTAAATGCAGGAATAACAGAACATACAGAAATTCTCTCCCAGTAGAACTGTGATCTTTACCTTTCTGATTTTATACATATTATATAATCCTCCTTCATCCCATGGGCTCAAGTGTATGTTGGGCAGTAGGGCTGTCATAGGCATATGAAAGTACAGTTCCATTTATCTCAATTGTGTTCAAGTTCCCAAAACCTTCATTCCCAAACTGTGACGGGGTGCACTGGTGCTAAGAAGCCAGGGCACCTTGGCTGGGCCATAAGAGCTGGTTTCAGAGCTTTGGTAGTAGAGGCCACTATAGCATACCTGCCTGAGCTCAGTCCTACCAATGCTGTTGCCAAGAGATCACTTAAGAAAAAAAGGCGATTGTACCAGTTCTCTACACCTCAAATCATGGCCATTTGAGGACTTTCAAAAGGTTTACTTTTAAACAGCTGCAGCACAGTAAAATATATTGATGAATTTACCGTAAAAATTCTTTACAAAGTCTCTGTGGTACACTCCATATATAAAAGAAATATGTAACAATGACTGTCAGACATTTCAATGAAGCCAAGAAAATCTAAAATTTGTCTACATGTCAGGTCACAAATATCTAGAAGAAAAGCTGTGGATGAAGGCATGTGAAAATTTCTGAAAATTCCTGAAAATTCATACACATACATGCATGCCCAAGAACTGATAAAACTAGCAATATAAATATTGAATTCCTAAAATAGATTTCACTTAACACACGCTGCCTAAAAATAAGACATATTTGAATTCCATCTTACTTCTTTGGAAGTTTCATTTTTTTCACTTTTTCTTCAGCACGTTCATCAGCAATTCCAACATGGCAGCCCAATGCCAGCAGGGTTCTAGGGCACAGAAATCAGAGATTAATTACTACCAATGTTTCTATATTTTGAGTTGCTACTGTGAATAGAAATGGCACTATACAACAAATGAGACCTACTGAAATTACTACAATATAATATGGAAAGATCAACACCAGCCTTTTCATATATGTAATAAGCTTTCTGATAGCGTTACAAAAATGTCACTAGATGTTTCTAAAAATTGTAGCAAAAATATGAGTAAGGTACTTCAAAATGGAACTACCATATAGCCTATTGCATCTATGAGGTATCGATTCGAAGATTCTCTGCCCTTAAAATATTATTTCTGCTCTATATACTTATTCATACTGCTTACAAACTCATTCTCACTGCTTCATATCCAAATATTTTTATGTTATGTTACTTATATCACAGCTGATAAAAAGAAAAAAGGCATAAAATATCACTTGTTTTCCTTAGACTGTGTCTTCTTTCTGAGGAGGCTATTTTTTAGAGCTTTTTGTTGGGTCTGGATCTTTTTAGGACACACTACTTAAGAGACGACTGACAGCAGAATACACAATAAGCATTAGGCCAAAACTGCCATCTTATTCAAGCTAGACACAATGTGTCGTGTACCACATGACAGTGGCTTATGCCACTAAGCCAGCCCCTCGTGGCTTGACTCTGCAAGATGCAGCTCATTTCAGAAAACAAACACAATTTACATAACCTTAAAACAGAGTCAACAGTATTAACTGGTTAATTCTGATTACTATTCTGATTACTTCAGACTTCTTCCTTTGTTTATAGTCACACTGTCCAGCAGTATAAATTTTACAGGATTTGATCTGTATGTCATCAATTATTTGTTCCTACACTTCTATGCAATGTTGGGTTATAAAGTCTAACTTTCTTATGTGCATTACTAAAATATTGGCATTGAAATGAATAGAAATCCTAGACAAAAGTCAGACACTTAACTTTGGATTCAGATGAGAATTTTCTCAAAATCTGAGGATGACAACCATATCTTTGATTGAAACTGATTACACAGAAGAAATCACAGGTGTACACACCTTGGACTCCATTCCAAATTTTCCCAAAGTGGAAGAAAGGTGGAAAACAAGGTTTGTATTTGTTCTTGCCACTAGCTAAAACAATATTTTCTAGTCTTGTTTTAACTATATTTACTGCTCTTGAACTGTCTGGAGGAAAAAAAAAAAAGAGAATGAATACTGTTCTAACATTTTTTCTCTTGGCAGATGATTTGTGTGTTTCAAGGAAATTCTTACAGCATATTTTTAGTGCTAGCTACATGAAGTAAATCCTACTGTTATGAACTGTGAACCCTGATTTAAAATTAGACAGTAAAATCAGAAATGAGGAAATCAATATCTAGTGGCCACCTTCTGCAAAACACACTGTCTGCTAAGAATACTCCATGCAGCTAAAATTTCAACTGGCATAAATAGTACATGGTTCCTATGCAGCTATCACCAGCATAAGTAGGAGAACATTTCTAATAGTGAAATGCAGTACAAAGGAGCTAACCTCCGGTAACCCTAATTTTCTTGTAATGTGAGCCAGGAATTTGGACACTACATTATCTGTACTCAAACACAACAAATTCAAATCAGAGTGCCACAGGAGGATAAAATGAGACTGTACTGACAGAATGTGAAAGTCCATTAAAGCACTTCAAACCTAAGCAAGAAAACTAAAAGTGGCTGGATGCAGCTTTCATCATCACAATGATACATGTAATTATCACACAAGACTGAGTAAATACATCGAAATGGGAATGTCAGTCACAAAATAATAAGCAAGAACAACAACAAAAATATACAAGACCAAACTATAAAATAGATATATAAAAGAACGTGCAGAAACAGTATGAGCAAGCATATTTTAATCCCATGACATTTTCAGAGGCAACTCATTTGCTCATCTTGACATTTCATACAGTATGTAATTTTTATAGCTCATAAAGATATTCAATCATAATAAAAAATATACAGATCCCAATATATGGAAAAGAAATGTTGTATCAGATGATATGACTTAGATCTTCCTTGGTTTCTAACTCACTCATCTAGTAAAGCTGGCATCAGAACTGGCAACAAACCACCAAGGAAAACACAATTATAGTCAGCATTACTCTTGATGTCTTGCAACTATTTCAATTATGCAGTTTGATGGAAATTGTAAAGAAAATTATTAGAAGTTTTAAAATAACATTTTCTTTTTCCCCCATCAAGTCTGATAGCTAGTACACTAGACACGTCTAATACAAAAATAGTTAAGGTAGCTTACAACTCAAGTCATCACACCATGGATCACCTAGAACTGATTAGTGCACTAATTTTTCCACCTTTGCAAGCTTGTAGAAATAAACCAAACAAGAAGCTCCTGGTCCCTGAACAACAGATGTCTACGTGATAAATACAACATGATATTACAAAATTAGAACTGCATATTTCAGAAAACAAGGACCAATACAAGAATGTAAAGAAGACTTAGTTCAGTAAGCATACAGATTTTGAAATACATAGAAAAACTCAATGCTTTATATTTTGGACACTATCTATTGAATAGAAAGATTCTTTCTAGAGTAAGCAATAAAATTACTAAAGAAAGAGTAATCCATAACTTGTATATTTATAAAACAAAATTTTTGTTTGTTTGTATTGACAGGGTTTGATTAGAAAAACACTGGATGCTGAACTAGTAGTCATGTAAGAACTTATAATATTTGTTCAATACTTAGTGATACATTAAGAGTGTGCATTTAATTATGGGAGCATAACTTTTCTGCTACCTGAGTTATATTATACAGAGTATTCTAGGAAAATATCCAACTGTAGTGAAAGTTAAGGACATCATCTTTTGTAGTTTCATAACAGAGAAGGGAAGAAGGTGTTCTGAATTCCTAGCACATTGCTGTGCTGACGGGAGTCCCAGACTTTGCTTGAAATTCTAATATCTACCTGAAGAAAATCTGAACTTATTTTCTTGCTTCCAGTTCAATGTCTCTCTGAATGCTTTACCTCTAAATAATGGCAAAATATCCCTCCAGAAACTCTTTAGCACTTAGGGTCATAAATATGTTTTTCACTGAGTAATTTATTTACTGTGGGAACATTGAATCAGTAAATAGCACAGAGAAGCTGGCTTGAAAAGAAATCTGCAAGAAGTCCTAGAAGGAGTGTTCTACATCACTTTATACTATGAGGAGAGAAAACCCTTATGAGTATAAACACTATATTGCACTATCAGTTTACATGGCAAATATTTTAATAATATAGGGTAAATATTCCCAGAAAAGTAATATCACATGCAGATATTCATCCTTTATAAAATCTCTGAATAGGAGAAAGCAACTATATTCTAACAAGATAAAAAAAAAGAAAGAATAGATTTCAAATATGAATCACTGGAGAACCACATCTACCATGGAGCATTTATCAGTCTGAGAAACATTTTTACATTTTGGCTACATGCAATGCTACATACGGAAGAAATTACTTACACCAATAGATTTTTCAATTCATCCACAGCAAACTAAGAACTCACACCTGCTTGATTAACAAGGTGAGGAATTGTATCTCTGTGAACTAGAAAACTACATTACTTGAACAAACCATTTCATGTCCCATTGAAATTTTCTAGCATTTCAACTGGAAAGCTTCCATGACACTCACACATCTAACCTCTCATCCACAAAAGGAGGGAATGCCTACTACTGTTTTTTCTGTAGCAACATGCACAGATGACAAAGAAATAGCAGCAAGGGATCCTGAAGCAAAGTTATTCACTTAGTCACATGGAAAAAAATATCAATTGAGTGTCAAAGTGTGCTTTATCAATAAAGAAAATTAAAAGAAAAAGAAATTAAACTAAATTGAATTAAACCAAATAAGAAGCAGAGGTTTTTTTCAAAGCTTGGATCTATTCCTGTCCTCCTAGACGAAAACTGAGTTGTCATTTCATAATCAGCATTACCACAATAATTCTAAAAAGACTATCAAAGCCATTTTCAGCGCCAAATACATAATTCATTAATGTATCTCACTCATTCATTTGCATATTATTACCCTCACCTAAACATCAAATTTTAATTCATGTGTCAATTTATAATTCTGGAAGCTGCATTAGGAAATTCTAACTATAAACTTCAAAAGTTCTAGCAACTTACTTCAGTGTTTCAAGTGACATTTGCAAGTTATAATTTCTTTCCTGCTCCGGCAATTTCGAGAACTCCACTAAGCATGGGTGTTGTCTTTTGTTGTCATCTCTAACCTGAAAAAACAGTAAAGAAAGAAGCTTAATGTGTCTTAAAAAGTAAAAGAAATTTAAAACCAGTCCAATTCACAAGGTAGTTCTAGCTGATCCCATCAGAATTACTCAAACTGGACAACACTTCAAAACAGAAAGTATTCTGTATTCTCAGAGCATGATCATTGCGTTCAAGTAAGGCAGAATTTGCATTTGCAAATAAATTTCAGATTTGCATATCCCAAGTGAAATAAATGCTAATTTGTACATGCTATTATACAGATGTTCACAGGAAATATGCAAAGTTCAAGAACAGTGCAAGCTATATTGTTTTGACATACAGCCATAAAGTACCATCTCATCTTCAGCCCCATGTTTGAAAAATTAGACATCCAGTTTTTATAAATATGTTGATACAGACAGTACTGAAATCCTTACTGATGAAAATAATGATATAAAAGACAAATCTTTCCCATCTCATAATTCAGAAAATGTTTGTTTCTAAGCTGTTTCAAGTATTATACAAGCAGAATGTGACTGTTCAGAAGTCACGAGTGGAACATGAATTTACTTTTACTCTAGTGATAGCAGAGCCATACAGAGTATAATTTACAAAATCCCACATTTTATAAATTTAAAAATTTGATCGAAAACATTTTTAACCTGCACTATTTCTACACAGTTTTAGTCTAATACTGGCCATAACCAGGAAGGGCAACGTAGGAGGCTGGGATAACTAAGCACTCTACTGCTCTCAACTTAGCATCTTGTGCTAGATAGAGTTCAGCCAACAACATCTGCAAAGGCTTGATAAAAAATACTAGTTTGAAAATACTACCTAAAAGACCCCAATGCACATGTTAACATCTGCTCAGTTGAGACAACTTTTTAAACCATACATTAAAACATTTTTGTGTCAATCTTTGATGGACCATATGTTCACCATTTATATAAATTTTTAAAGATGCAAAGTAGAAGTTCTTAAAAATTTACATTATTGATTTTTGATCAATCAGAACATTCAATTTTCCAGCAGAATTATAACAGTTGAAGTTAAGAAGTCTAATTGTTACATTTTTTCAAAATTGATCTTTAAACTACTACCTAATCTAGTTTATTTAATCTCATGAAAAAAATCACATTTCTCTATACATTTTTGAGTAACATCTTTTTTGCATTTTAATCTAAGCACATAATAACTCTCAAATTGAACAGCAGTCACTTGTTTATGTTTTGGATTGAAAACTATTTACAGTCTCCAGGGGGTATTTATCTTCATTTGATGGAATTAATGTTCTTTGGACAGATAACACAGGCAATTTAACTGTCAAACTACTGGATCAAAATTAATAGAATTAGAAGTTAAAATGAAAAATATCTTTTGGCAGCACTGAAAACATTTATTTCCAGATTATTCAAATCTACAGTGATCTGCTTTAAAAAAAATTGAGTATAGTCTCTGAGTTTAGATCTGTGTACAGCTAATTTAAGTCTTGGACGTCAGGTATTTTCCTCCGAATTCCAATGCTAATTTACTTCCCCTAGTGACACTATTTTTGCTCTACAGCTACAATGTATAATAATAATTCTATTATATAGTCAACATATTTTGTAGGCTGCCTTCCCACTCCTTTTTTTTCCGAGCACAATATAAAAAACTACTGCCTTGCAAATACACTATGTTAGTGGCAGAACTCATGACATCTATCAATTCTTAATTTTTGTGGATGGTTTTAAATGTGCAGTGACGTTGAACGGAAACAAAGATATGCAGATGTGGCTCATGATTTCAATAGCATACATAATTAGACTTATAATGAAGCCAATTAACAAAGTCCATAATTTTGCTACATTAGCTTCCTATTTTACTTTGTTACATGCATAGAATGCAGCAGTAATATCACATGCAAAACTGGGCATCACTTTGGTGATACTACATATAGATCTGATGAAGCAGATACATCGGAGGGAAGATGAAGTGCTACAGCAGACTTTTTTGATAATCTGGAGGGCCACTTAAATTTGAAGATTCTGCCTATCAGCCTTTAAACTTTTAGAACGTGGTGAAAAAACACCACTAGCTACTAAATATAATGTATCTTGCTCTGAACTAAAAAGACAAAATCTAGAGGACTTGTGTGCGTCTCACCAAGGTAATGTCTGTGCCATGCCTTCCCTCAGTACTCCATAACTGCAGTGCATCAATTCAGATAACTAGAATTGGCAACTGTGGCTCAAACGCAGACAATGCAAAAGTGGGAGGAGCTGTTGACTCCCTCAAGGGCAGAGAGGCCCTGCAGAGAGACCTTGAAAAACTACAGGCCTGGGAAATCACCAACCCTATGAAGTTCAACAAGGGAAAGTCCCGCATTCTGCACCTGGGATGGGACAACCCTGGATGTATGTACCGACTGGGGAATGAGATGCTGGAGAACAGGCCCGTGGAAAGGGACCTGGAGGTCCTGGTCAATGACAAGTCGAACATGAGTCAGCAGTGCCCTGGCAGCCAGGAGGGCCAAGGGTGTCATGGGGTGCATCAGGCACAGCATGGCCAGCTGGGCGAGGGAGGGAATGTCCCACTCTGCTCTGCACGGGGGCAGCCTCGCCTCGAGTGCTGGGGGCAGTTTTGGGCACCACAATGTAAGAAAGACACTAAATATTAGAGAGAGTCCAAAGGAGGGCCACAAGGATGGTGAAGGGCCTTGAGGGGAAGCCGTATGAGGAGGAGCAGCTGAGGTCACTTGGTCTGTTCAGCCTGGAGAAGACGACTGAGGGGAGACCTCATTGCAGTTACAACTTCCTCATGAGGGGAAGAGGAGGGCCAGACACTGACCTCTACTCTGTGGTGACCAGTGAAAGGACTCGAGGGAATGGCCTGAAGTTGATCAGAAGATCAACCATCAGAAGATCATCAGTATATATTTTGTCATGATCCCAAAGTGAGCACATCCTACCACAGAGCACTAAAGCTAGATAGAGAAAGCTAGGTAATTTAAAAGATTTAGCACCTATTTTCATTTTGAACATTACCTTTATCACTGCTTAACTTGATACTTATCATATATGGTTTAAATAGCATTCAGCTGTACAATTAGATTCTCAATGATACATAATGGTACACCAAGAGTTCCTGCAGATTGCTTCACAGCTGGTATGATTATACCACAATTAAGATGTTTTGACACATTAATTTAACTGAGATTTTGTATTTGATTTGGTGGGGAAATTAACAACAACAAAATCTAGAGATCTTTGCTGTTAATCATATATTTTTAAGTACCGCTGTATGCTACACCAAATACCTATACCCAGTTACCTCAAATCTGTAACCTGAAGTCCTCAGAAGACCACAATCCTTTTAGTATCAAAAATAGAATACATATACGTTTTTACACATTTATATCTAGTACCTACTGCATGTTTCCATACACTCTTCACAGCAATATTTCATCATAAACAACAGCATTTTGGATACAAAAAACAAGCTTGTATAATTTTTTACTGATTGACTTTCAAAAGAAAAATTTTTGTCATACTCCATGAAAAGTAGGAAAGGGATAAGAAAATAGTTATGTAGACCACCTAATACAGACATGAGACTGAAGAAGTGGAGAAAACGAAAGCAAAAAGCAGATTTAATGGAATTTCCTTAGGCAATACTTATTTGGGACTTCTAATAGAGATATGTCAGCCATAAGCTGACATAGTCAGCTTATGGCTGACATAAGTCAAGCTTTCATTGGCTTACTCCACCAGTCAGCTGAACGTCTTGCCCCAAGAACAAAAAGGTGAAAAACTCACTATGTGCTTTCTGTGCTGACAGTTAGACTGAAAATTTCAGCACCAAACAGCTTTAATAACATAATTTTTGTTCAGAAATGCACAAGTACTGTTGGTTTCCACATGCTTTTGGTGCTAAGTGTTTAAAACCTTACTAATTTTGGAGGGATGATGAAAAGTACAGTCCCATTAGTACTTTGAAATCAATGTGCTGAATTAACAGAAAATTAAGTTGGAAGGTACATACTGGTCCATACTGCCAGCCAAGTTCAATCTTATTCATAACCCAAAGTTCATGGATGTTCTCTGCTAATTTTTCTCTAATCCTTTCCAGGTGAGGAGGCAAAACAATCTAAAGAGAGAAGAGATAAGACAGAAAGAGGCTATAACAAATAAGTTGTTTGACATGCCACCCAACCTTTCATAACAGACAAACTTTGTACAAACCAGATCTCTCAACAAATCCCAAGAAAAAAACAATTTTTGGGACAAGTTGCAAACTCAATCAAATGTGAAGTAATATAGGCCTAAAACATGTGCATTTAAAAAGCAAAATGCGCTCTTTCCACTTCCATACCTGGCTAGTATCTACAGGAACTGGAGTGAAAGCTGCTTGTGACAGAGAGACAGTGGGACCCAGTAGGTCTCTTGTATAGCTTCGATCTTGTTTGTACTCTCGGCTGTGCTCCACTTTCAGCTTCTCTTTTGGTAGGACAGCTTCAAAGCAGGGAGCATATCCAGGTGGAGGAAGGAACTTGAACTCTCCATGGCGACCTCCAAGCAAGAAACGTACCCTGTAAACATCAGAATTACTTTAGATAACCGAGACACCTTTGGTGTCAAGCCTAATCAGTCTTTAAGCCTAAAGACTATTAAATGCTATTTTAAAAATAAAAATAAAAAAAAAGGAAAAAAATGTCAAAGTTGCAGCTTCTTTGCTTTGTTTACAGTTCAACTTTCTCTAACTGGTGCTGGAGTTTATGATGCAGGAAGTTGAAAAAACATGGGGAAAGTGAACAATTCTTTTTTCTAGCTAATTTTACTTCAATAAAAGCATTCTAAATGATGAGACCAATAATCTCTGAGAGAGAGAATAATCAGTTTACTTAGTGCACCTATAAAGTAAGCATCAGCCTTTTGAGTTTCCGAAGGCAGAGATTACAACCCAGAGATTATAACCCTCAGCCAAGCACCTCAAAACTCTCTCCATTGAGGAGAAGTCTCCATTCAATCTCATTTGAGAAATGAACCTAAAAACTCCACGGTTCTTTCTTTTCTCTCACAAAACACTAAATCTTTAGGACACAATAGAAAAATTCCTATATTTCCTTCCCTAAAACTTTTATTTGTCGTATTAATAGAAACCTAGGGGAAAGCACTCTTTTATTCGTTACAAAATGGTGAATTTATCATGGCCTTTTGCTACTGAAAAATTCAGTCAATGAGGTAATAATGATGTAGCAATGACATAATACCAACATGACACAGCAATGACATAATACTGAAAAATTTTCCTAGAACATTGCCATCTAGAAGAAATCAAAAAACACACAAAAAACTAGCCTTAAACCAGAATTTTGTCTCTTTTCTGCATACTATATTACAAACTTTTTGTTAATGCTATACCAGAACACACTCAAAAACTGCATGCAGTACGCAAATATCTGTCAAAAATTTTCTCATGACAGAAATAAAGCATGCAGGTTTATAGTCTTGCATTTTGTAGCATGCAAATCTGTAGTTTCACCACATTCTATCTCCTGCACTATCAAAGGCAAAGTCTAAAAAGAAGTGTATTTTACATCAGGAATAAGGGGCGGGTACGTGCACTGTGCAATAGCTTTTAGCTTCTGAGGTCTTCTGTGAATGACCCCTCACAGAGCATTGCTCTGCCTCCACCAGAGATCAGCTTTCAGCCTTCACCTTTGCCAGTCCTGCTGAAGTTGATCCTCCCGCCGGAACACCACACAATCTTTTTTAATAGTATAGTCTCAAACTGCTCAATACATTAAAGCAGAAGTCTGGCACCTCAAGTGTGACTTGAAATTTTATAGAAAACCAATACAGTGACCAGAATACAGATTGAATTCATATTAACTCGCTGCTGAAAAGGAAGTGTATGACCACCATTTCTTAAGGTAACTTCAGATAATGCCTCTTTAAATTATAGTTACTACCTCATAACAGGTGAGTTAGGGAAAATATATTTTTAATATCAAAGGCTGATGTAAAATGCTGCCCTGGAGTGAATGTGTAACAATGTGTCAGCAAAGAAATTATTAAAAAGCTGTTTCTAAGGTATGTCTGCAAACCACCTGAATACACTGGTGTGCTGAAAAACAACAGATGCCCTGTCTCTTCAGGACTTCTTTGTAGCTCTCACTATCCAAGAACTAGAACTTTGCCAAAAAAAGCAGATGTCAGAAAAAGAAATGAAAGCAGACAGCCAGGGAAGTATTAAGCATATTCATGTATACAGAGGATGCTAACTTTATTCCTGCAGAGAAGCTGACAACTGGGAAGAAGAGGCCATCTATGTTGAAGTTTTCAAACATTCCTTGAACTGGCTGACCATTTATTCGGAAAGAGATGCTGGGGGCACTCAGGTCCAAACAGCAGCTAATAACATCATCAGTTCTTAACAGATGTTGGTTGGGAGAATTTACTGTTCGTGCTACACAACCTGTGGAAGTAAAGGAGACACATTTAGTGAAACTTATGAAAACCACACAGGTTTTCACAGCAGCCTAAAAAAAGAGAAAAACATAGCTATAGAGCACAAACACATTAATACACAAATATCTAACCTATGACGTCCAAGACCTGGTTTTAAGCTTGCAATATAGTAAACAGCAGCATACAGTCATATCAACACAGCTATTTTAATCATAAATAATATAACTCAATTACATTTAATGTAAGTGAAAATAATTACTGCTACCCATATAAATAGTTAAAAAAAGAAAACTAGCATACTACTTGAGACCAGATGCCTATTTAAACACTAAAATTTAGGCAAATCTAGATCATAGAGATCAATGCAAGGCTGACTGCTAACAGAAATATGTACTGGTCATTGATGAATACACAGTAGATCAAATTATCTAAGTGTCTTTTCTGGCCCTAGGCTTTAAAGATCTATGAGTTCCACTTCTCCACATTAGATGAGTAATTTCAGGACTGAAGGACCAAATGTAAATTATATGTGATTCTCAAACAGGCTTGGTCCAGAACAGAAACCTCAGGGCAGAAATTATTTTTGCTATTCATTAATACAGTAAATGCTCCATGCTAAGAAGGTTACTCTTAAAATGCCATTGCAAAGACTTATCAAGACGCAGCCTGGGATCATGGAAGCAAAGAAAGGCCATGATTTTCAATATGCAACTACTTAAAGTTCTTCCATGTCTGAGAGATAGTATTACAGTAAGGTCAGTGAAGAAAGACACAAGTCTTTTCAAATCTATCAGCCACATCCACAACAGATACAAAAATTTGCATATACAAAGGTGGTCTGACATGTTTGTTTCAGCAGGATTATTGACTTGAGAACCACAAACAACTGTTCATTTATTCTGTTGTTACATTTCTGATGGAAAAGTTTGCAGTGGATAGAAAAATAATTTTGATTTTTTGTTTACTCCCTAAAAGTGACCTTAAGTACAAAAGCTATCTTGGTTAGCTCATTATTTTCTGGTTCTTCTGTAATAAAACTTTATCTGTCAAACTCAGTCATGACACTTTTAACGATACCATTAATTATGCATCATTGTTCCAAAGTAATTTTCACTCTACATGAGAGGCAAAGTAGTAGCTACTTTCCTAAGATGCCACTCCAGTTGATATGCTATTATTTATTAATAAAATCCAATGCTATTTTGATTGGAATGTTCTTTTGAAATGTAAAACTGTATTTTGTTCCAAGTATCAAGCCACAATACCTCGAAACTTCGAAAACTTTGGATAACTCACTAAATTGTCTCTCTTGTCTGCTAAGGTGCTTTAGAAAACTTGTTCATATCTCTGTAGAGGCAAAAATTGCCAATCCAATGAGCCTTACACAGTGTCGAGTCAGTTCTATAGTTCACCACAACCCAATAATCTCTCAAAAATCAAAGGAATAAAATTGTTTCTCAGCAAGGTGAAATCACAGTAGAATCTCCTTTCAAGAAATTCAGGACAAGTCCAATCGTAAGACTACCCATTCTAAATGATATCTGGGAATCTTTTCATGAAAGTTAAATCATGCAAAAAAAGATTAAGAAAAAGAGAGCAAGCTATCATTATCCTGATTTTGCTGAGCTAACCCAATCTGAAGAGAGAATAAGGTATTTGTGGAATCAACAGTATACTCAGCTCAGCTTTCTCTAACAGCAGAATTTGCATGCATAAATTACTATTAACAATTAGATCCAAACTAAGCCAAGAACATTTTAAAGATGAAATCTCTGACCAAATACATTGCATGCAAGCTAGGAACATGATTCTACAAGTCTTGCAATAATCAGTCAGCCAATGTATGTAAATAAATCACTACAGAAAAATATCTTGTTTTAAAATTTATGGCAAAAAAACAAACTTAAAAATCTTCTTTACCTCTGAAGTATCTCTGAACTTCTAAAGACCCATATTAAAAACCTGGTTTGAAAAAAAAAATCAAAAACCAAACATGGAGAGTCCTGTGAATTAAATCTCTCAGACTGTTCTTACACTACCACTTAGGAATTACAGATAACTGTTTGTCATACTTCAATTTTTGCAGCTCTGTAGTTTTAAATAAAATTTTCATAGTTACTGTGACCCCTCACAAAAACCAAAAAAAATCCCAGGCTGAAACATAAATTATTAGTCTATCTGTTTTATTTCATATAAAACAATTTTTTCCATACACAATGTCAGTTTAAATCATATTCTGATACAGGGTACTGTTTCTGTATGTTCCTAGTGTCAGCTGAAATAACTGACTCACTTTGCTGCTGTTGAAAACAAATTCACTGAATTGCAAACACAATTACAGTGTTTAAACAAAAATAAACAACAAAAAAATATCCAAGAGAATACCTGACCACAGATGTAGACCATCAAAGCCATAAGAATACAAGTCATCACCAACACCATTTCCTCCCCATTCTGCTCCTCCCCCTGGGTAGGGTGAGTAGCCTTCTGTTGAAGCCCAGCCCACTCGTAGATGAGTTGATTCTGCAGTCACAAAGGGCTCTAGGTGGTCCACCATAAGTTCATAGTACCATTTTCTGTATTGGGCAGAGCCTTCACTAATCCCCAAGAAGATGTTGGGTCGCATGCTTAAACAGAAAGAATAAAAATGGTTATTAAAATCTTATCTCAAGGACAGGATGAACTGCTGCATACTTTTCATTAAGCTCAAATTTCAGTATTGTTTTGTGTGATTAAAACAACAGGAGTAATTTTATTTCATGGAATCACATAGATTATCAGTTTAAAAAGACCTCAAGGATCATCTGGTCAAACCTCTTTTGGCAAAAGAACAGTCAAGACAAGATGGTCCAACACCCTGCTGAATCTTGCAAGTGTCCAGTGTTGGGGAATCCACCATTTCCTCAGTAAGATTATTTCAATGGCTAATTGTTCTCATTGTGAAAAATTTTACTTGTCTCCAATCAGAATCTCCCCAGGAGATACTTGCATCCATTACCCTTTGTCTTTTCCATGTGACTGCTTGCAGAAAAGGACATTCCTTCTTCTTTGTAGCCACCCTTTAAATACTGGAATGCAGTGATAAGGTTTTCCCTAAGTCTTCATTTCTCAAGACTGAACAAACCCAGTTCTCTCAGCCTTTCCTCCCATGGAAAGCTTCCCAGTCCTTTGGTCCTCTTTGTGGACCTTCTCTGAGCCTTCTCCAGCCTGTCCTGATCTTTGCTTCATAGCAGGGACCAAAACGGAACACAGTATTCCAGGTGTGACCGTACAAGCACTGAATAGAGTGAGATGATGATTTCTTTCTCTCTGCGGGTGATGCCCTTGTTGATGGGATTGAGCATCCTGTTGGTTTTCTTTGCCACAGCAGCACACGTTCACTCATACGGAGCTTGCTGTCTAATGGGACCCCAGGACCCTTTCCACAGAGCTGCTCCCTAGCCAGCGAGATCTCAACCTCTGCTGCACTCTTGGATTATGTTTTTCCAAGTGCAAGACATTACATTTGTCCTGATCTTCATAAGGTTCTTGTTAGCCCACTCTTACGGCCTATCCAGGCCTTTCTGCAGGGTGGCTCCTCCTTCTCAGGTGTCCACTTCCCCACTCAGTTTGGTATCATCAGCAAACTCCATCAGGGTAGGCTTGATCTTATCACCCAGATCACTTATGAAGATATTGAACAGTGTTGGGCCCAATATCAATTCCTAGGGGACCCCACTTGTGACAGGTACCAGTTTGAAAAGGATTTACCACCACCCTCTGGGTGTGGCTGGGCAGCCAATGTCCACCCACCTCACAGACCCCTTGTCTCCACCCTAATGCATCTGTTTCTTTAGGAGGAGCCTATAGGAAACAGCATTGAAAGTCTTGGAGAAATCCAGGTAGACAATATCCACCACTCATTCCTCGTCATCCAAGCCAACAAAGAAAAAAGCTCCTGGCTGCACCTGTTCATCTAACTGGTAAAATGGAAAAATTGGTAGGTTGAGCTCCACTAGTTTTCTCTTGCACTACCAGGGCTTTGTAGTCTTCCTTGATTCGTCCAGATTCCAGCTTGTGGTGCCATTTATGCCCCCATGAGAAGAGTAACAATGGATAGTAATCTGTGCTCTGGACAAGTTGTGGCACCCTCTAGGCAACATCTCAGACCTTAGCTCCCAGAAGGCAGCTTATTTATTTATTTATGTATTCACTTATTCTGGTGAAAAATGGTCTCTACAGCTAAAGTAAAAAAAATGGTTGCTTCAGTATAGACTTTCATCCCCAAAAAAATTCTGTCTCCAGATCTGTGTCAGCTTTGTACTAAGAAAGCCATTCAATCTTGAATTAAAGCCGTAGAGTGCCAGAAGTATCCAAAATCAATACTAGCTATATTTCTTCAGTTGTTGGTTACCCATATAGCAAAAAATCTTTTAGATTTCTAGACTGAGTGTATCTAGTCCTCACATTCCTGCACTAGATTGGGTTATTACTTCTATAAATATTTTCTTTCTACATACAAGCTGACTAATCAACGAAAATTAGTTGATTAGCCCTAAGCTAGTCCCAGTATGCTTTTTTGTACAGGGAATGCAGGGGGACGAAGAAGGGCTGGTATGGGTGGTTAAATACAAGTCAGTGTAAAAGCAGACTTTACTGATCTGGTTGGTTGCTTGCAAAATAACTTGTTTTATCAGATAAGACCAATAAACTTTCCTTGTGGAAGCATATGGGGTGTCTTTTGCCAAATATTTAAGAATAGATACTCTTCGCATTTTTCCAAGTGAAAAATTTCATTTCCCTAAAAACAAAATGTGTTTGACAAAAGCTATCTTCCACAAAAGCCATATCATTTGTAAATTACTAGCAAGATCCCTGATTGAACCTTTTCTGCCTGAACACAGTAGTACCTTATTATGCCTTTCTCCAGACTTCACAATTTAATGAATGTAATCAGCTATACTACTCTTGTTAAAAAGAGGTTTGTGAATAGAATTTTCCAGTTCCCTGGAAAAGTATGTTTAACAGCAATATCTTAAAAAGTTCAAGTAATACCTTAGAAAGTTCCTTCGCCAAATATTTTTGGGTCAATGTATGCTTTGATCTAGTCTAACACTAGATCAATAGTCTAAGTCCATTAGATCTTAGTCTAACACTTAATTTTTTCAATGTTTCATTGGTCTTACTGACTTTTGAAAGAATAAATTTTTTTCCTTATAACTGCAAGAATAAGACTCACTCACAGCTTTCTAATGTAAAGCAAAAATATGTAGCAACTAATTTGCTTTTTCTACCACCATTTTTGGGAAAGACAAGTCTACCTTCCTTGTACGAGATCCAAAGTCATCTCAGAAGCTCACTCATAGAATTGCAGAATCACTGAGGCTGCCAAGGACCTCCAAGATCATCAAGTCCAACCTTTGACTGAATATCATCATGAAAACTAAACCATAGCACTAAGTGCCATGTCCAGCCATTTCCTGAACACTCCAGGGATGGTGACTCCACCACTTCCCTGGGCAGCCTGTTCCAATGCTTAACCACCCTTTCCATGATAAAATTCTTCCCGATGTCTGACCTGAACCTCTCCGGCTGCAGCTTGAGGCTATGTCCTTTTGCCCTGCTGCTGGTTACCTGGGAGAAGAGACCGACCCCCACCTGGATACAACCTCCTTTCAGGTAGTTGATAAGGTCTCTCCTGAACCTACTCCTCTCCAGATTAAATAAACAGAGTTCCCTCAGACAGTCTTCATAAGACTTGTTCTCCAGACCCTTCACCAGCTCCATTGCTGTTCTCTGGACATGCTCCAGCACTTCAGTTTCTTCCTTGTAGTGAGGGGCTCAAAACTGAACACAGTATTCCAGCTGTGGCCTCACCAATGAAAAATACTGAGAGACACTCAGTTCCCCAGACCCTTTAGCTTGAAATAGCTTCCTTATAATGCACACAGTGGAATTTTTACACTTTTCAGCATCTAACAAATCCTATGCACTCGGAATTATAAGTACTATTTCTGTGTTTCAGTTTTCATTCTCAATCAACGATTGAGACTTTTAAAAATAAACAAGAGTTTGAGACAGAGGAAGACCCCACAACTCTTCACACAAAGCTGTATTCTTCTGCCTCAGCATAAATTCAAACTCTGGAAAAACGTTTACTTGATCATATTTGTAAATGATACTTTACCAATTTAAGATGGTACTAGCTTTATCTTGTTATTAATGTCTGCCTGAAGGTAGCTTCTAAAACTCTGCCAGCGGAAGGAAGGGTGAAGGCACTCTCTAAATATGCCAGGCTCTGGCAAAGGTGTTTGGCACTAAGTACTTAATTTCGACTAAAGATGATTAGGAAATCCTCAGAACATCACAAAGGCAATTACAGGACATCAGCTGACAATACTTTGAATGTACAGCTAAACCTAGACCACAACCTTCAGAAGAGCCTACAGTTTTGTAGATCTAAAGCAGTTTAGGGCAGACATAGCTTGCAGCAGCACTCTCTGGCCCACATTTCAAATTTAAACACTACTGCAAAGAGAATCTAAAATCCTAGCAAGAATAAAATATCATAACAAAAGTTTGGGGAGTAAAAGAGATTTTCTCTAGTGACTATTTCTTTTAAGTACAAGTTTGGTTTTTTGCTTTGTTCATAGATATAGCTTTTTTCTTTTTCTTTGTACCTGCTCACATGGTTGACAAGCCGTGTCTGTAAGAGCAGATCTCTTCCTGGCAGGAGATTATCACAGATTAGATGTTGATTGGACCGCACAGCTACTCCATGACAAACACAGAGAGAGCACAAAACATCCAAAACCTAAAAAAAGAAATTTTAATCTTAAATTCTTTTCCATTATCATTGTTAATTACTTCAGGCAATAAAACGCTCTATACCTTCTTGCTGGAAGACATGTAATGGTATGTAATTCATCCAACACAGTGGTTTTATTTTAGAACAATTCTGAAATTCTCTCAACGACATTAAAACATTCTTCCCACTTCCCTTGAGAATTAGCATATATCAATGTTTTTGTCAAAAAGAAGGAAACATTCCTTTTTGCTTCTTCTAACTGCTCATATGCATTTTAGGAAAAGTTTCATTCCTCATTATGAAAACAGCATTAAAATATTTGAAATTAACTTCTGCACAGAAGTTTGAGCTTGCTTTGTTCACAAATGTTCACCTAAATATACCTGTCTAGTCTTTGCCTACCTTATGGTTTCTTCCATGCTTGTCCAAAAGACAGATGATTGATTTAATATGTCCTTCCTTAATAATGTTTAGAGCTTCTGGGCTTTCCACTAACACACAATGTAAAACCTCCAGAATTCCTGGGGGGGAAAAAAAAGAATTATTTCTTCAAACTGCATATAAAATCAAAATTGCACGTAATACTTCCAAATATGTTGCTCAGTAACATCAAATAATTTCAAAAATCATTCTATATGATAAACCAAATGAAGCAGCAGTCTAATGAGGAATCATTAGACTGCATGTTTCTCTGCAATGGGGAAATAAAAGAAGCTCCCATGTGTACAGGACCAAGTCAACACCTGCTTTGGGATCTCCCACATTTGGGAAAGACAAATACTGTGCATGCAGTTCATCATTAACAGTTGCTACAGTTGTTGCCACAATGAGAAAAAACAAAGGGGCTGAAGGAAAGCTGAAAAGCAGTCTTAAATCTAGAAATATGCAATTCCTATTAGCAATGCACATTGCTAATCATCATAGTGTCTTCAGCTCTTTATTCAAGCCATGGCTCCAAACATTCAGATAACCCTTGCAAAGTGAGTCTTCCGCTCCTTGCCATGCCCTCTTTCCATTAAAGGAAAAAGTAGCACAGCAAACTCCCCTTGATGTGGAAAAAATGGAAACATCAGACAAAAGCAGTGTCTCAGTAAGAGTACTCTGGCCTTTCTTTGATCCTACTGAGGAAGAGAAAATCAGCTGCTACAGATAACCTACAGCACCACGACTATTTATCCTCATACTATTTAATGTTGTTTCCAGAGATCTGCAGGGAGATATGCTGTCATCACTAGTAAGGAATAGGGATTACTCAAGGACTGAAATGTAGAAAAAGTGGAAGACAGCAGATATAGTGACAATTTGATTCATCTGGTAAACAGGTTTCAAACAAAGTCTGTTGTTTAACATATTTGAAGATAGAGTCACACACATGTAAACAGAAAATGCAGGGAGATAATGAGCTAGAGGTGAACTTCCAAAGTGATTCTGTAGCCCTGAAAATATAAGCACAAGAAACCTCAACTAAAAAGAAAAGAACATGCTTAACCTGAATTTGGCAGTGGTATGATCTGGGTTGCAATAGACCTGCATTTCCATTATTCCACCATTCTATGAATACTGACAGTAACAATATTGTTAAAAAGGATAAAAACCTAAGAGTCATGAGAGCAAGCAAAGAAGCGTGGATGCTCTGTAGCAACATAGCAGCAGCACAGTCCACCCAGCCTGCCAACTAGACTAGGTCAGGGGTCACTAACCATGGTAAAAGTCTCTAGGAAGATTAAAAAAAGTCTAACAAAAGGATTCTTAATCCACAGGGGCAACCTGTACCAAGATCAACAACTTTATTGTGTGTCACAGTGATCTGGGAATGCAGGGAAATCACTACATTCAAAACTTGGTAACTGAAAGTTTGCCACCTCTCATGGCGCTGAAACACACTCTTAACAATACAAATAGTAATCCAATACAAAATGATACCACATGAGTGTGGTAACCATATCTTTGGAATTTTCTGTGGAATTTTCTAAGTCATAATCTTTTGTCTTAAAATAGTATACAGGGTTCATCTTCTAGTCTTAACCTTTTCAATAATAGAAGTAAAAATACTTTGAAGATGTAAACATTCAATAATAAATGCATGCTACCAATTAGATCCAGCTGCCACAGAAACTTCTTCAATTACTATGGCATCTGAATGCTAATTACCAAATAAGTTTTGTTCCCTGTGTTTCAGAAAAAAATTGCATATGAATGTACTGTGTCCGTTCAGACTGATTCACTTTTAGATTGTCTACATTAAAGACAACTGGACTTGCTCCAGTTTCATTGGAGTTGCTCAAGGCAGTAAAGCAGTAAGCATTTGAATTCAATATAAATATCACAAATAGTGTGATATGCAGAGTTCATAGTAAGAAGATCAAAAATTTTGTTAATGACTAACAAATGAAAGGAAGCATATATTTTTAGGACGATATGTTGACTCCTCTAATGTCATACTGTAGAATACTAGAATAAAGTGCAATTTAAAAAAAATACTCAAAACCTGGTATTAACTGGTTCCAAAAACTTTACTTGGAGGAAGCTTCCCTGTTTGACCATCCAGGAGTCACTCTGGCAGTCAGTCTTGCACCACCTGAGCTTGGACCAACACCCCTTCACAGCTACACATCCTGCACTCACTCACTAGGTTTCCCCACTGGCTCAACCCCTCAACCTATGAGGTTTCTCATAGCAGAGCCTCAGATGTCCCAATCCTTAAAATAACTTAATTGTGCTGCAATAACTAACAAAATAACAGCTCAAGCTGGGTGCTACCAAGAACAGATCCTCAAAAAAGGAACCTGAGATTATCTCAATTGATTAGAGCATGGTGCTAATAACACCCAGTCTATGGGTTCAATCCCTGTACAGACCATTTATCTAAGAGTTGGACTCAGCGATCTTTTTTGGCACCTTGCAACTCAGAAGAGTCTCTGAATCTGTGAACCCCCAGGCTTTTATACCCTTACAGTCTAAGCATGTGGAAATCTGGGGGTCTTCAACTCCTGCCGTGTCTCTGAGTGTCCTGTCACCTGCCTGGGCCACAGGTCCCTGGAACCTTTGCTATGCAAAGACTGAGGAGTTCAAGGCTTCTCATCTCACCCAGAGCTTACACTGGAGGTTGCAAACAGAGTTACCTGCACTGAATGTATTCCTCAACATTAGATTACTAAATTGCTGTGTTCTACTTTTTTACCTATGTTTTAATGCCTTTAAAATTTTACTAGGGCTAGTTAATCCCATCTGGAATATATTTCAGAGTGAAAGACTAATCTAATCTTAATTTATGCACTGAAGAGACAGCTGAAGCATTTGCATTGCATTATTCACTCAACTCTGTAATATCTCACTTCTAACATGGTCTGCTCTTGGACATACTTCTACTTGGACAGATAATAATTTTCTTTTTTTTGCTTCAGTGAAGCTCAGGAAATGAATCAATTTCTGATTTAATTTGTACAATCAATTCACAGTTCCTGTTTATAAATTTAATGCCTTTGTTTTGCTTTCATAACACTTTTAATTCAAGGACAAGAAAAAAGGGAAAACAGGAATTTTATTGATAATAGCTGATAGCATCAAATCTTTATTGCAACACATTCAAGAAAGCATTTGCAGGAGATGTGGCTGACAACAATGGTGAAGGTGAGCTTAATTTTGGTGTGATCAACAGAACATAGTGTTTCTCCCTCATAAACACGTACCTTAGAAATTATTTTAAGTGAATATATGTATTCAAATATTCTTATTTCAAAAGTGTAATATAAGCCAGTATTTCTCCCCATTGAAGACCTACCACTGTAAATTAAAACAGTGAATATCCTCAGCCTGTTAAGCCAAATAAAGCTTAAAATCTGGAAAGCAAGCATCCCACATAAAATCACAAAATTACATTTACATACTAAAAGCTAAACCTACTGTGCCTCTCAAGATAACTAAAGTACAGCCTAATTAGCATCCTTTATAACTGACTCACTCAAAACCGGAAAATGTCCTTATTATAAAATCAGTTTTGTAGGCAACACGGAAGTTATGTTACCAGTACCCACAGGGATGGAGTTCAAGTGGCCTAGTTCCTAGAAGAAAACTCAGAAGAAATGAGTATTGCAAATATTAGTACATTCAGAGTTTTTGCAGCTTGTCAGGAGGTTCAATACCCAGTGCGACTACAGTGTCAGAATGCTCTGCAGTTAACAGAATGCATCTCATACCTTACTAGACTATCATAAACAATTAAGTTTTTATTTTTAAACCTTCTTGTTTTGAGATTAAAATTTAAAAATACATACATACATAACAGAAACCATGTAACACAGTATTTTTAGAGTTGTCATAAGAAATTTTGTCTTTTGTCCAAAAGTTGAGGAAAAAGTTTTGCATTGTTTCTGAAAGTACTTGCCCTGCGAGTTTCAGATGTAAAATTAGGTGTCATAGGAAATAATTTCACCATTAAGATCTTGAGAAATACATTTAAATTAAGCAGGTTGCACTTAAATCCCATGCAACTGCATAGTTGTGACATCATTCTCCTTAAATGAATGCTCTCACACCAAAAGTGGAGTGTAGTGAAAAAATTATCTAACTTGTGATTTTGACATTTTTTAAATGCTTATTTTAGCTTAAATCTGTTACTCAAATGCTCATTAAAGCAAGACAATCGCAGCATCTACAGAGCAGGTTCCCCTAATATGAATGTTCAGTTACAACATCTATTTGGTTAGATAAACCAAATGTACCAGCTTAATGTAAACTTAATGTACCAGCTACAATGACAGGATGATCAGCAAATCTCTAACTAGACACTGGTGCTATAAGCAGCCAGCTGCTCTGTCACCAGCTGAGAACTAAAGTAGTGATACAGGCAAATACTCCTATGTTCCTGCTGCCTCATCTCTTAAGCAACTCAAGTGTTCAGAGTAAAAAATACTAGGCTGGAACAGATCAGGTGCATGCCAGGGGTAGGAAGTAATCCCACATTAAAAGAGATCCCCCACCCTAAGGCCATAGATATGCAGATAAAACACAAAACAAAATTCACAAAAGAACTTCTATGAAACTTTGCTGTCTGGAGGGGCTAACACGAGCAAATGCTTCAAAGTCCCTATACTACTCTCAACCTAAAGAATAAGTGACTTCTAAACTCTCTGCTTTCCCCAAGAGCTGACAAAGGGAAAAACCTCCAAGAGGAGAAGCATCAATGTGTAACTGCTCTTCACAACTGCAATCATCCATCTTGCCAAGCCAGTTTAACCTTAGCTCTGAGAGGCAAAACACTCCTGCCACTGACATTAGACAGTATTTTCCCATATTGTTGGTCAGTTCACCTCAGGAACAGATTTACAGCAAACAAACAAAACGCCCATGAATGTTTAATGACAAAGCTGAGGGGAACACTAACACCTTTTTTACTATAGGACACATCTGTTCTCACAGCTGCTGCTGATCCACTGAATACTACTGAGGTAAGAAATTTGTCAGTATGTGCCAAATGGCCATCTGCACTGAGACAACTCCTGGTTTAACTTGGAATACTCAGCAACAGCAGAATACTTCAAATTTATTAATGCCACAGTAAAAGGCTGATGAGAACTGTGTTATGCCTGTGACATTTCTTTTCAAGTGTTTACAAGTCTAATATAAAACAAAGAACTTCTGCAATGGAGGATATACTTCCTTCCTGGCATCTCCCTTAATATTTCAGACTCTTGAGTACACCGTCTATCTGTGACAGAAGTATGATTGAGGAATGAAAGAACAGTGTGAGGAATGCAATTTCAGTTCCTGGAGGCAACTCTTTAATCAATTATGTTCCTTCCAGTTCATGGAACAACACACGACACTAAACCAAGAAGATGATGGGAATAAATTACAAATATGTAACTGGAGAGGTATGCTGCACTGTTATTGTAACTGTCTTGAAGGTCTGACTACAAACCTTCCTGCCCTTTGCATTTACTGTAGCATTATTACAGAAAATAAGTCTTGAAAGGCTCTCAAGAGGCCATCGTCCAAAAAAATAGTAAAAAGTACTATATATAAAGCAAAACAGTGTCAACTACAACTGAAAAACATTTCTTGTTAACTGTAAATAGAAATTCAGACTTCAGGAGTAAAAGAGGTGACTCAAAGGAAATGTGCATGCATTACATAGGTAACACTGTTACACGGAAACATACAGGTATTTTGTGAAGACCCATCTATTCTTACACATACTCAAGTAGGATACATGAACATTCCTACAGTCCTTCAAGAAGCAATGAATTATATCCATTCCATATGGCTATTGTTATATTTAGCTTAATGTGAATCCTGAAAAATGTGCAGACTCACAAAGAGATGGGAAGATATTAGAATCAGAAAGCAACTTAATACAACTTACACTATTGAACAGCTATTTCATCAAATAACTTTGTTTGCCTGAATTAAAAGGTAACACTACGTTGACCAATTGGTCAAGGATGAGGCAAACCTGTCAGAACTTAAAGTAAAAGTACAACCAAAACCAGTATGTAACATATGTTGGAAATATAAATCTCAATTTATTAATAGAATTTACTCTGTCATAGGAAAACTTCATTATATTTAGGCTGAACGAGTATACCACCAATTTTAAAGAATTTAGAACTGGTCAAAAAAGGAAGTTAAAATACTAAAACGCATACCAGAAGAAGCTTCCAGTCTTTCTAATCTGCTGATCAACCAATCAAGAGATCCAGAAAACTGAGCACAGTTTTTACGATTTCCTCGAATCAAAGCCGCTATTGGGAAAAGAGAGAAAGAGAAAAAAAAAAAAAAAACACGATTATGAGTCCATTTAAATTTAAATAATTCCTGTCTTGTCTTGTCAGGAAGGATCCACTAAGTTAGATCCTTAATTTTTAATTATTTATGTTCTTGATTTAAATTTAAATAATGCAAGTGATAGTTAGAATTAAGCATAAGAAATACTTTTGGTAAAAAATTGAAAAAGGAATTTGAAATATTTTGGCTTTACAATCATCTCAATAATCCCTGCAAAATGTCCTACATGAAGTAGTCAGTACTGATATCAAAGAAGTCAGCTGCTGCAATAGAATCTAGTTTCTGTAAAACAGTATTCTTGTAATGACAGAAAACACTGGAAAAGCAGAGTGTGAAGCCAACAACATAGGTGATGAATGTAAAATATTTTCTATTGATACAATACATTTGTTCAAGAATAGGAATTAAAATAAGACAGATGCCCAGGAAGTGTCTGCCATACTTTTGACAAGGTTGTAGGGAGGAAGTAACTGGTTTGAATCTGTTTCACCCTCATGCTTTAAAGTAGAAAGAAGACTGAAGTAGACTGAATCCATGCACTGAATTGGTGCGTTTAACTGAGCTGGAATCTCACTGAACACTGCAGTCACCCACAAGCCTGCCCTGTCCTGGGTTATCTGCATCTGCAGGTATGTGCATACACACAAGGTTTCAGAGAAGCATCTGTTCTACTCCAAAATAGGACTGAGGCGCTAACACGTCTGTTTGGTGTGTGGAACAGCGCAAACTGCTTTTCTTAAGATTGTTTTCCAGTGCTGCCAACACATGAAAATCAAAAAAATTTCCATTATTATTTCCAGCAACAGAGACTGTTGGTCCTGGTAAGAGGAAATGGCCTCTTTAAAGCTATGTCTTGTTGTTGCACAAATTCACTATATTATATTGCAGCTGTATTTTTACACTGCCTTATCTATAAAAGGTTAAACTTAGACTTATGACATAAATACGACATTAAACTATCTGCAAAGGGGAAAAGCAACCTTGGAGCTAATAACGAACAAGTCACTTCACTGACAGTTCTATATCATGAGGAAAAACAAACCCTAGCAGCAAAACAAACAAACAAACAACTTTCTCTTGCTGAAAAAAGATCTGCACCCTGAAATCTTACACGTTTAATTAATCATGACCACAGTAATCTGAAAATACTTGAGAATCATAAGAGGAGAGCATCTTGTTAAAACACACAGACTAGAAATAAGGAATACCTGTTTTTGAAAGTGAATTTTTTATTGGTTATAGGCAAGCCACACAATCTCACTGTGCTTCAGGTAAGAACACAAAATGAAGGCAGTAACAGTTCAGTGCTTAACACATCACTAAATTTAATTTCATTAACAGTAATAAGACACAGATGGTTTCATAAATGCAGCTCAGCACAAGTTTGTGAAAGGTTAGTATTCATTGGTTAAAGCTGTGCATTAAATGAAGCACACAGGCACTGAAAACTGAAAACAAAAAATAACATCCAACGGTTGCTTTTCTTATTGCCTATTACTCTGAACAAGATCAGCATTCAGTTTTAAAGAAATAAAAACCATTATGTGGTCAGGCAGACATTAAAGTCACATGACTGCATATACTCCTGCAAATTCTTTTGTAAAAAGGATCAAATACAAGTTCACAGTGAATGTATGTATTTGTAACGGAGAAAGAACAGATGCCTTAGTAGATACATGTCAATCATTTCAAATTGAAAGACAGTAGATTTAGATTGAATATAAGGAAGGAACTTTTTGCAATCAGGGTGGCTGGACTAGATGATCATTAAAGGTCCCTTGTGACCCAAATCATTCTAAGATTATATGATTTTTTATATGTGATAGTATCCAGTCTCAACATCTGCAAATGCCTTCATTCTCACCACAGTGAAATATAACAAAACATCAGTGACATGACAAAAGCCATGAATTCTGGCAGCACAGTTTACTTTTATTTATGTGCAGACTCAGAAAACAAAGTACTGTTTGCTGAAGCAAGACTGAGCAAGCAATATCCATTTGTCATCCATGTAATTACTGTACAGATCCAGCATTATTCAGAACAGAGCAACGTACAAATTCATTATAGCCAGATCAAAGCCAGGCTTCCTAAGCATTAGCTGCCAGAAGATAATGCAGTTAGGGAAGTAACATCGGAGGGCAGGAGGGGCACAGAGACTGGGAAGTCAACAAAAGCTTGTATGTTGTTCTCACTACAAGTCCACAGAAATGACACTTTATACGAAACAAGCAGACTCTTTCAGAAGGTATTTTTTGCCTTGCCAATTGGAAATCAAGCCACTACTCCCCCAGCCTGCACTGTGCTTACTGTAGAGATAAACTAAATTGTAACAAAAAAACTCAACTCTCCCCTACATCTATGAATAACTCAACCACATCTACCATCATCTACCATCTACACCCCAAAAGGTCATCATTTGATTTCATGGAGATGTTAACTCTGGACCTGGATACTTTTAAATGTTTATAATTCCTGACATAACTTCTTTAAATGATTGTTAACACATCAAATAACTGCAAGTGCAAAAATCTTGTTTAGTTTGTATTCTAAATTTCTACACAGTGGAAATTCTTCAATACTAAAACCAGTATGTGCTTCTTTATTCTTTACTCTTCACTATTGTGAGCTAAAACTATCCAAGTAATCCAAAACATGTCTTACCTAGTAATTCATACAAAGAATTCAGAATAGATTTCCATGCTTCTCCAGCTTCCTTCCCAGCTACATCTGCAAAGTGAGCTGCACTGCTGTATACATTCAAGCGATCAATACATTCAAGAACAAGGTTGATCATACCCTAAAAATGGAAAAGCTCAGATTGTCAGAGAAAAAAAAAAGTATTTTTTAGATGCAAACACAAAAGATTTTCAGAAATCTAAGAAAACATAACATGAAAGACAGGATATACAAAACACAAGAATATATACATGAAGTCAAACAAGCAATACCAATGAAAAATTTTCCTTGACAGTGGTAATAAACATCTATCATTTAGGATGGTCAAATTAAAACAAAAAATTAACAGTACTCATGACATAATTTTAGACAAGTTTCTAGTCTAGAGGACATTTAGGCGTCTCACAAAGTATAGGCAATGATTACTATCAGAGAAATAACAGAAAATATTAAACAAAATACTTAAAGAATGCTTATTAAACCAAAACATCCATCTACATCAAGAGATTAAACTCTAACAGTAAAAAAATTGATTGACACATAAGAAGAAAATTATGGCTAGGATTCAACGTCATCTAATCAAGATCACAAGGTCATCTAAGTTTTTAAAAGGGGAAAAAGAAGTAAGGCCTTAAATGTATTTCTTCAAATATGCAGAGAAAACCAGCGGATCTAAAGAGCTTATAAATGTAGCAAATAGTTTAACTCTTACAGGATTAAAAAAACCCACTGCAAGCATAATCTATATTAGATATCAACACTACAGATACTGTGAAAGAGTAGTTGCAGACAACACAGTGGAAAATCAGGAGTAGAACTGAGAGAAGTACCTCTTCTTGGAAGAGGTTCTGGCGATTCTTCAGTGCTCGGAGCCTGTTTTGTTTGTTTTCATGCTCCAAATGTTCATCAGGGGGGTGAAAGTAGCCAATCAAGTCCTGAAGGCTCAGACTGACTGACTCAATAGGCAAATCGATGGTGGAAGACTTCACTTTCTTGCTGAGAGCATCAAGGCCCCTGCAAGAACATGCAAAGTCTCCTGAGAATTGAAAATTAATTTACTTTATCGTTCAAACTCTTTATTTATTTTAAAGCAAAGTTTGTTTAAATGCCAAAGCTCAACCCATTTTCTGACAGCAACTTCTCAAAAATTGTTTGTCTGTCCAATTCTCCATCTAACAATCTACCTCTCCCTTCCCAAATATAACCTCAAAGCATCAAAAATGTTGTTCCTCTGAAATTTTTTTGAAATCCATAACACATATTTTAATATTATACCTATGGATGTAGTAGTTTCACTGGCAGAGCAAAAGATGAAGAGAAGTTATTGTAAATCTGTACAAAGCATCATGAAGCTGGAATCGAAGAAGTTAAAGAAACCAGTCCTACGGTGATGAGGAGGGTCCAGATTGCCCATAGAAGCTCTCAAACACATCTCTAACCTATTCTTAAGCCCTCTTCAGTGCAGGAAGATGTAGCACTTCCACACACTCTGTCCCAGCACTTCATTAGCCCTTTTGTTTCCCTGACACCCAATTCAAGCTTGGCCTTGCTGTAGTCTATCACCATTCTGACTTTGGAGTGCTCATCATTCTCACCCACATTGCACTGTCTCTTGCCCAGCTGAATCCCTTTGCAAATAATCCAAAGTTTCAAAAGGATAGCTACAAAAGTTATCTTTAAAACTTAGTTTTTATTGTGAGCATGTTATCCAAAGTGCAATTTTTCTACTGATTTTATGAGAAAGAACAGGAGCATACACTTGAATAATTTTCACCCTCTCCAATTCAGCTTTGTCTGGGAGTAACATCCTGCCAAAACTAACCTGTTAAACACTACCCTGGACTCCCTCTGCACTCCACAAAAACTTCCACTGTAATTTAGCAACACCTCGATTTTTGAAACCTTATCATTAAATTGCCTTTCTCTGTCTTTATCTTTTATGGCATTCTTAAAAGCTACCATGAAGGTGTATTATTTACAAAGTGACCTAGGGCTTACATTTCTTTTGTATTTTAAATGTCATACAGTAGACAATTCTCCTGACAAGTGATTTTGTCTGTTGTTATTTAAGTACCTTATTATATGTTTTTCAAAAAATTGACACGTGTGTCTTAGGCTGTGCCCTGGTCTAGGACATGATTGCTTCAGGTCACAATCTCCCACACTGTTTTTTCCTTGTGACAAATGAGTTCTTATGAAATTCTTATCATTCCATATAGTCTTACTGCATATCAATCTTTTTCTAATGCAAGCTACACTGATGAAAGGGCCTTTCATCAATTACTGAAATCACAAACATTTGAGAATTAGCATTTTCTCAGCATTATTTAGGAACAGGAAGATAAATGCAAATTGCATAAATCTGACAGGATTTTTAAATGGCTAATTACTATAAAATACAACACAACTTTTTTTATTTTTCAAAACATTAAGGAAAAAAATAGCATTAAAAGAGAACAAATAAGAAAAGCGTAATGTAAAGGAAGAAAAAAGGTATAATTTTTAAGAAAAACTTTTTCTTTAGACTATGAATTTCTTCAGAATATTCGTGGTTTTTATATACCTGTAGTTATACCGTTATCTCCCTCTTCCAGGTTTTTCAAGGAAGGGCACTTTTAAAAACCATTTTTAGAAAAGAAAAAGCTACATGACATACCATATGACTTAAAGCAAATTTTGGCAAGCAAAAATCTTTCTTTTATGCTTTGTTTGCACTATCAGTATGTTTATGCATTTAAATCAAGACTGAACAATAAATTAATGTTAGAAGACAGAGAAAAGAAACCGATCAGTATCTCTCAAGGTGCTTATCTGCTGATAACACAAATAATTGACATAAAGTCTGTTTTGAGAAGCACTGATCTCTTTTTTTCTGAAGGTTAAATTGTTCCCAGTTGTGTTAATTGCCACTTTGAATAAAATAAAAGAGGAAAAGAAGAAAAGAGATGAAAGATCATTTTAAAGGCACACCTTATGAACCTGTTGAAAAGGAAGACTGTACTACGGATAACACGTGCTGTACGGGATTCTTCATTCTGAGATCTGGACAGTGTTAAACCATCATCCATGTGACCTTCATGGTGCATTATTGCCTGCAAAACAAAAGCAAGAAGCAGTCACTGCAAAATGAAATATTAAATATGAAGTCTGAAAACTCATGTAGTAAGGCAGGCTAGGAAATGATGAAGTCACATACAAAAAGAACAATTTGATTAAAAGCAGATAATTCCATGGTTTAGATCCTCATGTCCAAGGACACAGCTATACTGAGCCAGCATGTTCAGTGTCATAATAATCTCAAAACCACAGCTTTTGTAAACAACATACTTTGTTAAAAAAAAAAAATCTCAAGGGTTTTTGTTTGCTGTTTGTTTTTATCAACATTAAAAATAGTTCCCTCATAGAGAGCAAATCCCTAAATCAGACAAGGTCATAACAGGTATTCTTTACCGGTCCTCATTTCTAAGGGTGTTACTAGCCTCTTCTGGCTATGCTTTGAGTAATTTCCAATAATTCACAGTTTTTCATGTTTAGTTATCATGACTCTGAAGGTATTCAATCCAATCTACACAAATATTTTAAACCTCTGCTCTAGCTTTGTAGTTGTAGTATGTGAAACAGTCATGGAAAACACTACGGTGTTAAGTTGCAAAAGAATCTTTTTCCTGTTTTATGATGCTGAGCTAGCATTCTACTTGGCTGTGATTATTCTTTAAGGGAAGAAATCTCTCAGGACTCCAGACTTCAGCATTCCAGCCCAAAAGGCAATACACTTACAATGTGGAAAGAAATAGTTTGAACTAGAAGCCTCCTCAATCCAAACTACATTGAAGAAAGGAATTTTATCATATTCTATAGGTTGTTACTAATATTTTAGTTTGAAAGCAAATATATCCAGATTTATCATCATTTGTGTGTTAATGTCTATAGGCTAACACATGTTCTTTGTTTGACTTTCAGTTTGAGAACTCAGTACATCACTTAACCTTTTAATCTATGACTGAAAAAAACCCCATCTTTAACACGGCAAGCATGCTAAGGCAGGGTCAAAATATTTGAAACCCAGAAATAAGCTGGTTCACGTAGTTGCCTTCATTTCCTGTCCCTCAACCCCCACCCACCCTATCACACTGTGAGTGAATGACACGCATTCCTGTTTACAGTCTTACCTTTCGCTGCACAGAACCCATTCTGACAGACTTTGCATCAGCAGACTGGTATGTGAGCCATAAGCCTGTATCTACATGTTGTATGAAGCATATTGAATCCCCATACTTTATTTCAGGTGCTCCCATTCCATCCACCTCTTTTCTTGTCCCTATGTCCAGCTTTTCCTGATGAAGAAAAAATGTATAAACAAACAATAACCAACAAGTTAATATTTGCATAAAACACTAAATATTAGGCAATTGTCCAGAACAGGACCTAAAAGAATATCTGAGATCCTTCTTTAAAGATATTATTAAATAAATGGGAAAGTGTAACTTCTAGTTAAAGACAGACAAATAAAATCCCACCCGTGCAAAAACCTATCTTATTACACTTGGAAAGCCGTATGTATTTAACATTCTCTCCTTCTCCTGATCAGCAGATGACAAGCATTTTCCTGCAGCTCCTCCGAGTAAAGTTACAAATAGTGAGACAAAAACTTCTACTTGTTCTATATCCATCTACAACCAGGAAAGATTAGAAGAATGATTACATCATATCCATGTGCCCTGAGAATGTGGAGAAACAGCTTCACAGTAAAAAGATGACAAAGACTGGGTATTTTAAATGAACAGACAACAATCTCTAACTTATTAAAGGACTTTTAGAAGCATTTTTTAAGTAAAGGGAGCTGTCCTGTAATTAGATTTTCAGCTTATGCACGAATGCATTTTGAAACATTAAGGAAAAAAAAGGAAAATAATACTGTGGTGAAATTCTTATGATTTATTTTCATAACATTAAGCTTTCAGATATAATATATTCATCAGTTCAGGTTGTTTTCTGGTTGTTCCTGGATACAAATGTTAATTTCACTACTTTGTAAATGACTGATTCCTTAAGTGCTGAAATTCTTATTAAAATCTTGTCCATTGATACACGGTAATGACTGGTTTATTAACAATCTGATACCAATTACAGAGCTATTGTGTGCTTCTATTTAATTATTAATATATTATTTTGTCCATAACATTTCTCTAAATGCTGCATGCAATTCTTTCAAAAGCTAGCACAAGTAACCTGAATGTAATAACAGTTGGAAATTGAAAAGATACTTATAATATGACATTGTAAACAAATGATGATACAGGAAAAAATAAATTAGATCCTGCTATCACAGGAAGAAAAAGAGCCCGATTTCAAGCTCCAGTCTTTTGAATTCTCTTCATTACTAGAAGATACTGTGAACCTGTGTGAACATACTGTGCTTCTGCGTTGTAAGATTTTCTTTTTTTCAGGTCTCACAATTTCTTAAGATATGAATATAAGAATTCACAAATTTCCTCATAAAGCACTGTAAATAAAATGAAGTATTATTAATTTAAAATATTATTGCATACTTTGTTTAAAATCTACTGGCTGTAACAGAAAGTGAAGGGGTTAGATATTGAAATCTTTATTTCAATTAGAATTAAATTTACTTGGCATAAAAATTGCAGTGCCAAAAATTTGTCAAACAAGGTCTTTATTCTCACTGATGTAACTACACTAACAGCTCTGCATATATGTTTAGAGCCCAGGTTGAATTCAATCCCATTAAACTGAGCTCTTTCCTGCAAAATAAATATAGTAGCCAGGAAAGCCTAGTGTAAAAGTTGGACTACCTATAGGAGAGAAGCAGAAGACTAGAGGATAGTGTGGGGGCAGCAGGCATTTGACCATTCATTTGGGGACTTCAAGACATGGAGCTTTATATCGGAGTGAACAGGAACCAAAAATTGTTTATAAAGGGGAGGATTTGAATGGGGTGCTGGGTTCATATCAATAAACAGCAGGTAGCTGAGAAAGTATATATAATGAATTAATCTCATTATCTACTGTAAAATAGTTCATCAGTGAAAATTAGGATCTGAAAAACATCAGAAATCACCATGTCACTAATTAATAATTGTACTTTGGCAGAGACATTACATGATTCAAGTTTCCAGCCACACTCTTACCACATATGTAAACTGTCATTACTGAACCATCTGCTAATTCTTCCTACAGCATTTTTACAAAGAAAACCTTCAGTTTTATTTACAGTCTAGACTCATTCTCAGATGATCAACCTCTGCTAAACAAGGATCAAAAATCTTCATTTATTACACTGGAACAAACCGCAACAAGTGCATTTTGCAAAAGTCTATAAACCATCTCAGTAATGCAAAACAATAAGAATACATTGGAAATGAACAGGCTTATTGAACAATATGCCAGATTTTCTCCAGAAGGACGTACTCTTTATAAACAGTTTTTATTCCACACATACAAGAACACAAGTCAATCTTCCCAATTTTGTTGTGAGCTAAATGAACAAAATCATTTAAAATGGTTTCATCTTAATGTTGAAAAAATTCTTCTATGAAGCCTCACCTTAAACACATTATTTCAGTCTAATGTTTCTGTTTAATTCCTTATAACATTCTTGCCCTCAAGTATTTTTTGGGCTAAATAAACCATGTAACAGTAGAGCACAGTTTATTGTTCCACTCTTTTTGGAGTAACCCCTGCTGACAGCCCATCTTGAAAATCAGTGAATGAATTACTCTATCCCTCTTGCTTTAAAGCACTGAGATCTACAGCAGCTACAACAGAAAATCCCCAATCTGGTTGCACTGCATTGTCCTGAAATATTTAAGCATTTCTATGACTTTTCTAATTAGTTTTTTAAAAGATACATTTTCTGGGTCTCAAAACAATCACCTGAACTACAGTTATCAAGAGTGTATAAGTCTACCCGCTTTGGGGTACCTATTCTTATCTTCCCAAGCAGGCAAATAATCAAAACATAAAGTAAATGGTGCAGAGAAGTTATTGAGTAATTCTGTTTACTATTACTTTATATTTTAGAGGATAATTTTTTACAACAACAAAATTATTGTTGGAAAATTGTCAGAGACACCACAGTACAGATAAAAAGCAGGAGAAATCAAAGGATATTTAAGAATTTATCATGTTATTATTCTTAACTGTTTACCCATTACAAAAAGTACCGGTTTAAACTTGAAATCCTTATTGAAGATGTCAAAATGAAAAGTCAAATTATGCTAACTTCAGATTAGACTACAGTAAAGTATCTGTTGAAAGAAATCCTGAATTTCCAATATAATTTCAATAACCCACAATACCATAAATGTTTCCTATGTCAGCCAACAGATATAAGCAGTGAAGCAGCGGAGAAGTTAATCAGAAAAACAAATTACAAATTTGTATTTTGAACAGTAAACTGTTCAAAAGTGGGCAAGCAGTACCAAAAGAACCCCCCAACCAATGAAACAATAAAAAAAAGAAACTAACAAGGACAAAAACCACAAATCCACAAACAGACAGACAGCCAGCAACACACAGAGAAAGTATGATGAAAGAAGCTTTCTAGATATTGATTATGCTGAGATTTGGAATTTTTTTAATCAGTGAAAAGATAATAGGCTCCAATAATTAATGCAATCACAACAAACAGAAAACATCTAAATCTTGTTTTCTAAAGAGATTGGAATTATTACTAGTTCTATTAATGCTGCACTGATTCCATACCTTGGAAGACCGAAAACAGAATGCTGTAGATTTTACATCTGCCTTCTCTTTGTCTGTAAGAAGAAGACTCTTGTCATCCAGGAGACTTAAATATTTTCCTGTTGTTATATGTCTTAGTCTGAATGGCTGTCCCCATCTAATGTGGCTGCCACTCCACCTAAGAGAGTCCATACAAAATATTTGTTTAAAAAAATAATATTTTAACTACTGGCAAAAATATTTCAAAGTACATTATATTGCCAACTAGTTGCTAAAAACATAAAATTCCCATGTTCAAGTATCACCAAGAAAGTGGCTTTGTGGTTATCCCCTATAAAACCATTCTAATAAATAATCTTAAGGTCTTCCTTTGCACAGGCTGCGTTCGTTCAGACTGAATTCCTCTTGAGAGAAGGTACAGACCGCCTACAGAAAAGGAGGCTTATGCTGTACACAAAGAGTTTAGATCTGCCAGTTCCCTGTCCAACATTTCATTTACCAGCAGCTGGGATTCTTCACTCTCCCAGAGTCCTTATCTTTCAGCAGTCAGCAGATTTTGAGCACACTTTAAATGCTGTGCAAAAATAAAATGGCAAAAAAAAAAAAAATAGAAAACTTCCTAAAATAAATATGAAAACTTATTAAGGAAAAAATGGCCCAGATTCTTCATATTCTATAGGAGGAAGAAAGGCAAAGCTTATCTAAGCTTCCCAAAAATTACTCAACTTCAAATAGAGGTCACAGGTTCTAAATTGTTGCCTTAAAATACAAATTTAGTCTGTTTAATTCCTGAAGATAAACTTGTCTAGGGGTTCCTAAGGAGTATGTATTTCACAAAGGCTTTTCAGAAGACTTCTTTAATATTCCTTAGACTGAAAAACTGTCACAACTAGGATATGTTCCTGGATGCTCACAAAACTTTCTTCAGTCTTATATCTTCAAAAGTTTGCACTTCAGATATTTGTGTGTACTGCATTTTGGAGAGGAAATCATGTCTTCATTCTGTGCTTGCAAAATGCCCATCATAATGGAGTTATGATACACCGCCAAGTTTCTGATGTGCTTCCACAAATACTAGAAATTCTCTATGCTTACTGTGGCTTGAAAGAGCTTAAAGTTATCGACAACTGTTCACATAATATCAATGAAATATACAAATGTATGAACACAACATCCTAATAAACTTTGTCTCATATCAGAATTTTGTATTACTGCATCTTCTCAATTGCTGTTAAAGTAATTCTAGGTACAGCATTAAAAAATATAAGTTTTTATGCATATGTTTTTGTATATAGTCATGTGCAAGTCTGTAAATCCCTTAAGTTAGCACTTGCACAGGTTTAAGTCATTTTCATTTTCCCTGACATGTAGATGTAGCACATTAAAGCACTTACCCATTCAATACCAATACCCACTTGTTTAAACATGTCTTAAGAGTTGACCCTACTGCATGCAAAGTATGCAAAACCAATTCAGCAGACATTTTAAAACTGCAGGTTTTTAAATGCTTCTGTTTTGTAATGGGATTTTTTACACTTCAGTGATTAAAGTTCGAAACCTTTTTAGTTATTGGTTTTAAAGAAGCCAGAAGAATAAAAAGGTTTTTGCCTTCAACTATTTTCTTCTGTAATCTAGTGAGTCTCTTCTGTTTAAGTTGAGGGAGCTTTGGGGTAGAAGAAAATATGGAAACTTAGAAACACATTTATCTTTTTCTGTCTTCTGCACAGCAAAGTCCATATACTCCACAAAAGCACATCTGAGTCCAGTGTTCTAGCATAACTTTTGTTTCTCTAGTCAGTAAAATGTCAGGTCATGAATCTCAGCTATTGTGTTGCTGAGTCTGGTAAAATACATCAGTTCTGCACCTTTCATATTACAGGTCATGCTGGGGAGCTGCCTTTTCTCTTGTCTGATTCAATTTTCTCTTGGACCCAATAGCTACAGACCATAAGAAAAAAAAACAAAACACAACAAGTAGCATAATTGAGCCATGCCCCTAGTTCATGCTGCAGGATAGGAAAAATAGCAATTCATGTGCACTTACAAGAAAAGCCTTTTGAGCAGAAAGTATCTTGTGAAGCCATTTCTGACTACTAAAAATATTTTTCTGCAATATGAGAATATGAACCCTGTCACCTTTTGGGAAAGAAAGCAATGCTGAGCAATAGTATTTGGCATCCCATGGCAGGGCATCCCAAGGGCATCTGCACTTGTAGACTGCCCAGGCAATTTTTATGAGAGTTCTCCACTAATGAACAGAGTTGAGAAAAAACTTGTTCCCTTAGAAACATTTAAAATTTGCATAGCATTATATCTGCAGCCATTCTGAGAAGGACTACAACTGACTGAGAACTTCAGGCATGCATATAAAAAGCTACAAATTGAAGTATTTGCATGAATAGTAATGGACTGCAATTCAGCAATAAATGTATATAGCTATTAGAATATCATACAAGAAAATGGGTTGGTGAGGGACGTGTAGGAGAGAGTGTTATTCTTGGGATTTTATTTGGGTCTTTTTTTCCTGGTAAGAAAACCATGTTTCTTAAAAAGAAGGGTTACCACTGCCTTTCTTATAGTTGTTTTGACAGTTCTTACAATTTCTTTCAGTCATAGATGTTCAAGTGTTTACCCTTCAAAAGTTTGTATACAATGCCTGTCAAAGTGATATATGTGACGGTCATAAAAGAAACCTATCGTTGCTTGGATCTCCATGTTCCTCCAGGACTGCTTATTAGGGATGTACATGCCATCAGGAATACAAAAAGCCAGAGATCCTTCCATAGTTTCATTTTTATTGTCATTGTCTCAAGGTCTTTTTTAGTCCAAAGGAAAAATCACACTGCCCTATCACTGACATTTAATGTCATCCTATTAATAAAATGCACACACAGAAAACAGTATCATTGGAGTGTAACCTTTTCATAAGCTGCTCTGATTTAATCTCTAAAAAGCAATCATTTATTAGTCACTAGAAACTTTATCACAAGCACATAATGTAATACGATCTAAGTGCAATTTTACGTCGCAATTACCTTACCAAACAAGGCAGAATTCCTTACTATTACTTCAACATTTCCAATAATGCATGATAGCATTTTTTCTTTAAATTTTTTACTTTAAAGATTTCCAAATGGCTTAAACAAGCTGGGGGAGGAATGTCACACATGAATTATTTTTCTTAAGGAAAACAATTCTGTTTATGTCATGTATGTGGTAAAAATGTAAATTGTGAATTCACTGACAGCTGTAGCAGCTTCAAAAAATAATTAAAACACACACACATTCTCTACAGGAATTTTTTAATATTCCATGAAAGTGATATAAAGCATTTTTTTAAGGCTTACTTTAGTCTGGATTTAAAATTACCATTTTGATTTTATAGGATCACTCTTAGTATACAAAAAGTGTCCTGCCAAACGTCCTTCTTTCTGTGAGACAGATTTTACTTACGCAACTCTTAGAGTCTCTAGTCGCCAAAGGGAACGAGCATGAATGGACACAGCACCGCCTTCATAATGGACAGTTCTGAAAACCAAGCAATGACACAGACTAAATGCTCAGCAGAATTCATCATAAATGTTTGCTCATTTAACCACATCTCTCATTTTATGACTGTCAAAACAATTATTGCATTTGTCAGATTCAAAGATTATTACATTCAAAACCCACTCTTGTCAATTAAACCTTCAGACTTAGTTATTCAAATTTTGTTTTAATTTTCCTTAGCATTCATTATTGTGACATTCACAGTAACAAGGTTTATACAGTGTTTGCTAAGACATTTTTCTCAATGTTTTAAAGAGAAAGAATCCAGGGGAAAAAATAATAACAACAACCTGGTAATTACAGCATTTCTAGATTCTAACAAAAAACAAATATTAAATAATGATAAAGATTTGTGATCACTTCATGTATCTCCCAAGAAAGGCAGTGTTTTCTCAGAGCTTATACTATTAAAATAACTGCAACTCATTACATTGAATTACGAAAACTGTACTTATTTACTACTTTATTTCATTATCATAACACCTAAGGTGTTACAAGAACCACACTGATAGTCTTCACACATCTCAGATATTAATAGCTGCCTATTTACAAATTTTCATATGTAATGACCTCTCTAATTCCTGCATATAACCAAAAATCTAAGTGTCTCTAGAAAACAGTCAATCAAGCCTAAAAAAGATGTAGGGATTTTTTCCCCATTATTCTATACACATATAGGTGATCTATACTGGATGCTCAAAATTATTAAGATTTACAGTCACCAAAAGCCCTGAGCAGAGAACCTGGTTTGTCATCAAAGTAAACACTAAGGAAAGTTAGCATTGCCATTCTAAATGTAGGGAGCCTTTCTCTGGATTATGTCCTACCCGTGCCTGCATTTCTGACCTATGACACTGATAGAATTTTAAAACTCAGGCATTTCCTTTGGGAAAATGATAAAGGAGTCACTTATGCAAAGGAGTGCACTATGCTTATCAGATCAAGCATGTCAGGGAACAATGCCAAAGAATGGCCTAGTTTTATAGATCCTGGAAGAGCTTATGGATTGAGTAAATGGTGCGATCTTCAGCCAAGATCAGGCACTGCCAAAAATAGCCAGAGGCATAACTTTATGGAATATTAGTAATGAAATTGTAGGCATTCACCGTTCTTTGTTAAAAGAAATTTTTTATGAGGACTACAATTTTGCAATCAAGTACATAGTACTTACTAGGCTTTGAGCTTCCAAAGTCCTCCTGTGGATATAATACAGAGGGACTGAATGCTTAGCACAGAGGAAAACCCAGCATTGAAAGAAATCATTCAAAACCAAAAGAAATAGTGAATTAGAATATACTTCTCAGTACTGTTAAGCATACATTAAACTACAGATGTGCTAAAATTCATCTTGGAATACAGTAAAAAGTATTATGGAAACAAACACTCCCAGACATTGCAAAAGAATGAAGACAAATCATACAAGAGAAAAAATGAGTCCAAACACAAAATAAATGCATCTCACTACAATTACAGAACCAGTCACACATGAACATTCATGACCCAGGGAAATTCTGGCACGTGCTCCATGTACCAAGAAGTTATAGGTGGATATATAAATATGTACAACATTGATTCCTTGACCTTATATCCGCTATTTTCTCCAAGTATTATCTTAGCCATTAGCTGCAATGGTTGTGGTGCTAGGAGCAGCTGGCGGGTATTAGCAAGTCTCTGACTTCCCTCTCACAGAAGGAAATGAAATTCAAAGGCACTCCTATTTTTTATTGAAATTTACTTTTATTAGTACAGTAAAATGTAATTGCTAAACAACTTTGCAGTCAGCTATTTCTCTGTTCAGATACTCTCTCTGCTCTTCAGGTATTTGTTCAAATTCTTCTTCTGCAGCTAACAGATTGAGACTGGGTTTATGTTGTAACATCTCAAGAATAACAGATCAGATGTCACCCTGGTTGGTTTGTTTGGATTGTGAGTGGGAGGGTGTGGGTTGTTTGTTTGGGCAGCTTGGGTAGGGGTACTGTTGTTGGGTTCTTTTCAAAGTTGAAATATTGTGATTACATCATGGCTTATTTCAGTATGAACCTCACTCACAAAAATGTATTTGAAATTCTGGCACTTGCATATTGCATAATACAAAATTTAACAATCTTATTCAGCAGTTTTCAAGTCATTAATTATATGAAAAATCAGGTCTAAAAAAAGGTTTAAATTCATAAGAACGTTTCATTTTTAAGTCGGTACCTTTTCACTTTTCTGGGATGAAACTGTTTCTCACAAAGGAAACCCAAAAGCTGTCACCAGTTTCTCAGTCTGATTATTTTTTTGAAGCTAGTTTTGGATTATACGTAGCTGTTGGGTCTGTGTAACATTAAACATCTAACAAACACCCCCTCTTAAAAAGTGGTTTCTCATGGGTGAAGTAGTTTACTCTTATGTGACTGTCTATCCATTATTTCCTTTCTCTGTTCCTTCAAAGGGGAGCTATCAGTCTTAGAACGGTCATGTAAGACGAGAAAATGGGAAAGAGACAGAAGGGAAGAAATCCTAAATAAAAACATGTGACTTGTTTACCAGAGAAAATAAAAAGGATTCTAGGATTGTCTCATTTCCATATGAATGAACAGGTACAGCAGCAACAGATGGAGTAAAGGCTAAAAGACAGTAATAGCACTTTTGGGACAAAAGACAGAAACACAGCAGCAAAGGCTCAGCAAAAGAATAAGTGACAGCAATCTGGAGGGGGACTGAAAGAGAGCTGGTGACTGGAGGGCTAGGGATCAAAAATCCCTACAGGGAAGCAAAAGGAGAAGTCTGAAGACTGGAGTCAAGGGTGAAGCTACAAGATTTTATATGAACAGGAAAGAAGATATACACTACAAAAAACAAGCTGGCACAAAGCACCAGAATAGGGTGTAAGCTCTGGTGTTTTTAACTAGATACTGTCTTTGGTACAGAAAAAATGATAAAGAAAAGGTAGCTTTGAATAAAAGATTTCTTCAATGAAGGGCAAGTCGCTCTGTGTTTACCATAACAGCATGCGTGCTGAACATTGTCTCAGAGCAGATGAATAAATTCATAGCCTACACCACCTTAAAAGTTTTTATGATAAGGAATTGAAAGTTCATTTTTAGCTCTATTCATTAAAATAACTGTAGTAAACTGCTCTGAAATTGCTCAAGCCAACTTAGTACTTGCTCTATATATCATTATTTGACAGGATGCACCTCATTTCTTTTTATATACATCTGATGACAGTTCAGTGCTGAAAAGGAAGGATGATTCATAAGATTTGAATCCTTCCTGAAGCTGACACTAGGAAGTCATATTAGGTATTGGTACTACTAGGTCAAATGAAACATTGCTTTTGATGACATGAAATGACCCACAAAATTCCTCTATCAAAGAGTTATTACAGATCTATATTGACAGGATGGAAAAAAAAAACTGAGTTGCAAGTTGCACATTACTTGCATGGTGCACATTACTTGCGCGGTGCACATTGCTTTCCAAACAGTAGAGAAATAGAGAAAACCTCCACATTACAAAACCTAATTATGAAACTACAAGTAATGTAAATGTATAAGGAAAATAGAAACAATGGCAGAAAAAGAGAGGACAAGTAGCTATAATGAGTGCTAGTCTTCCTCAAAGCTTGGGATACCTTTTATCTTCAAAGCCATAACACTAACTCTTGGGGCATTTTTTCTCTATTTTTTCCAAAGCATTTTATCCATATATTCTACATTTATGGATTAAGGCTATCAATCACTTTTATTTAAAAATAAAATATCTTTAAGTAATTCAGAATCTTTGAGACTTTTCAGTTCATCTTTATTATAAACATTAATCTAGTTAATTAGTTGGTGTAATGAAGTCATTTTTTGGTCTGACCTATAACTGTAAGTTAAATTTAAAACATCATCCTTTTTCTGACTATGTCGTTCATCTATTTAATTCCCCTTAATCCAAACTAGAGCTGGGACTGGCCACTGCATTTGTCTCCCTGGCCCCGGCTGTGGGTGCAGCACCACAGACAGCGCCACGGCCCCGGCGGGACCAGACGCACAGGAACTGATTCTGCTCTTCCCGGCTCACTCCAAACACTCTTCTCCAGCTTTCCGAGAGGGGATGCAGAGGCAAAGCGACGGTAAACATCAAAAAGAAAGCTCAATCTCCAAATCTTTCATCTCTAATTACAATAATGAATTAATTACACAGGTTTAAAATAGACTACCATGTGTCAAACCCCCTGGAGAATCATTATTGAATTTATATTCTTATTAAAGTATTGTTCAGCAGAGAGAGGGCAATCATTTCACTGAAATTCACTGACTACAAATGGGAATTAAACGAGGTTAAAATAAATTACATTAAATGAGAGTGTTTCAATACTGCTGAAGTAGTCTTGGTTGAAGAACCTGCAGATTTTAAGTTCCACAGCATGAAAATAATGGAGCAAATCTCAATAACTTGGAATGAATCAGGGCGCTATAAAGAACAACAGTGTACCTGGATTACACCCAAATTAATAAATCTAAATATCAAAGTTCAAGTGAATAAATCAAAGTTCAAGTGAAAGAAATTATTCCACTTCTCTCAATGACAGACAAGGCTGTTCCAGTTTTAGTTTAACAAATTAGTCACTGTTTGACAAATCAGTCACTAAAGAGTTCTATGTATGTTTTCAAAATAATTTTTAAAAGCACAACAATCACTATTCAAGGCTCAAGAGTTGTCTTGGGTGCAGGGGAAAGGTTATCGATTTATGCTGGCTGAAAACTTTCCGAGTTCACATTTCAGTGATAAATCACGCTCAACACATGCCAGATCCCAACCTTTCTGAGGCACAGCAGACCTCATTAGTTCATAATGCTGTAACAAAAGGTGTCAGAAGAGAATGGCATGGAAAATGAAAAGGACCTGGGATTCTCTAAGTCATCCTGATTTTGACCATTTTGACCACTTTAAAACCCTGTCCATCTCTGAGACTAACACTAAATATTCATTGTAATTTACAAAAGTCTTAACATATCTTTCACCCAAAGAAAGTCTCAAAGGCAGGAATGGTAAAATTGCTTCTGAAACAAGGCTACATTTATCCATTCCCTCATGAAGGCCTATTCTGAATGGATGGTTTGAGAAACTGGAGTCTGTTCCAGCCCAAATGATACTTTGAAAAGCCAGGAGCACTTTTCTCTCTGTCACAGGTAATTGCTTTCCATAATGATATATTTCTGAAGAGTCCAAATTGCACTGCAGTCATCACTTTAAAACACATATTGCAAATCAAAATGCAAATTAGTTGCAATGGGAACAGTCATGGTTCCGTTCTAGACTGGCAACTATCAATATCAGAGCCCTACTCCCGTGAAGTATTTAAGTTCTAAAAGAATACAAAAGATGGTAATATAATAAAGAGCAAGCACCACAATCCAATTAAAAAAAAAAATCACATAATTTTGATTACCTACCTCTACTGCTATCTGCCATTTGCTTTTTGGGGGACTTCTAAGAAAAGAAACCACAAGAAAACCCAAAACCAACCAAACACACACACAAAAAAACCAAAAACAACAAAAAAAACCCACAAAAAACAAACCAAACCAAACCACACACACACAAAAGAAAAAAAAACACAAAAAATATCCCAAAAAAATACCCCCAAAACCAGAAAGCAATCCAAAACTCTACAGTCATGCCTGTATTAATGACAGATGACATTTCTACAAGAAACTAAAAATGACACACATAATATGACAATGTCAATAATGTAAAACTATTAATTGAACTGCAAAAAGAAAGGGGGTAGAGGGAACTGTTGATTCAATTGTGATTTATTTATTGTGAACACTTTTAATTAATTTTTTTAATTAAAAGAGTGAACCAATGGAAAGCAACTTCACAGAAGCACTTCAATGCATACATGCTCTAAAATACCAACTTCCATCATAATTAGAATAAACTTATTCATTCCTTTGAAATTATAAACTCAAAAGTGAAGACTCAATACTATAATTATCAAATAACAGGTTTTAAAAAAAAAAAGTGTCACACTTTCAACAAGAAAAGATGCCAAAGGAAAGCAAAGACCATCTCAAGGTATCTGTAATACAAAAAGTGATTTAAACCTTCTGCTGGATAATCATATATAATCCTCCACTCAAACTTCTCCTGCATGAAACTGGAGGGAAAGGGTGGAAAAGGAGACTATGGAATCCTTTATTTAAAGAAAAAGCATACATAAATCAAGGAAACCGTTGTGGGTCTGCCTCATTCCTACTGACAAACTGCTTCAGATCATATGATATCATATGGGATCCACACCACAAACCATGTGGACAGAGGGTGAAGGAAAAGGAGTCGAGATAAATATGGACTTACAGCTACTGTGCTGCTGCAGAAGTTTGCCCTGGCTTGGAAGACAGATGGAAATCAAAGTAACCACCATAAGAACACCAAAATGATACTATGCCTTCTCTTGTCTGTCTACACCTCTATCTATTTTTAATCTATCTGGAAATGCCTCTGAAATCTGACTTAAAGAACTACTCTGCAAATTTAGGTCTAGCTTGCTAGAGATAACTAAAGCACTTTAAAGAATAAAAACACAGTTTAAGGATTCTATGAATAAGGCTTAAACCAGCTGCCTTAAACCAGCAACATACCTAACTACAATATGAAGTGAATTATATTTAATTCAGTGAAATTGCACATACTGGACCTTTTATTTGTTCCTTTTTTTTTCTTTGTCTGCGTCAGTGAGTGAAAACTACCCAGGTATTGTTCACTCTGCCTGTGGCACGTTAAAAATAATACCACTATATTCCTCTACTGTAACATCGAGTAAACAAACATATTACCACAAATTTCTCAATTTGCACTGCTTCCAATTAGAATGTTTTTTAATTACAAAGCAAACCTAATCTAGCAACTTCAGGGAGCATTTACTTGAAGCTGCTTCCTAAGGAAAAGTTAAGTTTCTGACTTGACACCAAAGTCCCTCTTCCTCAATACAATCATTCCACCCTACCTTCTAGGGATGACAGTACCACAATTTAAGGGCCACATGCAGGGACACGCAAGCTCAACAATTCAGCAAGGAAACACAGCATACACTCAGAAAAAAATTGAGACTCAGAAAATAAATTTATAAGCTTTTCATATGACTATTTCTGCCACTGTACTAGGCCTCTTCCAGTGCAGATTTGGATGACCTTGCCTCAGAGGAAGCTTTGTTAGGTACTGTAATCACGAAGACAATGTCTGCATTGTCACTGCTTCATAGGTCTTCACTGTGCTAAGTGAGAGTATGAACTCTCATATGTACAAGAGTATAAACAGCTTGAAAATGTGTGGTTTATTTTGAACTCCTGGTACTTTTATACTCAAAATTTATGTAACTGTATCAATGTTCTAAGAATAGAGTAAAACAGCAGTTATTTCTGGAAACTGCTTAGGAGGATACTTCACATCTAAAATATTTATTTATTCCCTGAAATAGATACCAGGTGACATTATAGAATAAAACTGTTATTTTAGGATTGTCTGATCTTTTACTTATTTGAAAAGGCATAAAGAGGAAGCCTCTGCAGGAAAATGAGATAGAGGAATTAGTGAGTCACAACAGGGATGAAACTTCTCAGTGCTCCTTTATGCTGCCATTCTGCAGAGCAGACCTGCTCTTCAGGTATATGCTGGAACAAAACAAGCACAATCACAGACTATTTCAAAAGACAATGAAAGGATAATATGGAATGATTGTACTTCAAATATATCATACCTTAGCATGCCTCATGCAAAAGTTACAGAACTTAAATTGAAATAAAAGACAAAATAATTTGCCTTACAATTTCCTACCTGCCAAAATTACCCATACTTTTAAAAATAATTCTACCAGATGTTGAATCACAACCATTAAAACGAGGTATGCATACATATTGAAAACTGAAAGGAGCACAAATTATTTTGAATAGGCAGCAGTCCTAATTAGAGATAGAAGCATATATGCTTTAAGCAATAATTGAATTTATTAATAAATTAAGAGGAGAAAGTGTGGGTCACAGAGTGATGTTACCTAATTCCATATAATTAAAAGTAATCATAGATTACATTCTAGGTTTATTAGTAAAAAATACCTTAAAAAGTTTCAGAAAATCAATGGAAGAACTTCAGAAAAAGAGAATGTGAAAAACAAACAAACTTGTTTTTATTTTACTTGTTTATTAAAGAAAGTTCCTGAAAAACAAGTACATTTCAGAAGATCAAATCTGTTTTTTAAGAAGCACTGAGAAGCAATGTTTCTTAGTATTGCTATCAGGAAATATAAAGGCAAAGTCATATGTACTATTTGTTGCCTACTAGCTCTGCTTCTTTTGGGGTATTAGACAGATATGGGGAAGGCAGAAAGAAACACAGAACACTGCAGACACTGCAGAAAGAAATACAGTTATCAGATTTGTTTACAGTACCAGTCTGCAGGTTAAGAAATTAACCATATTCTTTCCATTTTATAGGGCAGAAAGATGCATCATGTGAATGCACAAGTAGATAAAATCAATTTCTTCCTAATTTGTAACTTCACACCCCATTATATTTACATATGTTAGTCTTGTTGAAAAGAGACAGATTTTTAGTGTGTTCTTAAGCACTGAAGTTCATTACTGAAGTGCTTGATCACCCTATATATCTGCAGTTACACTGCAACTACATTTTCAAAAGGAATTTTGCAGGATTTAGACTGAAGTACAAGCAAACACTATAGGATCCTATTTACTTGTCACCTTAACTTTTCATCACTTCCAGGTTGAGGATAATAATAGCAGTGATAAACTCAAAGCTGTGATGACTCTCACATGGTAACTAAAATTAAAACAGGAACTGATGACATTTTAAGTGTCAGCGTTTTGAACTATCTTCTGCATTCTAAAACTATTCCCTTGTCTAAAAATGAGAAATATCCAGGAAGGGTTGGTCACCAGCTGCATAAGAAAACTCTAAAGTTTTTCTTATTAACATCCAAAAATTCATAGAAGAATTTTGCTATGAGAGCATCCAGAGTCTTGTCCTTATCTTTACAAATAAGAATAAATAGAATAAAAAACATATTTCTTGCAAACCAAGAAAACTCATCTTGAAATTAATGAATGGCACTTTCTTTGTCATGGAAACGAAGCTACCCAACATGCTGCATTAAACAAACTATTCCAAAATATCATTTAGCAAAATTTACCCTGAAGGTAGAAATAAATCACATGACACTGCCCTACCAAAAAGAGGCTTAAGGTATATTTTATTACAGCAAATAAAGAGAACTGATGCAATCATCCCACTGAGACATGCCACTTATGGTGTCAGTCTTCTCACTATTTGGATTTTTCAGTTAACAGAGAAAGACACATACCAAGTTGTCATCACTTCTCTACTACCATTCTAGGATTCCTCGAGTAAAGAAAATAACCATAAATTAAGGTCTAGACTGCCATGACAGGCAGACCTGAGATCAATTCCCAGATTAGTTGCCTTGAATCTGGGCAGTAATCTTACACATCCTGTCCTGAGGAATTTTTTGTGATTACAGAAAAAAAACCAGCAGTAAAAACAACAACATATTTAATTCACAGTCCTTTTAAATCAGTACAGATGACAACAAATTATCAAAAATCACTGTTGCTTTTTAAGTGAAATCAGACTTGAAACATACCGAAAATACAAAAGGCTCATGTCCAAAGTTTATCTCAACAATATTCATTCTCATGAGTAATAAACCTCATCGCAACACCCTTCAAATATCTGTACTATCATTGACGCTTAATATTAATTCAGCAACATTCACTACTATTATTCTGCCATAAGCTAGAAACCTACCTTCTTTGCTCTTCTCCATGTTCACCCGAAGGGACTGTCAGACATTCATCCATGTGACCATGCAATAACCTCAGAACATCCCCTCCTATCAGGTATCCTTGAATAAAGGGAGAAAATCAAGTGCATTTCTCTGAACACAGCAACAGGTAAAATTATAGTTCAAACTGTAACAAATACTATCAGGTTAATTTCTTTTTTTTTGTTTTGGCATGTTATGTCACTGTAAAAAGAGTCAGAAGAAGGGGAAGATATCTCATACCCTGGGGAGGCAGTTGAACATTGCCAAGTGACAAAAGCTCCAAGTCAGCAAGTAGGGAAGGATGGATCAGGACAAAGCAGAGCCACAGGCAGGAGATCCCACAGAGTTACCACAACTCAGAAAAACAGAGAACAACTGAAAGAAGGAAGCAAGTACTCCTCTCCCAGATTACAACAGAACAAGCGGGAAACTCTTCCATTGCACCTACACACTTTTCATTTCATTTAAGGTAAGAATTCCAGCTAACATAGTCACAAAACAAAGGCTGATTTAGTTAGTTCATTATTTTTAAAGCCCTTTTTGAATTTGGAAGTTTTCTGTGAGGAAAACTTCTGGGAAGATCCATTCTGAGCTCTGCTTAACTGAAGAGTCACAACCAATAATCAGAATTTATTTGGACTCCAAAGAGAAACTCCTATACTGCCAATACTCCCACTGCACGTGCAGGTTCAAAGCCAAACACTTGGCTTTACAGTGTGCAGGTGTGTGTGTGTTCACAAACTAAGGCACAGAACACACACGTGCCACAATATTTGAAGTGCCAGGACATTGCAGACAGAAGCTGAAAATAAGACCATAATTCTAATCGATAAAGATGTTAATAAAATAGATGCCTTTTCATCAGTCTTTTTGCATTAGAGCCGTGACATTGAAAAGAAATATAATTTTATGTTATACTACAAATATTGTATTATAATCGAGCCACTGAAGAATACTAAAACTTAGTAGATTTTAAGCACAATGCAATGGTATTTTTCCAGTCTGACAAGCTAAACATAAACACTTCTTCATTTCCTAAACTCACCTTCCCTTCTTGCTAAAAATGGTTAATATCAAATCCTACATTTTAATGGGATGCAGTAACATAATTCCTTGTGTTTAGTATTAAAGCAACAAGATTTCAAAATTTTTTTTAAAAAATTCTAGCTGGAATTATATTTTAAAGCAATGTTTATATTAACAAGTAATGCTGTGCAGTAAGACAGATCTGTACAGGGAAATGGTGTTGAAGACCCTTCAGTCACACTGTACATCTTTTCCTGAATATATATATCGAGTAATATTTCAGAATACACTTTTCAAACCTTTGAAATCATTATAAAATTGGTATTTATGTGGCAAATTTTAGCATTGATTTTTTAAATTCTTAATTTTGACACAGCAGGGTATCTGCAGGTAACTGTAGCTACATAAATTAATTTTTACATGGACCTTTGTCAATAACATTCTATAATTTAGGTTTTGTGTTTAAAGTGACCCCCATCTACTTCATTGTACAGAACAGGCAGAATTACTTGATTTGACTACTCTAAAGCTCTGTTTTAACTTAGACAATAAATTGACTTCTGCATAAGCCAGTTTTACAGAAATGCATGTAAAAAGAAATTATTTTAACTACCTCCAATATCCTAGTTCATCTTACAGACTAATTATCATTATTTTTGCTTCAAAATAATTTCATTTAACTGAAGAGTTTAACTTATTAATCTATTTTAATGGGAAGTTTTGAATAAGAGAGAGTATTGTAGTGCAGTTATTCCCGTATATTAATATTTTATTTATGAATATGATAAAGTATTTTACAGATACTAACAAAAATAGGTTTATTTCCTCATTCAACCTTTTTGAGGTAATTTTCTCTGGTCACCGTTTTACTGAGGCATAGAGAATAAGGCCTTACGCACTAAGTGTCAGATTCACTCTCCCTTCACTACAGCACTACTTTGATTACAGGAACATTTGCCAGTTTTTCAAGAATAAGGCCTTTGTTCTAATCCCTTCTGACTCTAGCCAGCTGATCTTCTCTAGAAAACATACTTAGCTTAACAAAGATAATGTCTGTACCTGAGGAAAGTCAAAATGGAAAAGCACAGCAACAAAAAACAGGCAAATACACAGATACATGCACAGCTACAAAAACCGTATTACATCATTTTCACATTATTTCCTGGGAGTGTGAGTACATGATATGACACTATGTCATTGTGGATTTCTGCTTCTCAAAGAGACAGGCAGGTCTCAGTAGTGAGGTTCACCAGGCAGAGATGTGGCACAGCACAAATCTGAGTCTCAGCACATAAACCATGCCAGGATTATCAGCAAAAATGACACACCAGTGCTGCCAGCAGTAGGAGGACAAGGAGAATGAAATTAATAGGAAGGAGCAACAGGAAAAGGTTTTCTTTTCTCATTAACAGAAAGGTTTTCTTCATAAAATTTAGGACACTGCCAAGCAATGCAATAGCATTTTTTAATAATGGTTTGTACTATGAACCATGTCAGAAAATCTGTATGTGCAGAGTGATTCTCATATGTAAAAACACAATGAGTATATAAAAAAGAGATGTTGGCAACACTGTCCCTAAAATCTGAATGAGCAAAGTTGCAAGGACATTCCATAACCGAGTTTTAAAATACACCAGATAAAAAGAACTGATGCGAAATTTCAGTGTATTGCCTCTTTAAAAAATAGTATTCAAAAATCACACAAAATGAAAGGACCTGCAGCTTTAACCTTCTTTAGGTTCTACTACAACACCCACTCAAAACAGTAAGTTTGTAAGAAAGTAGAAATCATTAGGCTTTACATTGTGACAGACTTTTAAGCAAAACACTGCTCTTTCCTCCTCTGTGGAACCAGTAAGACATGAATTCAGGGATTCTTGTCCTTTCAATGTCAGAAATTTCATTAAAACTCCTTCCTAATTCCTAAATAAGATTCCTAAATAATTCTTGAAAGCTGTTCTCTTTCCATCTTTACCCTCCTCTTGTTTTTCTTCCCAACTATATGTTACCCATAAAACCATGCCCCATCTTCAGTCTTAGGATTTCATATCCTGTTTCCAAGTCTCTTGCTCATTTTTTTCCTCAGTCTCAGGAACATGTAACTATGACTGCATACATCAGAATAATTTGAGATAATATCTTAAACCAGGACCAAAAAGCCATTTCAAAAAAACTGTTTCAAATATTATCATATCTTTAGCAAAATGAGATTTGAATGAGCTGTTCAGTATTCAGCAAAAATACAAAGAAAACTATCAGCGTTACTTTCAGTATAACCTTCCCTCTGTTTTCAGAACAATTGTATATTTATTTATTGTATTGAATGTTTACATAGGAAAATACCACTCCCACACTTGGCATAATAATTTGATTTTTAAAGTATTTCATTTACTATCAGTCTTTCAATAATTAAAGTTGAGTCAATCTTACCTTGGGCAGCTTCACTTCCTGAACTGATTGGTGCTACACTCCAGAGCGTCTGCTGGAAGGCTGCATCAACATGCAAGCTACCATTGCCATAAGAGAGATGCTAGAACCAGTAAAGAGGAAGGCTTTTATTTGAGGTTAATTAAAAATCTCATTACAGTATACGACAATAGTATCAAACATTCTCTTGTTTCTTTCACACATAAATTGTTCACATTGACTGTATAAGTAAACACAAAGTTAGACCCGGGTACTCTTCAAGGGACACCAGAAATAAAGGTAGAATATCTCAGAGACATCCAGAAACAGTACACAACAGTCAGAGTCAGCTGTTTGGCATCTTAGACCATAGCGAACACTCTCAAGAACTGATTTTTAAATGCTGTGGGGTTCTTATGTTCTTCCTTCTATACACAATGGGAATTTCCATGAAGTTTGAGTATTGGGATAGGACATTAATCTGTATCTTGAGTGTAACTCAATGCTTGAATATTTCTTACAGGCCACTGGCTTCCTAAAACTGCCATCAGATCAAAGAAATTATGTGAACAAACTACTGACTTTGTAAGTCACTTAAGACAGTTCACAAAATATATTCTTGCACAAAGTTTTCAAGATCCAAGCAAAACTGAAAATCTTTCCCCAAAAGGCTCACTTCCTACCTAAGCATTCAATGGACACTCTTCTTCTGCTGTGTTACTCCCTACCTTCTGCCAATGTTGCAGGCCTTTACAGTAAGTGCCACAGGTGCTGTCGCTCAGAACTCTGTGTGTGTGTGTGTGTGTATTCCAGCTAGTTCAGTGACATTGTCTAAGAAATTCTTATCTCAAAGCGTATTGTATTGCATCCATACAAAATCCTTTGTCCCACACCATCAGTCAGTTCCATTGATACACTGTCAGTGCCAAACAACATAACCTTATATAAGATTATGGAAACCAAGCGATCTGAGGATAAGCAGCTGTTTCGAAGCGTACTGTTTGTCTTACCAGGTAATAATTTTTTAAGTGCAGAGACATTTAGACACTTTTATCAGAACTTCATTTTAAACTACTGGATAGTAGTTGTGTTTATAGAGTAGCATTGGTCTCTGCTTCTGTATGTTGTGACCAATATTAACAACTTCTGGGTAAAATAATTAACAAAACAAAAGACAAAAATGTCAATGGAGGTCAGAAGAGGGTAGATTCCCAATGACATGTGCAGAATTCTGTCTTTCTACTGCACATCTTCTAGCTGTACAGCAATAGAAGAAATAGCACATCAGCTCATTTAGAAGGCTTTCATAACAGCTAACGATATCTAAAGTAAGAGATCTCACAAAAGTCACGTTTACACTACATCATTGTCACTCAGCACATGTAATGAACAAACCAGTTCTTTGCCTCTTATTCTTCCCTTAGTGCAGTTATATAATTTACTGAATGGCAGACCAGAATGGAAGATTAGAATCTGCAACACAGTCCTATTTTTGCCCTGTGGGCCTTAATTTTGTTAGGTTTCTTCTGAGATCACTACACAGATCCAGTTAGTGACAATGAGACATTCAAGCAAAGCAGGAATATTACTTTTCAAGGAAAACACGTCATTCAGGATAGACAAAAGAGGAAGAGGCTAACTCCTCTGTCATTTAGATCTGCCATCAATAGAGCACTTCTTCTTTGTGTTTTGTACATGTTAATTAACTTATTTTCACACATAATAGTATCACTTGAATTAGTGTTACGTTTTTATAAACAAAAATACATTGCTGACACCTCTCTTCACAGCACATGTAATTTTTACACATTCATTTGATTCCAGTTGCAGCTCTGATTATAATCCGTAAGTCTCAAGTTGAGTCACCAGGAAATCATAACTTTTAAAGTAATACAACACATGACCTTCATGGCAGAATATATTCTGCAATTCCCTTCTTCTCTTCACTTCCCTAGATTCCTTGCAGCATCCTTAAATTTACAACTGACAGCAGAGGTTCTACCATGTACAATTCCATAAACTATGGTGTTCATTCTCTGGAATCATTCATAGAAAATGATAAAAGGCAGCTTTGACCATGTAGAGAAAATACCTTGTTAATGGCTATCCAAGGATTCAATTATGCCAAATGTATTGAAAAAATCCCAAAAGATTAGAGATGCCACTATTTATCCTGGCATTGCCTAAGTTTTTAGTGCTATACTTTAACAATCCCAATGCTGTTTCAAAGCAATCTGTTCTCTGTCTGTAACTTACTTCTATTTTACCTGCTTGATTTTGTACTTTCAGCAAAGTAAAACTATCAAAATTAAACAAATTCCATAATGTGATGTCCAGGACATGGACATGACACTCACACTGGTGTTGAACAGTCTTCATACATACTAAACAGATCTTTGCTAGCTGGCATATCAGCACATCTGGCAGAAGTAGCAGGTTGCCATCATTGACAAGGACCACATTCATAGCATGTCTTTCAGGTACGCGGTAGCAACACTTGCAAAGCAGAAATATGTTGGGTTCAGGAATCCTGCTGTCTATTCTAATTTTGATAAGGGTCTTTCCCACTACAGGCGGGTTCTCTCAACCAAGTAATGTATTTTCTGCACTGGTGTCCAGGCTCAAGCAAAAAGCTAGATTTGTCTTCCCTATTAATAGATTGATAATATCCTACACCAGCATTTAATAGAGGTTTTGTCTCTTTTCAGGTTTAAATCATGATATTTTACAAATACGGGTTAACAGTACAGGCAGCATCATTAACTAACTAACTAAGCATCATTAACTAACTAAACAGGCAGTTTCTCAAGGACAAACTCCAAGACTCAAACCTCCAAGAATACTACACGTTTCTCAACTGAACTTAAGGGCATATTGTAAACTCTATACAGCTCTGCAGAAAAGTAACATAATCACAACTCTGTCCCTAGGTCTTCAAGAAGAACACAGTGTATTTAAGCTCACTGAAGAGCTTAGGAATCAGATGGCAATTTCCACAAGAACCCTTCAGGAGTGATTGCAGCAGCATAGCTGCATTTCCAATAGCTCTAAGTAACTAGATGATATATTTTAAAATTCACAGTCTGCATGAAAATTTCTCTTTTCCAAAACATGCATGTGTGAAAAGAGAAAAATTTAAAGAAAGAAAAACTTTTGCTTCAGGCTTCCTCTTGGCTAAGGTGTGTCAATATTGACAGTTTATCTAGCAATATCTATTTTTATCTGCAGTTTGATGAGTCTGCCTTCATTCTCAGGCTATTTCGAATAGCAAGAATAGCAAAAGAAAAACTAATAAACATTATTTACTGATAGATTTTGAAAATTACATATTAAGCAGAGCACTTCTCAGAATGCTTAAGTACTGCACAACAGCAGCATCAACCACACTCCTTCAGATTTCTTAGTACCAGCTGGTGCAGAGATAGATGAAGGCTATTTTCTTTCCTGTGTACAGAGACTCTGACAGCCTCTTGCTGTTTCCTCTTTCTTTCTGACTTAAAATTACTACACTGATCCTGACAGAAAAGCAGTTTCAAACCATTTAGGCATCTATCCTCTATTGACCCAAGAATCTCTGAGATGTTCCAAGTCTTGAAGAGACACTATTCCCATGACAGGTACACAAGCGTGTATTTGTGTGTGGTGGGGGAGATTCATATGCTTCTCTAATTTTCCTTAGTCAGTCTGAGACCAGGCAAAGCAAAACTGGCAGATGTTCATACTGGATATATTTCTATCTTTAGAAAGAAGCCAAAAAGAACATACTTGTATCTATAACTAAAGAAAACAAAAAAGCTAAACAAAACAAACTATACTCCTTTTCCTTTTTTCCTTTTTTTTTTTTAATTAGGAAGGAAAAAACATTTTGCATCAAAAGCCCGAGGAATTAGCAAACTTCAGTAAAAATTCAAAGGTTAAGATAAATACACAGTCTCTAAAAACAAAACCACTTGTTAACTTCTGACTTATGACGTGTCATTTCTATTAAAACTCATTACCTGTCATTGAAAAAGTATTCTGTATTGAAACAGTCAAAACAAATGCAAATATTTATTCACAAGAAAGGGAGATATTGGACAGAACTAAAAGTAATAACTGCATCTGTTTAAAATTTTTATAGAATTAGGGGTTTGTGCTTACGTCTGAAAGTGGCAACATATTTATATTCATTGAAACATCTATGAATGCTTTGAAAAAATTTGAATAACTATGGGTAAACTTACAGAGCTGAACAAAAAATTACTATCTACATTTTGACCTAAAGTAGGCGAAGTCCAAAAAATTTCCAAAGGATTTGAAGTACAACAAAATCCTGGTTTCTCTGCATTTCTCCAAAAGGTTTTAAACAGTTGGCCAGCAAACCCAAAAGCAAAGGGAATTTTTTTCGTTGATAAAAGAAGAGAATTGCCAGCAATATACTAAGCAATTCCAACCTCTTCACTCAGCATAAATTTACCATCAGCAAACGAAGAGTAGAAGCTAAAACCCACAGATACTCAGAAATTTACCATTACATCTCAGCCATCAAAAACCATCTACTCTGCTACCGCGGAGCTGAGTGTGGGTAATTGCAGATGCATGGCAGGAAAGCATAAGGATCCCACAGAGGGCAGAAGTTTGCATTTCCCCTCTTTATAATAGCTTTCCTTCTGCACTGTAACATGAAAAGCCTGAAGCACATCAGCTACTATGCTTCCAAATGACGATCATTTTGCGTGATTAGTCACAAGAGCTTTCATTAACAAAGTATTAATTTTACGCAAGCAAGCATCAAAAGTTAAGAAATGTCAAACTAAGTACTCAATGGAAAAGAATGGCTTCTGGTGAACACACCATATTACAGTTTTCAATGGCATGATCGTGTGCTGTTTTTTGCACGTGTGCTGCCTCATTGTATATACAGGATAAAGGAGCTCACTTTGTCAGCAGCTGCTCAGTGCTTTGTTTTCCCCTCAATCTTCAGTCTGCAGCCTCATGCTTTATTCAATATAGTCAAATCTTCAAAGCTTTGAAAAGAGAATTATTAATTTCCTCATAGGCTTTTCTCTTGGGCTTCTACCAATTACAGTATTTCACAGAACACAACAAATATTAATGAACTAATTTTCTCAAAACCCCAAAGAAGTAGCGTTATAGCCCATTTTCCAATAGGGAGGGGAGGTACATAGATTAAACTAAGAAATTTTCATTAATCTAGGATGCCCAAGTTGAGGTGACTGCATTATATGTAGTTCAACCATCAAGGCACATCTTACATTCACCTCAATTGCAGGTACCAAGACTGAGCAACTCTCAGGTTTCAGCCTCTAACTGGAGGAAGAGATGCAAGAGACAACTCCAGTAAGGAATATTCCCAGTAAAGGATGAGTAGTGACCTTTTGAAAGCAAGCCTAGTATACAAAAAGATCTGCTCAGCAATTCCACATCAGAGTCTGTTACAGAATCTAATTCTCCAGGAAAATAATTAACTAAGCATCATAACCCCAATCCTCCAAATGCAATTCCCAGCTCAAAATTTCATCTTCAAAGTAGCTTCATTCCACAGCTTCCCAGCTACTCAGCCCTGACACATCCTTCGAACTTTCATCATCACTAAAACAGCATTCCATAAAAAGCCAGTGTCACTGTATACTTCAGAGATTTCATAAAAATATACCAGTGCCGTAATTTTTGCATTTTCTAATGCCTGTGATTTTTCAAAATTTAAGAAAATTATTTTTGTGGTATCATTTATATGTAATTTTCTATATTTAAAAAAAAAAGGTAAAAAACCAAATCCCATAGTGACAGCTCTCTACCTGTGGTTCATGTGGGTAACTTGAAAATCATTTTTAAGACTTCTGCTACTTCAACTACCACAAAAAAGACTGAATTGGCTGTCAGCATACCACATGTGACTGCTGTGCCTTAATACGATGGATTTCCTATCTAATTGCTGGTAGTAGTTATCTAGCCTAATTGCTCTAGGCCTCTCCCACTCTCTTTTCCTTTCCAAATCTCTACCCCAGTCTCACAAGAAATTCTTTGGCGTGAGGGTGGTGAGGCACTATCACAGGTTACCCAGAGAGACTGTGGCTGCCCCATCCCTGGAAGTGTTCAAGGCCAGGTTGGATGGGGTTTCAAGCAACCTGGTCTAGTAGAAGGTGAACCTGCCTATGGCAAGGGGGTTGGAATAAGATGATCCTCAAGGTCCCTTCAAACCCAAACTGTTCTATGATTCTCTGTCTCTCAACTCTCATCTAGCCAAACCAGCTTCCTGACCTAATTACAGCTACCTTATCACCCAAAATTAGGACCTCTTCCTGCTGCAAAAGGTTCTCCTTAGGCCTACAAAGCCTAAGTCTTTTAGATTTTTTTTCTTGCTCAAACTCCTCCTTCCCACATCAGCCAGCCTTAGACTTCCTTCCAGAAACTCACCACAATTCCTGACCCTCAATTCTTTTCTCATTTCTTGGCATCAGATTTTCCTTTCTGGATCTTTGTCCAGCAGTTTGGTTCTCCCCAGAAAGAACACCCCTCTACAGTTCTCTCTTGTCATCCTTCATTCCCAGTCCCACTCCACTGGTTCTATCAATTCTCTCTGCCAAAACCACACAGTTTTTTCTGCCCTAAATTTCGAACACATATTTCACCAGCCTACTCTTCCCTTGTCACTAGCTTCTTGTCCCAGACAATTTGTTAGTCCCTTACTGCCTGCCTGCCTTCAGTTGACAATCTTTTCAGCCACTCATCAAGTCCCACTCAGTTTCCCTCCTTCCCGCTTCAGTCCCACTCCTGTCACATATATCACCTGCCTTTTGTTCCTTCTACTTTGCCATAGCTTCTTCCTCCACATATGTTAAATGACAGGAGATCACCGGCAGCACATACAACACTGAGTTCTCAGCTGTCAGTACAGTGCCTGACTTCATTCCTGCCTTGAGCAACCCATTTCAAGGAATAACTGGTCCTGTCAGGGTTGGGGTGTTTTTAATTATTCACTGTAGAGGGAATTTAAACAGTTCATTAACACACAGGAGGTACAAGAGGTCTAGCTTATGTAAAATAGACAAAGTCATCAGTTTTTTAGCTATGCAAAGAAAATTTAAACACTCTTCCCTGGTCACGATCAAGCTCCATTGTTTCAGGAGAATGTTCCTTTACTAAGTCTAACCAAGGAGAGGCTTGTTGCCTTTTTATTCCTTTTTTGGGGGTTTTTTGTTTGGTTGGTTTTTTATAAGTTATCAAGAAGTACACAAGAAAATGAGATAAATTTTCTTAATTACATGATATTTTTTTCTTTCCTGTCTTTGAGCTCAGTAACTTCTGACCTCTTCTGAATGAAATAAAAAAATGATCTCAGACTGATAAAAAAAAGAACCAAACAAAGAAAAAAAAAATAGAAAGAGATGCTACTATTTCTAGTAAGTGATTTTTTACATTACAAGCACTTGATTATAAGCACTTGGAAGCAGGACTCCATAAGGCAGAGCAGCTTGACAGCCTTAATTATTGAAAGTCCTACCAGCCTCCACAATAACATTTCAAATTATTGTGTAAAGACTCCATGGGAACTGCATTATGATCAGTGTAACAGAGCAGCTCAACATTAACTCGGTTCCATTAATTTCAGGTTTGCTTATGCAGATTAAAATTATTCTTTAAAAAAACCTTTTTTATAATTTTTCAACAAGAAGTAAAGATGGAATTGTGAATTTACACAGAAGAAAGCAAAGTCCAATACTGAGTTTCATACTTCTAGAAAAAAAATGAAAGGGTGGCATAATTTTTTTTTAAATTAAAAAAAAACCAAAACAACTCACACACTACTGTGTTCCCTGATACTATTGCACCAAGAAACGATACAGATATTTAGAAGCTGTTGCAAGCATATGATAATAAATAAGAGAAATAAAACTGAAAGCTGAAAATAAACAACATATTTGTTGCAAGAGGCAGTGGCAGAGGCAGTGCCTTTGCAATACTGAGGAACCTGTCCTCCTGTCCAGGAGTAATGACAGATATCAGTTCCACCTTTAAAATATTTTTATTTAATTTGGATGCTATTATTTTTGAAAGAGAACTCTGCCATCAGTTAACCATGATAAAAATGTTCAAGGAAAAGTTTACACTTCGAAGGAAAGTTTCCAGTTAGTTTCATGTTAGGTTTTGGTAGCCAAAAAAAAAAAAAAAAAGGTTATTTCGATCAAATAAACGTCAAGGTTTGTTCACAGATCTGCATAACGGAGCTGGAGGTTAGCACTGCAGTCACTGAGACAGCAACTCAGTAACTACATATACACCACAGTGTATATACCACTTTTGCATTACACTGAAATATGTGCACTGTAGATTCAAAGTTGGGGGGTTTTCCCCTCTTTCCTGACTTCTCAGCCAGAATAACACTGACCAGATGGACAACCATTTTCAGTTTTATCTTCATTCATGCATTTTGGATTGCAACTTAATGTCTAAGGATCTTTTCTTGAATTATGTTTAAAAGTTATTTAGAGGCTTCAAAAATGTAAAAGAAATTACAACTAATTGAAGTTCTAAATTATTGAAAATTGGTAATATTGAAAATTGGTAATATTGAAAGCAATCAGGGTATGTAATTAATACTAGGCATAAGGCAAACCTCAGTGCAGAGGTAGATACTATTTTGTACAAGTTGGGGAAACATGCTGGAAATATTATATCTGTTCTTTATCAGGCTGCACTGCCTCAAGAAAGGAAACAGAGCAACTCTGGCTTGAACTTAAATGGTATTAATATTTATAGGAGAACATCTTTTTGCTCTATGCTAACAGGGTTCAGCAGAGCCAAGTTTCATCTCTGAAGTATTTGGCAATAGCACAGCTCACATATTATATAATGCCACAAGCACTTATGTAAGTCCTTTCTTCAGAAATTCTACACAGGAAAATAAGGATCCAAAATCCCAGTGTATAGGTAGAAAATGACAGTCAGAGCAAGTGAATGACTTGCCCTGTTGTGAGTCAACAGTCAAAATCCACATCTCTGGACCTTTAGCTTATGGTTTTAACACTGATCTTCCTATCAGTTTAGAACTTGTTCACTGTAAGTAAAAAGATAACTCTTTGGGTAAAAAAGTAGAGTTGATTGTCCCAAAATATTTTATTTCATGGAAAGTAAAGAAGGGGTACTGTAGGAAAGTCCTGATATTTTCTTAATACTTAAGAGTGATTGCCAACCAAATGAGGTCTAAACACTTATCTACGGACTACAATGAGATCATAAAGTGTCAATGTTAAATTAATTAAGCGACAGTCAGACAACTGGAAGACCAACTTAAGAAGCTGACATAGTTCTTTTCTCCTCTTGCATTACACAAATTCAGCTAAGAGCTGACTACATTTTGAAAAAGCCATGCCCTGTAAATGAACTCTATTCATCTGTTATTTTTACATGCACATCTTTGCCCCAGGATGGTTAACCTATTTTTCTTCATTCAGAAAGAATTAGCAAATTGTTTGAAAACATAGAGCAATATTGCAACATACAAAGGCGACATTCCAGTCCTATTCCTAAGCATATTTACATAGAACATTTGATAGAGAACTTACATTTTCTAAGGTTTTAACCACAGAGAATGCAACATACATGAACCCAACCGTCAGTATCCTGATGATTATTTTCTGTCAAGGGATCAATATGAGGAACTCCACCCCCTTAGAAAAAGCATTCCTCAACTGGATTCAATAGAGCTTATTTGGTCTCACTATCAAAGGAGATTCACAAAAATAACTTCATCTCTCCACAGTCCTAACTATTGTAAAAGGTATCAGTTGCTACATTCTTTTAAGAGTTGTGGAAAATAGCAGCTACAGCATAACACTGCACTCAAAATGAAAACACTGAATTCTCAATATAAGTTATTTTTGTAAGCAGTCAAATGGATTAACACAAACAGTTTAAGATGGAGAGACAGCTTTCATGAAAAATATTCACTCACTGGTAACAGGCTGATTTATTCTTTATCAACTGTTTGAATTTTCATAAAAGCTTCATTGCTTTATTGACAGTGCTAATATAATTGCTGAAGAGGTAGAAAAACCAAAAATGTTTTTATGATTGTGAAGCTACATAGTTTACCAGCTCTTAACCTAGTCTTGAAAAACATCTGTTCATAAAAATGTGCGTGTGCAAGAGCAAAATTAATTTGCTGAATCCTTGCTCCTTCTTACTGTCGAACTAGAGCTGTATAACTGAAATACGTTTAATAACTATTCATTAAAATCTAGCTCTAAATCACTTTAAGACAGTGTCATTTCTCGCTACATTGAAAATATAATTTATTTTTAGTATATTGATATTTTGCATGGAACACACAGTACCTGCATTAACACCACATGTTAAGAAAAATCAGTCTCTGCAGACAGCATCATGCCTCTTGCTGTATAAAAGTACATATGACAGCCTTGAAAATCAACAGTTGAGGCACAAACCCTAAATAACAGGCTGAGCTGATTGTTACTAATTAGAGGCCAGGACATGCCTACACAGAGACACAATCTGCACCAAGATTCAACTTCAGCAACCCAATTCAGCAATTCAAAGAAATCCAATGTCTTTAAATAAAAACTTTTCATTAATTAGATTTCTCATTAATTCAGTCCACAATAAGTTGTTTTTCACTACATCTAGTTGCCATTATCATAAAACTAGTTATCTAAAATAATTTTAAAACACAAAGATTATCAGAAAGTTGTCAGAATATCTAATTACAAAAAAAAACCCTCATTAGATGAGCTATTGAGCTTCTAATGAGAAGTTACAATTATATTATAATAATTATATTCTCACTTTCCTATGCATTTCCAAAAGAAGGGAGAATATTTTCAATTTCATAATTGAAGCCTTATTAAACTAATCACTTTTTCTTAAATACTTTAAAAAGTCAAAAATAATGTCTCATAGCAAAAGAAAAATAAAAAAAGGTGAATAATAGAGAATAAACTTTAATGTTATATGCACATCTCATAGAATCATAGAATATCCTGAGTTGGAAGTGATCCACAAGGCTCATCGAGTCCAACTTCCTGCCCTGCACAGGACCATCCCCAAGAGTCACACCATGTGGCTGAGAGCATTGTCCAAACTCTTCTTGAATTCTGTCAGGCTGGTGCTGTGACCACTTCCCTGGGGAGGCTGTTCCAGTGCCCAACCACCCTCTGGGTAAAGAAACTTTTTCTAATATCCAACCTAAACTTCCCCTGACACAACTTCAGGCCATTCCCCTGGGTACTGTCACTGATCACGACAGAGAAGAGATCAGTGTCTGCCCCTCCCCTTCCCCTCACAGGGAAGTTGCAGACTATGATGAGATCTCCCCTCAGTCTCCTTTTCTCCAGGCTGAACAGACCAAGTGACCTCAGCCACTCATACAACTTCCCCTCAAGGCCCTTCACCATCTTCACGGCCCTCCTAGATCGGAGACAGTTTTTTGACGAACTCAAAACACTTCCTCTTTAAAGATTCTTTTTTTAACTTGTGCCAAAACACTGGGGCTGATTTTACAGAAGCTTCCAGACCAATTATTTTCTTCTTTTTGCCATAAAGAATAGTTCAGGTGTTTGCAACATCAACACCAAAAGAAATTAATCTTAAAGTGTTGACCTGCTTCATTACAGAATAAATGGGAGATCCTTTCATAGAGAAGGAAGTTATGTAAACCAGTGATAAGAAGCAGCTACCACAATAATTTCTAAAATATTTCAATTATATTTAATAATTATTTTAATTATATTTAATTATGACACGTCAGTAGCTCTGTGTATTACACCGTACATAATCCTAATAAAATACAGACCTTTTAAGCCCACAAATCCTATGTACCTAAATTAGACATTCCAAAATTTTTGTACAAAGTTTTAATTTATATACGATAGTGTTGTTAACCTATGAACACTCACAGGGATTCTAAACATCTCAATTATGCAATTTGGAACAGATTTCTTTTTTCTACATTTTCTTATTTTCATCTTAGTAAATATTTAAACTCCTATTCTATTACTGAAATGAACGCAAATTAGATTAGCCATATATCAAAGTTACACTTTCCAGACCTTCAGTGTGTTGTTTTGCAAAATATTATTTAAAAAAAAGCAGTTTAAACACCTTAAGTTTTACTTTCATGAGGTGGAAAGGTAAGTCAGACTTTATTATAAAAATTTTATTAACTGTTTTTTTCTGTAGAAGAACTACTGTACAGTTATTTTTACACAACTTACCAGATATCTTTCTGAAGAGACACTGACTAAAATCAGATCATCTCCAACACGCACTTTTTCTCCTTCTGATCGTTGTTTGGAAGCAGGATGTATGGTCCACCAGCATGCCTCACCTAATACCAGTATTGAGTAACAGCAAAGAAAGAAAGAAGAAAAAAAAGGCCCAATATTACTGATGTTACTGTCACACTCGTTTCAGTCTTAAAGTTCTGATCCAGTTTTCAGCTGGTTAAACCAAGTGTGCATGTGTTTTCAATAACTAGTCTCATTCCTGCACTACGCTTTCAGAAACTCAGCTGGAAATAATACACATAAGCAAAAGACTAAGACCTCTGGAGCAATGATTCCAGAGTTGAATAAGATGACGGCTCTCTGTATTCTCTAGGCAACCTGGTCCAGGCTGCTTTTGCTAAAGAGATTCCCTGTCACCTTCATTACAGATTCTGGAAAAGACATTGAAGAATATTCTGCTGAGAATTAGGACAAAGAAACAGAGTGACCAATCATTACAGGCAATGAAAATAAGCATTTACATACAGCTTAAAGTAATATTTGAAAGATCTCAGAAATCCAAATTCAGATATGTTCTTCCACTTCTACTGACTGTTAAGTGTCTCCAATTCCCCAGAATATGTGTAAGTGTTAAAGTCACAAATTCTGTTCCCACGATAAACCCTGTTTCCAGATGTGCTGCTTTAACTAAAGAAACTAATGCCATGTTATTTGGAAAAGAATTTAGATCTTAGAATTGTTCAATAGTTGCAGCTATTACTCTTACTACTCCTAGCTAAAGCAAGGCTTTAAAAAACAAGCAAACTTACATCTAACTAAGCAATTCCGCCAAACTGATGACGTTGTAAGAAGCAGTATCAGTCTTAAAAATTAAAATAAATCCAAGTCATCAACAGTTCTAAAGTCTTAATGGAATCTTTATTTAAAATAATACGAGTTTAAAAAAATCTCAGTGGAAGGCTTCTACAGGAATTAAAACTTGGGATATAATTTATATTTAAGTATAAATATACCTGTCTATATCTCATAGAAAAGAAATTACATAATCTATTAGAAAATATAAAGATAAGATACTGAATATGTAAACACAGAAATATTAAGTTTGGTTTCCTTAGCTCTTGAAATAGCCTTATTTTTTACAAGATTTACACATATTTATAGGTCCCTTCTGATTTTTAAAGTATTCTTCATTATATAGTCTTTTAAACTAGTGTTTACCTGTTGTGTCCTCTTGCAATCCTACATCAAATGCCAGCTTATCCATTGATGATCGAGATGTAGAGAGACAGCATAGATACTATCAAAAGAAAATAGCATACATAATTTGTTCTGCTCACTTGTGATAATCCACTGAAATATAAAAAGCCATCAACCTACTAACACAGGATTAACTATTCTTAGATTATCCCCACTAGCTATTACCAAGAAAATGTATGCCTGATAAACTGAAAGGCACTCAAGGAGACTTGACAAAAATATATGTTCTAAAATAATCTCTCAGTCTACCCAGGTTGTCTTTCACTGAGACAGGAATAGTGAGAGTAGAAATAAAGGAGTTAGTTGCACCAAATTTCAGCTCCATGAAGCATCACTTGTTGGTAAGGAGTTTGGAACCTGTATAATTCATCAGAGAATTTACAATGACTTCTGTCCAAAATATATGCAGGAAGGAATCTCCTTTTCCACTCAGTCTCCAACATATGCTCAGGTTGACAGCAAGATGCCAGCTGTAGATTCAGTCACAGCTTATGCTATACAGAATATCCAAGAAATGAGAATTCACCAACTCAGACTGATGAACAGACGATTCAGCACTACAGGAGCCAGACTTAGTTTTGGCACTTACCCAGATACGACCAGCTTGATTTCGCATTTCCAAGCATCTACCCCTCACAAAGGTTTCCAGGAACCATGAATAAAATGCCTCTGATGTGAGCAATTCTCCAGATACCAGTAGACGGCAATAGTCTGGGCACTTTCAAACATAACTTTCATACAAAACAGAAATCATTGCTGCTCACAACTCACGTATCACAGTTACATACCATGCCACTGTAGGAATGGCGCAGCAAGATTGCATGCCCATAGAGCAGTGTTCGATGTCCACCACCTTGTGCAGACTGAAAGATAAAGAGAAATGATACATTGGTATGTTCAAATAAAATGAGGCCTTTTGAGAAAGAGAGAAAGTAGGATGAGAGAAAATTGTGTACTTTGAGCAATCACCTATTTGGTAAAAAATATGTTCTAGAACCCCGAATCCTTCCTTGTGCTGAAAGCAGACAGACTCTGAGAAGAGCAGTTTTGATGTGTGTCATGCTACCCTCTAAACACTTATCTGTTCTTAATGTCATCATATTCACCTATTTTCCCTACAAATTATATACTTTTTTACACAAATGGTATGCAGAGGGAGATTTTGGAGTATTCTCCTTATTTTACCAGAGAGTATTCATCAACCATATTGAAGATCTCAACGTGCAAACTGCTTGTCCCACACTGCTTAAATACTATCAGAGTTCTTCATCTGTTAGGACAGGTAAGTGTTCAAAGACATCCAAGCTAACTCAAAAGTATTTGGAGGGTCTGAAAACTCAGAAATCATGTCCAAGTAATTGCTCCTCTTGAGAAACACAGCATAAATCTTGAGCAAAAGAAAATTAAAGGAACAAAATTCACTTTTATTCCAAGAAACTACAACCATTTTCCCCAATATTTTCACCATAGTTTCTATTTATTAATAATCAGTTTAACCATTCATGAAAGAATAAATAAATCTTGTTAAAGTATGAACAACATTTCAATTTCTGCTGAAGATTCATGTACTCCTTATGCTGAAATGCAGATGACTGGCATTGGACAGGAGCAGAGACTATCTGACAAGACACTGTCAAGAGCATAAGTTCGTACTTCTCTGATAGAACAACGCATGTAACATTATGCACAGCACACTCTCCAAGAAGCACTGATAAGTAAATATTTTATAAGTCTATAAATGTGACAACTCCATAAGCAGCATTATTGTTTCATATAGGAATACTAATTTAACTTCTTATATATGGTATTTATATCCTTTCTTTTACCACAATAGACTGACCTTCTGTTTGATTGGAACATCAGATTTATTACAAAATAAATTGGAAACAACCATATTATCTTACATCTCTGGCAGCTACATTTCAATGCTGAAGACCAATTTAACTGAACGGCTATGGTAGCGACACAATTATTTACCCTCCTTGTTTACTCACTGTCTTTGTTTATCTTCTATGTATTAGCATTCATTGATCTTTGAAGTACTTGGTCAAGAAAAAAAAAAAACAGGGATAGGTGGTGAAACAACAAGCACTTCAAAAAATAACAATTTTAGCACTTTTAAGAAACTGCCAAGAGTTTCTGGCTTTTATGTTTATTAAGAAAAGAGCAGCTTGATGGACACAAGGTATATTTTGACTTTCAACAAACTGCATAGCCATCAAAATGCAGGGAGGCACATTCAAAAATCTCTCTGGAAGACTAAATGACATGAATTTTTATTGAAAAATAATCGAAGTCATGGAGTTTGTAACAGACACAGTCCTGACAGTAAGATACGAATACTTAGCTTTGAACTACCGTTAACACCACCACTTTTTCCAAAGGCACAAGGAAAGAACAAGATATTTGATAATGTCAGGCCCACTGTCCCAAAAATGAATGCTGAATGTCTGCTGCTCATCACGTTGCAGAAGAGGGAAGAAATTGCTGTGAACATAATGCCCTTCCAGCACTTCAGATTTGCGTGGAAACTTTATCAACAGCAGACATATGTAGTCAACTAACAAAGCCAGTAATATGAACAAAATTTCAAAATTTCACCAGTATTTTTATCAAAAGCATTCTGTGTTACTATCCATAAATTCAATATCTAATATAAAGATTTGGTTGCTTGTTGCACAAAAGATGAGAATAGCATGACCAAAAAAATCACAGCAATGTTAGCTTGCCCTTACTTTGGCCATATTGATTTGTCTGTCTAGCACCAATTTTCTTAAATTGTCACTTGCAGCTGAACAGGAAAAAGGTTGGCTCAAACAAATTTCAATCACTTTTGTGAAAAATGGAAGAGTTGGTTTTTAGATTTTTTTTTTCCAAGAAGATTAAAGCAATTCTGTTCAACCAGTACTACTTTGCCCATTAGAAGAATGCAAGCAAGTTTGCGGTTTGTTTCTTAGATGGAAAACAGAGTTGTAAAAAAACATTTTAAGCATTTTCCACTTAAAGATTTCTGAGAGGCAATCATAATCAAACCATCCTTTTGAGGGGAAAGTGAAAAGATGAAACAGAAAAATACTGAAAAGGCTAGAAAACAAAGCTGGTTCTATGAAACTGCCTTCTAATTTGGAGCTTGTGAGCTGGAGTCCTGGAGTGACTCTATGATGCTATATATCCCAATCGCCTGCTTAATGAAAAGTATTGACTCTGTGTTTTTAAGCTGGCTCAAGAAGCCAGGAGCTATGTTTTGGTTTTCTTCGAAGGATATTTACATTCTTTCACCTTTATCAGCTCGCTATGTTATGGTTCTGAGAAGCAAACATCTAGGCAGTCGCTTTCTATAGTTGAAGGCGAAGGGACACATTTTTACCTTTACCTTTTTTTTCTTGTGAGCTTACACCCGGTTTTTACTCAGCTGAGGGATATTTGGACAGAGTTAAAACTTGCTTTTGGTTTTTTTTTCCCTCCTCTGCTTGAAGGGAAGAAGACAGTTTTTTTCCTGAGACTGTATTTTCTTTTTCTTCTTCCTTTGGAACTGTACAACAGACAACGGGGCTCTGTCCTACATTCCATCTTTCCGGGGCCNTTCCTTTGGAACTGTACAACAGACAACTGGGCTCTGTTCTACACACCATCTCTCCGGGGCCTACACCCCCCGGGCCTGGAGAGGGCCTACTCCGTACTCAAGCAGCAGGCTAGAGACAGAGCAGAAGACCACACCTGCCAAGGACTCAGGACTTTGATTCATCCAGGTTATCCTCCTCACAAGAGGTTTATTATCTAACTTTATTCATTTTTTAATTTTCCTTTCCCTTTCCCCTGGTGCCTGTGAGCACCACCACCGCCCCCCCCCACCCCGCCAGCTGCTGGGTTTAGTTAAATAAACAGGGGTTTTTTTCACTTTCCTCTGAGAAATTCTTAAGGGGAGGGGAAGGGAGTTTTGAACCCTATCTTCTGCAGAGAAAGCTCTTCGAGTCTTCCTCCTAAGTTTGTCCAGACTGTGACACTTGTCTTCCAGGACATGTACATACCTATAACTTCATTTCCTATTTTAATGGTTCATTTCATAACGAAATACTCAGCATTTATCTTTATGCCAGAAACTGCATAGCAAGTAGCTGTTGGACCATGATTGTCTACTGAAATAATCTTTGACTTTTAAAATGATCCATTCTATTTCCAGCAGAAAACTTTAAATTTTCCACGTTAAAAAAAAATAAAATAAATGTAAAAGTTTACAATTGGACTTCTGTTGCAAAGATGCAACATCCAAGATGAGATCTGCTACTAAAGTTTTACCAAGTTTCTAGCAATAGTGCAATAATAACATTTCAGAAGACTCTGCAAGTAAGACAACTTGGAAGCCACAATGCTGATTAATTAAATCCATAATGCCCACAGACTTTCACACAAATATATGAATGGCATTATAATGCAAGGCAGTTGCTAACAACCACATTATTTAGCATGAGTCTTATTTTCTTTGTGTTTCTAATTTCCAAATTTCAGAGTAAATTCCAAGTTGAGCAGTACATTCCTTGAATAAAACCAGGATGGACAAAAATATATTTGTGTTCAAAGAAGAACTTATCCATTGAAGTTCTACAAGCTATGCCATTCAGGACTATCAATTATATTAACACAAAACTCCTGTCATTTGATCCCCCAAGAATTTGGGGTTTAGAATAAGACTTAAAAAGCCTTCAGAACTGGCAAACACTAAAGATAATAAATTGAGATTGAAAGCATATGGGACAAATTCACACTGTGAAAACTTCATGTAAACTGCCCATCTCTAATCCAATATTTCTGCGGCTGGAATACAAGATTAATTTGGAGTCATCTCATTACCTAAAGAAAAGGCAATTTAGAATATAAGAACAAGAATTAAAGCTGAATAAATTAGCATTCAAAAAAATATAAAGAGCTTTCAAGTTCAATAAATTGTTAGATCAGACAATGAGAATAGATTATTAAGATCTGAGCTGTTTCATTTGATGTAAATAGTGTTATTGTAAACCAAAATAAAGAAAAATAAGCTAAAATTGGGAAATATATTTTCCATGCTTTCTTAATAGAAAGAGAATTAAAATGCCAAAAAAGCACTCAAAAACTACAACCTACAAACTCTCTAGTAAAATGTGCAAATGGTGGAAGTTATGTTATGTTATGGAAGTTATGTTACACGAAATAACATATTCCTAAATAGATAGAACAAAAATTATCTATTTTACCATGAATACCAAACCTGCAGTAAGGTATATTATACCCGGTTCGACAAACCCTTTGTGTCAGTACAATTTTGCATACACATGACTGTCATAGGTACAGACGTGTAATCACCTCACAGGCCAAAAGACTCACACAGTAGCACCTGCACTGCTGTGCCTATGCTGCACTGCCACACTCCTGGACACGCATGAGAAGCTGCAAGAAATTAAGCATGGTGACATTGAGTAAGTGCTTTGGAACCATTTGTGCTTCTGCGAAGCTCACAATGAGACCTTTTTAGAGGCTGGTGAATAACCTTGTGGCATCCACGATTTTGAGTCCGTCATTACCCTTCCATTCTTTTCAAAAGAACAGCCTTATTTCTACTAGAGGAAAACATATCTTAGACCAATGAGAACTCTACTGCAAGCAAATGCCAATGTTTCTCTGCTGAGTTTTCTTCACAGGTCTACACAATCTTCAAATGCGTAAGAAAAGAAGAAAAGCTATGAGCTTCAGGGAGGTACCAGAGGAAGACAACCATGTGAAAGCATGTATTTAAACAAGACAGTTATTTCAGTGCTTTGCATGTGTACAGAAAAAGGCTTCTGTAATGTCATTATTCAGAAATGTAATATTTGAGAAAGCCTGACAGCAACTGCATTTAGCACATGGCTATTCAAACAAGTCTAGTCACCCACAAAAGCAATTTAAAAATACTGAATGTGTATTCAGTGTGAACTGATTCACACTCTAGAAACACTCATACAAGATAACACAGTGAGTTTTTAAGAACAATGTAATGGCTTTTCCTGCTTCATTCCATGATGTGTCCATATTAATATAATGGAATTACTGCCATATGGAAAATAGGAAAAATGATAGTACGAAGACTAAAATGTAAGGAAAGATAGCATTGCCAGACTTTAAAAAATAAAATTTTTTTGCAAAATCAAATGAAACAATAAACCACATTAGTAAATCCTTCAAAATTGCAGCCCATGTAACAGTAATGGTAAATTATGACCTAATTGCAATCAGCTGCTCAGGCTTGTATTTCCTCTGTGCCCCAGATCCAGCTCTAACAGTCTAGACGGAACTTATGAACAATCAAGATCGTTCTAAATGGCTTTCTAAAAAAATACTACACAACTGCTTTCATGGCACTTAACATTTTCAACATGGTAAAGCAGCTATACAATAAAAGAAGCAACATGCTCCCTGTTTTTCTTCACAAGTGTTTTTCAAGGCAACTACTGCAAGACAACATTAAAAGTTTCCAACATGACTATTTGTGGCTGTTTCATACATACATTGGAGTAAAACAATGTCCTTTAAAGCAGTGAGTACTCACACTTCATTAAAATGGAACACACCAACAATGGCCACCTTAAATCAGATGCTGGAGATGACAGCATGTTAAATATCGGACACCTATACTTCCATAAAAACACTTGCAAATATGAATACAAACTTCCTCCTTTTCTTCATCATGATGATGAAGATGTATGTTCCAAGTTTCATGAAGGTCAGTAGTTTATATAGCTAGAAAACTACAAAGATATGGAAAAAAAAAATTGTATGTCTAAATCTAAACACTTAGATTAAATGCATAAGCAGGAGCATAGAATTAAACACAGAATATCCTACAATTACCTGTTTTGAACCCTTTTAAATTAAAACCCACCACCATCACAGAAATAAAGCAAGCAAGATATTGCACCCACCAGTGATGGGAACGCTAAAAAATTATACATATAAAAATATTACATGTTCCTCCAGCGATGGAATCTTCTCCAAGTCCCTTCCCCAGGATCCACACTGCAGCTGTCAAATTTTTCATCCAAGAGAATTTATTACATTCTGAAATTGTGGGTTTGATCCATTAGGAAGAAAAATCAAATAGGAAATTTGAGTCTATATGGTCAAATACCATTTGAGTCAAATGGTATTGAGTCAATACCATTTGTATTGGCTTGAAAAAAAATCAACTACCATGCATTTTGGGTAAAAGTATATTTAGGCCCCAGACTACACTGTTCTCAGTCAGAAACAGTTTGCATCAAGATCAGAGATGTAAGGCTGTTGGCACGAACGCCTTTATCAAGATGCTAATGAAAGTTTTTAAACGAGCAGCCTAATAGAAGTATTTATTCTGAGCTAGCTCTTTAAAAAGAAAACACTGAAGGCACAAGAAACGTGGTTTGTTCATATAAAATTCTTTGTGACTTTCTTCATTTAAACAAATTAAAGGTTTCCATTTAAGCAACCTGCAAGACAGAATGAAAATTATTGAAAGGATGTGGAATAAATGCAGATGAATCCTCACTCAGGAGAACTCCATGATGGCAGAATAAGCCATGAAGTGAAAGAAATCAGAAAAAGACTAAAAGGAACTGGGAGGATTAGGAGGAAAGTCTAAAACCATCTCACTATGCTTCTACACATAAATATTTGCATGATACTACAACCATTTCTGTAGAGGAGATGATTCTCAAAATATTTCCACAGCAATGCAAAATCTATTCACCTATTGATTTCATTATTAATGTGTAATTTCTTAATCTGTTCTAGACCAATGTTGATGGAGGCCAGTATTTATCTAAAATATGCAATGATGCAATCCTACAAGCTGCCTAGAACCGGAAGCCATCACAGGTAAGTGCTCAACTTCAGATGACTAATCAGAGCATCTTTCCGACACCAGGCAGCAGCCAGCTGGAAAATAAGGAAGGCTCATTCTCTTAATACCACCATGATCAATTACAGTTTATGAAAAGCTAAAAAAAATTCTTGATGTGCTGGGTTGACCTTGGCTAGATGCCAGGTGTTTTCCAAGTTGCTCTATCACTCCCTCATCTCAGCTGGACAGGGGAGAGAAAGTAAGATGGAAAACAAGGAGAGAAAAGGCAGTTCACTAAAGCAGAAGTGAAAGGTCACACATGCACACATGAAAAGGAAAAAAATCCAAATATTTTATTTGCTACTTCCCATCATCAGGAAATGTCTGGCCACTTCCCAAGAAGCAGGGCTTCAGCATGCATCAGGGTTGCTCCAGAAGGCAAATGTTGTAGATAAAATATGCCTCCACTTTCTCATTTTCCTAGCTTTTATATCTGAGCCGACATCATATGGTATGGAATATTCCCTCGGTAAATTTGGGTCAGCTGTCCTAGGTGTGTCCCCTCCCAAGATCTTTCCCACATCAGCCTACTGATGGGAAGTGGAATGTTGGAGAGACAGCGCTGATGCTGTGCCAGCGCTGCTCAGCAGTAGCCAAAACACTGGTGTGTTACCAACACCTTTCCAGCCACCAATGCAAAGCACAGCACTGTGGGGGCTGCTATGGGGAAAACGAACTCCATCTCAGCCAGACCTAATACACTTGATCACAAAACATAAACTCAGATTAATTTAGCTTAAGGCAACTAAAATAGCCAGTGGACAGAAAAAAGGCCCTTTTGGTTAGTAATTCAACCCACCTAAAATCTCAGCATTCTGCTTGTGGTTACACAGGGAGCTTAGGATATCTATGGCTCTAAATCTGGCATTTCAGTTTTGTGAGATGAATGCCAACAAAAGAGTCCAGAAAACCCAAGCAGTGGTGAAAACAGTGTGTGGAAACAGGCTGAATCACTGCAGAACTTGTGAAGTAACCCTGGAACAGAGCTAGAAGGCTTGTGAGACAAGATTAGTCAGACAAAACTAAACAACTGACACTTGGAATACTAACACCGGGAAACTAAATCTTCAGCAGCATCAGAGAACTTGAAAATGCTGCAAGCAGTAAAGACTACAAACAAAGCTACAGAGAGTAAGCCAAGAAGTTGTACATGTTCTTCTTGCTCACGGAAGTATCCATCTTCTTTTAAAAGATCTTGATACAAAACAGATAGAATTTCCTTTCCAAAGTAACAGCATCCAGGCCCAGAACCCCTGAATTCTTCTACCAAAGAAAACAAAAACGCTAACCCTTCTGCAACTACTGTGCTCTTGGGCTTCCATTTCCAGTGACTGGCACCAAACCCACAGCATTTAGTTCCTTAGAATTTAAAGATGCAAAGCAAATAAATTCACTGACATGAGGCATTGAGCTAATATTCCTCCGCTCTGCTCCTATCCCATAACAGCAATACCAAAGGGTGAATTCAGACAGTCTAAAACTTCTTTGTTTTTTTCTCATTGTAGCCTCCACACAATAAAGTAATGAACAGGAAGCTGAATCTCTCAAGACATTATATATGCTATACATATTCTAGTCTTTATACTTTACTTTTAATTCACTATTGACTTCCCATAAAATTCACTCCAAGCAGTAAATGCTCCNACTTCTTTTATTGACTCGATTAACAGTTACCTCCTATTTTGTGTCAAGCCAAAGAAAAAACAGAAAAAAGTTTAGCTAAACTACAGGTTTCTTAAAGATGACTTGAATTAAAAGCTACATCACAATGTGTAATTATGCTCTATATAAATATCACATAAAAACCTGAATTTGAATAAATCAGCTGGCCAAAAAAATCCAGAAGCATGTCTTATTCAGTTGAGAACACACAAATATTCTACTATCTACATTAAAAAGATTAGAATCATTAGTAATGATGACAAATATTTGTGCCAGCACCATGCTAAATGATCTCAATTTAGCTAATATTGACCTGTTGGAAGGCAGAATTAGAAAAACTTCAAATGTACCTCATGATTAATATTTCTGACACTACATTTATGTTATCAGTTTCCCAGCAATGGGAAACTTCACAATGAAAAGCAGACACAGCAGTAAAAATAAATCAAATATAAATAATATTGATCGTCTGTTTCCAGCTTTATATGTAGAACAAACATTTGTATTTATGTCTGAGACAATACTTCAATTACAAATGCCTACTTTCATGCAATTCCAGTGTTTTGGGGAAAAAATTGCCCAAGAGGATAAAGTATATTGATTTCTCCCTTAGCCTAGTGAGGATTTCTCTTCCCCCGTACTCCTCCTCCTTATCTGCATAGGACATAGAAGAAATAATAAAAATCTTCCTGGTTATTTTAGAGCAAAATAAGTGGAGGAGGGAGGCATTTTTCACAGGTTAAGGATCGTGACTAAGCTTTTCTGTTGTTGTATGATACAACGAATGTGAATCATCCTTGTCACTTGAGAAAGAAACTCACAGATAAAGAATAAGACAGACAGCCGAGTGGGAAGAAAAGATGGATCAGCAGAGGAATCATGCTAAGAAAACTCCTCTGACATCATTAAATCCAGCCCTTAAAATAGAACTGCTTATCTAGCCAAGAATTGCTCACTTTTGGAGAGTGACAATGAAGCAAGACTGTACCATAGAAAAGTAAACTCTTAGGGGATGAAAATCAGTAAAGAAATAATTTTAGAAGTCGAACTGGGAATAGAAATTAATAATTAAAGTAGAAAATGGATAAGCAACACATTTTGGTGAAAACTGCAGCTAATTATTCAAAAGTCAGTTATTCAAAACACTTGGAGGTTCACCAAGTGCCTTGTCCTAGTATTAATGAGGAAAAAAAAGGCAAAAAGAAAAAAAAAGAAAGCAGCCAAAAGAAACAGAGCTCCAGAAAATGCCTGCTGAGGCAGTGACAGCCCCATTCCTGGGGCTCCCCACCCACCACACAGGTGGGACATCAAACCGTCAGAGCATTCTTGTGACAGAAGAAACAGTGTGCTGTCCCTTCTTTCCAAAATGCCCAAATGTTTTACCGTAACTTCTGTTATTTATTCATTGTCTCAAGATTTTGTATTTACCAGATAATGCTTCACTCTCACTGAAAGGATAAATATGAAGCAAAAATTAGAGAAGCCAGACTTTCTCCACTTTCAGTCAAGCCTGACTTTGGTCTTTCATGATCTAAATAAACCATAACCCCAACCAAAACTACAGTCACTGTGGTTTCTAAATTGAAATTTTTAAAAAATTCAGTATGTTATCTTAGTGAAGGCAAGTTTGATGCTGATGTTGAAAATTAATAAATAGAGTTAATTAAATTAAATTGTAGGAATTCACAGGAAGAATAATACCAAATGTTTAACTTGCTTACCTTCATCATAAATTTCTGTAGATCCATGAGAAAGAGAAAAAAAAGAGAAAATGAGAAATGAATATTTGCTTTCAGGTGCATAAAAATGGGATTTGTTTCCTCTGAAAAAGTGAGTGGGACACACTTACTAGAAACCACATTTAAAAGGAACATTTATCATTGCAATTAACATAATTATAGCTCGTGCTGGAAAGCAAAACAGCTGCTCAGAACAAAGCTTTATCCTTTTTTTCTTTGCAATAGCTTTCTCAGATTTTTTTTTCACTTTAAATAATATAGCACATGAAATACCTATTGCTTAAAGATAAAACACAGTACAGGGAAAACAGGAGCCATGCCTGATCATCTCAAACTACTTGCTCTGATGATAGTTTCTAACTAAGTAGAATGTGAGTTGTTAAGTCCTGCATTCAAAGTGCAGTTCTGCACTACTATTGTAGTAATATATTGTATGCAAATGCAAAATAAGTTAAGAAAATTTAAATATTAGTAAGACTTCATGCAGTGGTTTAAAAAATTAAGTGCCACATGACTAATGCTAGAAGATAATGGAAATTTTTAGGTTAATTTTCATGAAGGTTGCTCGAGAATAAAAGGAGAGTGATATGTTACATGCAGTGATTTGTTTTTCTTTGTCAGAGACTTATGGCCACCTTTCCCCTTTTGACCTCATCAGTTCATGTTTTGATATCAAAAAGGTTGAAATTCAGGACTGAAGTTTGTCTCTATCCCAAACGAAAAGATATTCTAACTGGAGAGCTTCCAAGAAAGGCTGGCTGCTTTCATTTCATATGTGCTTTTTTAAAGAGCAGTATCTGTTCTCAAAGATGTACAAGATGTTCTAGCTAAAAGAAAAAAAAAAACAAACCTATAATCTAATCATCTTAAAATGTTCAGACTTCTCTCCTTCTCTCAGGTCTATTTGGTTGTTATCAGAATAGCTTTGTAGTTGTCACCCTCAAATTTTGTTGCTTTTAGTGAGTGGCTCCAGAAACTAACCAGAAATCTTTGCTGATCTTTCTACAGTGGGGTGTGTATGAATTCATTAATATATAAACAATTTATGTACATGATTAATTGAGATGAATCCTTTCCGATATTTATCAATACAGAGTTTCACTTGCCAACATGCTGTCAGCTTATCAGGGGCATTAGATCTGTCAAAAACCTCAGTCTCTTCCAGCTGTCATTCATCTATGAAATTTTACTCTGAGAACTACACAACCCCATTGCTTTTTCCATATTACAAGTACATTAAACAACAGTCCCGTGAAACCTTCTCGTTCTCTTCTTGACAAATTATTTAAGTGCTTGATCGCAATCTTTTAACTACCTTCAAATTAAAGTGAATAGTTTATATCTTCCCTTGATTACTAAAATGATAAAGCAGCTTCTTGTGTTGGATTCTTTGGAAGACCAGATTTAACAATTCATTCTCTTCAGCTGACATATTAAATGAATTATAGCAAATGAGAGAGAAACAATTGTCATCTATTTGGATCGATCAATATCATGGTTTTTAGAGTTACTTTGGTTCCTTATTAATTTTTAAGATAATTTACATGTCATTCTTAGAGCTAGAAAGTGCCATGAGCAGACTCCCTCAAGAAAACCTGAAAAACAACAGTGGGCAAGGGAAGTTGGAATACATAAATCCATCTACTGCTTTAAAAACACCAGGGAAAGAAATACTCTGAAATGTAGTTGTTGCAAAAATGTTTTCTCTTCACTGCAAACACTTAAACATATGTTATGCCCACAAATGTGAAGCAAATGCCTGTGTGAAATTTCAGGCCAAGCCTGAGAAGTTACAACTGTGAGGGTCACAGCTGCCAGCAAATGGCCAGGACAGAGGATTCTGGACACTCCTGTCATACTGTTCTGCAAGAATATTCTCCAAGGCTTTTTGACCAAATTTCTTCTTAGCTAAAGAAGAATGCTTACTTTGAAAAACATTAACTGTCAGCTTGGGGAAAAAGAAAGGACAGAGAAAAAGAAAAAAAACAACAGAAATTATGTACTCCACATAGGCAACAGGCTACCATACAAGAAATTTCTTCAACTCATTCTCTGCAGAGGGAAGAACTTCCTGCTCCTTCACACTTGTTCTCTGTGTCTCAGCACAACAGAGCACGAGTTTCTGAATTTATATTAGCAATTCAAAATGCATAGATGAAAATATATAAATATATAAACAGACAGAACTGACATATAGCTTCAAATTTCTTAAAGAGTCATTCTAACTTCATATCCTGGTTTTCTCTGGAGCAGAGTTAATTTTCTTCCTAGTGGCTGGTGCAGTGCTGTGTTTTGAAATTAGGATGAGAACAATGTTAATGACACACATATTCTAGTTGTTGCTAAGCGGTGTTTATACTAAGTCAAGGACATTTCAGGTTCTCATATCACCCTGCCAGGGAGTAGGCTGAAGGGAACAAGAAGCTGGGAGGAGACATAGCCAGAACAGCCAACTCAGGCTGGCCAAAGGGATATTCCACACCATATAGAGTCATGCCGTGTATACAAACTGGGGAGAAAGCTGGCCTGGGGCCACTGCTCAGGAGCTGGCTGGGCATCAGTTGGTGAGTGGTGAGCAACTGCATTGTGCACCACTTGCTTTGCATATTCTAATTCCTTTTTTATTATGATTATTATTATTTTATTTTCTGTCCTATTAAGCTGTCTTTATCTCAACCCACTAATTTTACTTTTTTTTTTCCCAATTCTCGCCCTCAGCCTACAGGGGGTTGGGGAGGCAGTGAGGTATCAGCATGGTGTTTAACTGCCTGCAGAATTAAACCACATCAATCCTTTCTGGTGCCCAAAATGGTGCACAAAGAGTTGAGATAACAACAGATCTGACCAGAACATGTTATAACAAATTTTTTATAAACTTTCATTATATTAGTTTATTAGTCTCTGGTCACAATGTTGATTTCTTTCCTCTCAGAGTCCATGGAGACATAGAATCATAGAATGTTTTTGGTTGTAGGGTGCTTTTAAAAGTCCTCTAGTCCCACCCCTTGCAATGAGCAGGGACATCTTCAACTAGAGCAGGTTTCTCAGAGCCCCATCCAACCTGGCCTTGAACGCTTCCAGGAATGGGGAATCCATCACCTTTTTGGGCAACTTGTTCCAGTATCTCACCACTCTCATCATAAAAAACGTTTTCCTTATATCTAATACAACTTGACTCTCAGATTAAAACCACCACCACTCTTTGTCCTATCGCAACAGGCCTTGCTAAAAAAGCAATCTTTCTTACAGCTGTTGTGCATGTTCTCAAAGTTGCATCATGTAACATCTTGCTTGTGGTATACATTCCCTGCCATGCTGTTTATCACCTCTGGGGGCCGGATTAAGGTTGTTATTTTGTTGTATTTTCGAACACTGCACTAGGATAGAATAAAATTGAGAGTCATAAGACTAATCTGGTATTTGTACTCAGCATTGCCATCACCTCCATTTTCCAGGACCCATCTATCAGAAACCATTAATAACGACACTTTTTATTTTTATTTCCCAGAGAGCCAATCTATGGGGGAGATATCTTCCTCCATCTTCCCGTTCTCCTCTGGGTTAATTACAATAGTGCTTGAGAATTTTGAATATCCTCAGGATGTTCACACCAGCATGTTCCTATTGCTGGGCTCCTGAATGTGTTTCAGGTCTTGTTTATGGTTAAACAATTATTTAAGAATACCACCCATAGATCTGCCCTGAGCCTGCACAGTGATGAGTGGCAAGGTATGTGGGATACTATAGGCAAGTGCCTAGGAGAGTGATCACCTCCAACCTTTTCGAATTTCACCCCAAACAAGTGCAGAATCCTGAAACACTAGTGAAATATTCGCAAAAAGTATTCTGTCATCCTGGCAATTCCAGAAAGACACAAATCCCTGCAAAATCCTTGGGCCTGACTCAGGTCTACCAAGCCCTGTTCAACATTATTTGGTACCCTCAAGGGGAAGAGAAGGTCTGTGGATCCGATGGCAAAATGACAGGCTCTACAGCTCGCCCAACCCTGGCAACAGGCTCTGTGGCTGAACCAAAGAACCAACCCACGCCAGTATCAGTCTCCTCTACACACAAAAAGAAATACTGGAAGCAAAAATGAGGTCATTCAGTCAGGGATGAAAGAGTGTCTTGTAAGAGGGAGAAGGAGGACAAAGTGGACAAGGCAGACTACTCCAAAGCAGGGCTATCACAAGAACAGGAGGAGGAAGAGAGGCAGACTGATCAGGGAGGACGAACGAGGAAAATCACACAAACAAGGTGCCAACCACCAGATCTCTTTCCCTCAGTGAGCTGCAATATGTGTGAAAATATTTCAGCTATTGTCTAGTCTAGGTAAACACATTGTCATCTTGCTGCTCTGATGTTGGGAAAACAGGGGCAGCAGCCTGAAATTAGAGGGTAAGGAAGCCAAACAGCTGGGATTCCTGTCTAAGTAAGGAAGCATTGACAAAGTGGTTGGAAAAAGGGTACAAGTCCTCAGCTTTTGGAGGGGACTTCCATTGTCCTTCAAGGACAATATTATATGTCACCTAGGTAAGTGGATCACCATGGAGAAAGGTATCCAGTACCCGAGGGAATTAGCTGTGCTGGAGGTGAATGAATTGTCTGGTCAATTCCAGCAATATGAAGAAAATCTTTCTTCCTTCATCATCTCAGCTGTGGAAAAACTGGTCGAGCAACACAGAGACTCTACTCCCCACCTGTATGGTCCAGTATCTCAGCTGTTAGGAGTAAGCTTTCCCCTGCTCAAATGAGAGGATACAGTGAGTACACACCACCCTGTGATTTGACCTGCATGACCACAGAGAGCACATGAGGAAGAGAGCTGGAAAATCTGCCTCAGTCCTAGAGGCACAAGTATGTGACATGCAAGGAAAAAAAATCACAAATGGGGTTCTTCCAGGAAAATTGCTGGTCCAGTTTCCAGTGGGCAGTTCCTCAGAGTAGAAGGGCTGATCTTAACTCTTGATTGAAGGGACTTCTGATTCATATTTACAAGAAGTGAGTAGTGAAAACTATTGCTAGGACTAGAGGGGCCTTGCCTGCAGCCAGGTGGATGAGGAGGATATCTGTGTGTATTGGGCTGTGTGGATCCAATGGTCTGGCTCATCAGATCCACAGCAGTAAAAGGCTCTAGTAGACACTGATGCACAATATACCATAATGCCACCAATTCCCATTTGTATTTCTGGAGTGACAGGGGGATCCCAACAACTGACTGTATTGGAGGTTGAAGTGATCCTGACTGGAAATGAGAGGCAAAAGCATTCCATTGTGACTGGCCCAGAGGCTCCACGCATCCTTGGCATAGACTGTCTTAGGAGAGGGTATGTCAAGGACCCTAAAGTACATCAGCAGGCTTTCAGTATAGCTGAAGATTGAAGAACAGGTGCCAATCACTACCACAATGATTCACCAGCAGCAGTATCACACCAACCAAGACTCCCTGACTCACATCCATAGGCTGATTAGTCAACTGCAGAGCAAAGGAGTGATCAGCACAACCCACTTTAACAGTTCCATATGGCCGATGTGAAATTCTAATGGATAGTGGAGGCTAACAGTAGATTATCTTGGCCTGAATGAAGTCACGCTGCCACCAAGTGCCGTCATACTGAGCGTGCTAGGACTTCAGTATGAACCAGAGGCAAAGGCAGCCAAGAAGTAGCCACAATTGATACTACTGAAGCATTTTTCTCAATCCCTTTGGCAGCAGACTGCAGGCTGTCATTTGCTTTTCTATTATCATCTTTATCTCAAATCATGAATTTTACTTTTTTTCACAATCCTCTCCCCCATCTCATGGAATGAGGGGAGTCAGTAAGCAGCTGTGTGGTGTTTAATTGCCTGACAGGGTAAACCACGACATATCCATTGCTCTTGAATGCATTAAAGATTATTAAATCATTATGACATATTATTTTAGTTATATACAAATCTCTTACTCCATCAGTGGAGCGGCACTGGTGATTGTAGAGCTTGGTCATGTTTATATTTGAAATATGACACTCTACACACTCTAACGAACCATACAGATATATGCAATATCCAGTATGAAACACTATTTAAAAAAAGCTCAGTCTTAAGTGTTAGTAAAGATGAAATTTATCTGCGCTATGTAGATGTCAGCTAGTTGTGTAGATTTACTTTAGGGTCAAGGAAGAGACAGTCATTTCTTGAAAACGATTCATCTGATTTATTAAGCTGACATTTTTTGTAGGATGAGACCAACTATGCACTAGAAGTGTTTGATTCTCTGCCTTGAATATAATTAGGACTTTAAATAACTTGCTAACCCTACACTGTCCACAACATGAACCCCTAAAGCACTTCCAATATCTGACAATAACTGTACCAGTTATGAACTTAAGTACAGAAGACCTATATTGCATGAGATACCAAAATTCAATAATCCACTGGGGGTTCTCTACTGAGCATCCAGAAGGACGGTACTGATGTACTTGCACTTCTGAGATATTTCTGGACTACAAATAAGTGTTTCTGTTAAATCCTGTACAACTGAAGTCAATGAAAATTTGATGACTAAATGCATTGAAAACACCACTTTCTCCTTCACTTGTTAAAGAAATCAGTGTGCCGTGAGTTTTGAATACACCTGTTTCTCTAGCATCCAATTTTCTCAGAAGTTGTCCTGAGAGGTAGGACTGGCAATTGAATGTAACCAACAACAGGATAATCATACTCCATTGATTAAGTCTTCAGTTGTGTACGCTATCTGATCTCTTGGGAACAAATGCTTATGTGAGTGCTTAGTATATCACAAGTATCATCCTTGTGGAGGAACTAGACTGAGCACTCAGGAGACAGATTACCTGAATGGCTTGGAACAGGACTTGAAAAAGAAAAAAAAACGTTGCAGAATTTCAAATCATTATATTTGAGGAAAATAACACCTGTCATTCTAATTATTAACACCTAATCATCCTAATTATTCTCTCTTTCTCAAAATAAAACAAATAATTGACATTTCAAATCAAATAAATCAAATCTATTGAAGCTTTATCTGGGGACACTGGGAACGCATGTATTCCTAATGTAAACATTTACAGCTGTTTGGGACCATTATATTACTTGGCTCTTTGGACAGCTTTTGGGTAGCTTATCACTTGCTATTCTAATTTATCATAATTTTACTTCAATTCTTGGATTTTCTGGCTAGATGCAAAGAGAAAAATAGTGGTTTTATTTTATTTGGAATTTTTGGATAGGAAAGTTGCCAAAAATCCTTTAATTTAGAGATCATCTCCTGACTATATCTTTTGTACAATTCTTGTAGCATTGCATTTGCTTGTGTAGAAATATCAGATCTTTACCCTAACCTAACCAACAAGTATTGAAAATAAGTAAACTGAAAGTAGACAGTTTGCTGCAATTCACAGAAATTACTATTGTTACACAGAACACAGCTTGAAATTCTCAGATCTATAATAGGGACTGAAGGAGAAATACCAAAGGAATCCTAGTATATAGTTGGAAATCCTACTGTTAGATTGAAATAAGTTTTAATCAATTTGCACACAGATTTATTTTGAAAGGAAAAAGTGTACTTAGAAAATGTTTGTATTACTTTCTTTTGATGACATGAATTAGACTTGGGTTGCAATTAGCAACCACTAAAATATACAGTAGGCTAAGTATGGAATTACAGACGTGATTGAAACTATCAGTGTCGGTGTGGCATTTTAAGCAGCATTTCCATAGTCACTCCATTTTGATATGCCTGTTCACTTTATCATCATACAGTATTATCTCCCATTTTCCTTCAAGTTGTGTACAACAATAACATGGGATCCTATGTTAACACTGCTCATATTACTCCCTACAGTGAGTCACCTTTGCAGTCTATGTTACATCTAAAATTCTTTACATTGTGGGATTAAATATTTGTGCACAAACAGCATATTTTCCCACAGTAATATGAAAAATAAATCTATATTTAAGCAGATGAACTATGAGTGAACAAGAAATTATTAAAAAAAAATCAAGTCCTTACATAATTCATTTAATGCTTGGAAATCATACTGATTATAAAGTATTGATGTGCAATTAATTACTTTAATAGCACTGAAGACATATTACTTGAATCACTTCTCTTGATGAAACTTTGTTTTGCAGCTCACTCCAACCTCTACAACACTCCTAGCTTGTTTCCTCTAGTCAAAATCCATTTGTTACATTTATCCAGTCCATGCTATCAAAGCCAGAATTTACTCACTTCTTCTCAGTGCAGAAGTCTCTGTAATGAAAGCAATTATTTTGAAAAGTATCTAAATTGTGTGTCCCTACTCTGCAAGTTTCTTTTCTCCAAAGAAATTGAAAATTAGTTTTACTAGTGACATAAAATTCAGCTAACATAGTAACTACTTGAGGGAAAGAGAAAAAAAAATTATCATTACCCTCAGAAGTAGAGGTTTCTCTGTCTAAAAGTTTAAGACAATCATACAACATTATAATTAGCATAGCTCTGCCACCAGCCAGGGTAAGCATGCAAATTCTTGTACATTGCACTCTAAATTTAGGACACAATACACTTCATTTCCCTTCAGGTAAAAAGCTCTTCAGAGTAATCTGTCCCGAAAACAATAATTCTTGATAATTCTTGTCTCTTAATGCCAAATTTTCAAAATAATTTGCCAACTAGATGTAGTCAAATGCGTAAAAAAGGCCAAATTTTGGAAACCATAGATACCCAAGAATATTTCTCCTCCTTACACGAAAATCTGTTCAGTGCTAAGCAGTTGTTTTGAAAGTCAAGAGAGACAGTGAGATGCTTTTATGAGTACTGAAGTCCTTTAAAATTCAAACCCTGAAAGTATCCAACACCTCCCTCGAGATCACAAATTTGCAAGCACATCGCTATTTCAAGTGACAGAAACTTTCAGGTTATTTCCCTAATTTCATAAATACATTAAATGAGAAAAAATGTCAGAGATATTGGAAGGAATTCCTTTCACTACGTGTTATTCAATTTCATCTTATTTCCTTGCTGTCATTTTCTCTGTAAAGAAAATACATTCAAGGGTCTTCTGAATTTCAGTTGAAATTTAGTAAATCCCTCTGGTCAAATATTGGGGGTTCCCCACCTTGGTAGTTAATAAAAAGTAGAAAAACCATTTTCAAATATGAAATGGGAACCAGGATGAAACAGGTAAGCCTTACTTCTATTAGGTTTTACATTTGGCAAGATGTCTTTAATCTGCTTGATCCTGCACTGAAGGAGACCTACAAGGATTCATGCTCACACCTACTCAGAGGCAAAAAGAAGAGTTCAAGGAATATCTTAAGCACATTTAATTTGTACTCAGCTTCAACCGCCAGCACATCCCTTAAGTAGAATAAAGATTTTGGAACAAAATCACAAGAAGAAGAATTATAGTAATTTGACAGAAGTACATAGGAACTGGAGTAATTTCTTCTAAAACTTTTGTTAGCACAGTTTACAAGCTGGAACAGCTCAGAAGTGAATGACTTTAGCTTATCCTTTGAACGGCATGAAACTGCTTGCAGCAAGGTTCAGCTACTAATTTGCTCATTAATTTGACATGAAGTTTGTCTCTGGGCTTGGGCTTCAAGGTTTCCACAGATAGATATAAGTGAACATACTTCCATTAACCTTGTGTGTTCTACATTGGAAAACGGCTTATGAAAAAATACGTGTGTTAGAATGAGACGTCTGCCTCAGTCCTTGTACAGCTGTACAACAGCCAGCGTTCTACTACATTAATTCACTACACCTCCAGTCTACCATAAGACTTCTGGTAACACTCTTGAATTATAGAGGGAATTAAAAGCTGCTTTACAGGCCGAACTGGGGCTTCATCTCAGAAAGAATAATTTTATGTATGAAGTAAAGCCAGTACCTACTCCATCCCCATCAGAGAGGTTGTCTGGATTACAGAATCACTCTACTAGGAAAAGTCTTTACCCAGCGTAACTTGAAATGAAACATTTAGTTTTGTTTTCATGGGAACCAGTTCTTTTTAAAATGGTTTAAGGACACATTTTGATGAAGCAGTCTTTCCAAAGCATAACATTTTGATGTTTCTAAGTTCTGAATCAAGGAAAAAAAAACCCAGCACATCTGACTTCTATTTATGCAAGTAATACTGCATTTTCTGCAAACAAACTATGAATGCTTCAGTCAAAAACAAGCCATGTCAGTGTCACCAATAAACTACTGGCATATAATTTTCTATGCATTGTGAAGTCTGGACAAGGTGCCTGTATAGTACTGAATGTGTTTTTTATGGACGTTTTTTCCCTTTATGGCAAAATTCTTCACAGGAATAAAACCACAGAATCTAAAGATGTATAACCAAGCTTTCTCAATTGTAATTAAAAAGTGAACAAAATGAGAAGACATCCTGACCACCAGTATGGCTTAAAAACACTCAAAATCAATTGTATAAGAATTGATCATTATCATAAATACCAGATCCACAGAATATGGGTAATGCTGTCATACTGATACAATTAGCTAAAATTATTGTTCAACTAGAGTTACTGTTTAATAAATATTATAAACATCTACCTATATATGCCACATGACACAGATATTTGTGAGTACAGTAGAAAGGGTGTTGAAAAGCCTACGCCACATTTAAACAATGTACTTACCTACAGGAGTCTCAGGCAAGCTCTAACTTGAGTGACTACTTACTATAAAGATGTAATAATCACAGATTAAAATTCTGTAATTTCTGGCTGAAATAAAATGAGACTAGTGCCATAGTTATGTTATTGGTCATGTTCCAGAGGACATCTGACGTTGTCATGTGCAGCTCAAACTAAGTATTAAGAAACCAAGGAAACCTATTACAGTCCAAGCTTTCAGAGAGGCTTCTAACATTTTCAATGTGAACAAACAATTCTACACACATTTTATGACCACTAACTCATATATACACAGATATTAGAGATTACATTGAAGAGAAACATACATAAATATGTCCCACAGAGGGGAGTTATATCAGATGCCCAAACAAATATGTATGGTATACACAGACACATTAGGAAGGGCCTTAACAACACATTCAGCAGAGAATTGTGCTTCATTTGCTAAGATCTAGGAATTTTTTTTTTTTATTATTCTGTAGCAGCTGTTCTTCGTCATTAAATATTTCGTATATTTGCAGCTACATAGGATATCACACAGTATCTATCAGTATTAATTATCTTACTGTCATGCAGTTTAAGATTACAGTGTCTATACTGGAAAAGACAGGGTGGGTTACAGAATGGAGTTATAACAGTAGACAGCAAGGCTCAAAACTCACAGGCAATAATCATACGTTAATATTACACAATTCTATGATCAAATTTAAAGAGAGAAAAGCCATTGTGGTAACATGAAATTTGGTAGGACAATTCAGGATTGACCAGATTTTACATGATCATGTATTCACCTCTTTTTTGGTTTTTTTTGAGCCGTGCAAGTTGAAGGGTCATGAACACACAGGGTATCAAAACAGACAGGTTAGACTCAGTGGCAACATGAAACATTTGGGGTCAAGTGAATAAAAGACAGAATCACATACCCATTTTTCCACATCAACTAGCTGTAGAAAGAAAAAGCAAGAAATCAGTAAATCTCTTTCCTTAAATACAGCATATCAAAATCTATTTTGAAGCTAACATTTCATAATTTTGGAAATGTATCTTGTATGAAAGAAAATGTATGAGTGGAAGCTATTCTTCTGGCATCTTCTCTTTAAAATGCCAATACCTCACTTTGTCTTTATTTTGTGGAAAGCACTTCAAATTCTAGAAGTCCAAAATGTCCATCTGAATATCAGATAATAGGCAGCAAAGGAAAACTGATGCTGAATTAATTCCACACTGTATTCAGTACCAACCAGTCAAAAATGCAGAACACACTATCCCACAAATTGTATCTCCATTTCCTTGAGTAAAGCTCTGCCATTAGTAAACATCATTCATTCGAAAAGGTTTCATTGCTGCTATTCAAGGTTTGACATTTTAATGAATGCCGTAAGTATAAAAGTTAAAATTAGGGGTACCTATCAAACTCTAACCCTACAACCTGCAGCACAGGAGAATATCTTGCATCAGAACAGAGAACAGCACACCAAAATGTCATTCATTTCTTCGGTGGGGAAACTGAGAATGACTCCAAAACTTCAAGGTTTTATATTAACAAAACTGTTTCAGGATTCATTAAGGAAACAGATTTTAAATTACTCTCTCTAAAAAGTCTTTGGACTATCTTACAGTCTTAGAAAGGATTGAGAATATCTACTAAAACACATTTCAGCTACTAGAACAGTTAGTATGGCACTATCTACTGAAAATTTAGTTGCCACCAGGAGCAGTATATCTGAAGCAGATTTGTCTCTGGACTTGGCACAGAAAATGCTGACGAATATCATGCCTTCAGTGGTTTTACTATAGGTACATATCTTTTGTTAGCAGATGCTACATAAAAGTTTAACAATTTAAGATAGCTTAGTGCAAAGTATGAGTAATTTTCAAAAACCAGTAATATTTGGATGCCACCTTGCTTGTGAAATTACTGTATTAAGAGGAAATGTATTTAGTTCTCATTTGTTCAAATAGTTCTATTTAAAGTAAATTTTCTCCCTTGTTAATATACATTTCAATTAAAAAGCAGCTTTATATTTTCATCCAGTCCTGCTAAAACACAAAATTCTGATTTGCTTCTATTTATTTTTTTAGTAACCTTTACTGTGACTTTTGTTATCAACCACAGCTATAGAAATCCCTCCTAAAAACACCTAAGTGTTTTAAAACAGATGCAATGTAAGAGAAGATTTGATAAGATGTTAATCAGTTATAAAAGTAAGCAATTATTTAAAACTGCAACTGATTTAAAAAATGCAACTGTACTGCCTTTAAAAAAAAAAGGAGTAAGGAATAGCCAAGTTAGATTTATGTACAAGAATCTCATTTATTACCTTCCCTTTGATACATCTTTTGCTTTGTTAAAATTGTATATGCTCAGAAAACAGCACTGCAAGCAATTTGCCTGTGTGACGATAACTAGAAAGAGGTGAATTGATTTATGCTTTGTTGCCTTGCTTCGAGAAGGAATTGCTGTCTCAGAATGTAAGTGAACAGGGCAGCCACTCAAAGCTCAACATACATAATCAGTTTTACAATTAATTGCCTTATAATTGCTGAACTGTCCGTTTATTTTAATGAGCACCAGTTAGCTTCAAGAGTCAAGTGCAATATTTGCCAACTATTTATAAACTGTACACACTAATTCTGCATTGCTGTATGCTTAAATAGAATTATCAACAGGCTTTGGCATATACCAAAGGCATCTTTATTCAGTAGTCTCTCAGGACAACCACTGAAGCCATGGTGCATGTACAACAATACAATTTGACACCTACATGATAGTCATACCAGAAAGGCTACGAATTCATCCAAAGAGATCTGATTCTGAAAGTGTGGTACATTGCACGGTACAATAAAATCTTTCATTTGTAACTACAGCCATATTCTACACGTCTTCTGCTGTGAACTTCTTCAGAGACTTCCCAGATCCACTGTGTTCCCATCTCATCTGTGGGAGAGTTCTTTGAGTGACTCAAGTCACAAGAAGACACTTCTTTCTTACAGACCACTTTGTCCCAAGTTCTAAAACTTGTCTATGCAACACATGGAAATAAAATTTTGTTTGCTTTTACCTTATGGAACCTATTCTGAAAGACTTGTAACCTAGATATTTAGTATCCCATTTGCGGGCAAAAAAGGCATAAGCATGATATAATTATATATTTACTCATCAGGAAATTCCCAGTAATGCAGATTAGGTAAAGCTAAAAGTAAGTAAGTTTACTCATATCCAAGAGTAATTGTCCTAATGTAGACAAAATAAATGTAAAGCTCACATAAACAGAAATGAAAGGAAACAATGGATACCTCAGTCTAGTGCGTGTATCTAGGATTTAAACTATGATTCAGAAAACAAGCAAGCAGATGCTTCACAGCATATCGAAATACAGATTCTTTTTCACACTGAGACCTCCATCTTTTGTCTGCCTTCAAGACTAGAAGCCACAGGAATCCCTTTTTCCATGGATTTCCCAGTATGCATCAAAATTCAGGAAACACTAAGATTCAAAGTTCCTATTGCTATATATGCATTGTTCATTAATCCAGGGGGAGAAGGGGAAAAAAAACCAAAAAACCTAACAAAACAAACAAAATATCCACACAGACACAAGAAACTGAACAAACAAACAAACAGAAAAAAAAACAGAAATGAGCAAACAAATTCTAATATTCTCTTCTACCAGACCACATATTACCTCCCTTTTTTGCAATGCTTAATGCTCCTTGGACTTGGAATTACCCGTTCTTACCATAAATTACTCAACTTGGGTTTTGCTGAGTTGTTGACCTGTTAGGAGGTATAGATCTTCCAACTGGTCTAGGAAGGTTTAAAGTTCAGGAAGGGTTGGGGGGATGGCAGGCAGTGATTCCCTCGCACTGTGGCATCTCACACAGTAAACTGCTTCATTTCAATCATACATTATGTCAAACACAGTCCAAAAGAAGAGTACAATCATTTATTTTATAAAGCACAGTAAATTTTGCCTTGTCACAAAAAAAAATTCCAAATCCCTGGAATTCAATAACTATTCTTCATCTCACTCATTTTCTCTACTGATCATTAAGTCACATTGTTTGGAAAAATAAAATGCTTAGGTATGCATATACTGATTTTTTGTCATTTTCTTTATCCAAAGACTATCTGGATTTACAACATTTCCTCCAGGAGAGGATGCAGGATCCATATTAAAACACATACCTCAAAGGCAGTCTACTGCTTAGAAACAGTTTTTCCTCATGTACATGGGAACTCAAAGACTTTCTCAGAAAAAAAAATTTAAAGAACATGACCCTGTCTAACACTGGATATCAAAATTTAGTGGGTACATTGCCATAGGACAGTTCTGAATATATCAAGTTATTATCTTGATGTGAGAACATCAGAGTTAGCAAAAGGGTGAAGGATATAATGTCTCCAGAATTTATTTAGTGGCTGTGGACTACTTATACTACGATAATCATTTCACAGAAAACTACTAACTTGAACTGAAAAGGATTATTTCACTGCCTACTGCTAGCAAGTAGCCATCAACATAACTAAGTTAATGAGTAAAAATATGACACTTGAAACTAGAGAGTAGTTCAGAGCTTTACGGATAATAAAACAGTATGGCATCTGGAAGTCTAAAAATTACAAGTAGTGCTATAGGAAAAAACCAAGGATTCCAAGTCATATTCTAAGAAACAAGATCAAAGACAGCCTTTAGAATTACAAAATAATTTCATTTCTTGAACTAGAAGAGAGCACTATACTACAGAGTCTTAATACTTAGAATTTCATATAGCTCTAGTAAGAAGTCTCAATGAAGAACATATGGCCACGACTTCATAATTTACTGCTATGCTAATCCAAAAACTTCAGAGTGATCCACACTTGCTGACTTCTCTTCAGAGGCACATCAGAGCTCCCATCTTTTCAGTCAAGCTTTCATTTTAAATGCATTTCATCCAAACTGGAAAGCTGTTTTTTCATCATGTTTTTTCTGAGCACTGCAGATATCCAGCACTACACCAACCAGACATAAAAGCCAGTTAAAAGAGCAGGAATGTCACTCTGTTATCCCTATTTTCTCTTGCCACAAGGAGTCACAAACTAAATCAAGAGAAATAAAGAGGGATCTCTTCAGCATTATGAGGAATCATTCACAAACTCACCTTTTTAAATCTTGAGATAAAGGACACTCACAGAACATATGCTGAATATCCACTAATACAGCAACATTAATTACCAGGGCACAAAGCTGCAAAGTAAGATACTTTAAGCTATGAAAACAACCTCCCATTTCTAATTCTGGCCTCTTTTCTTTCATCTGCTAGAGCAGCATACAAAAACACTAAGGAATCGTTTAGGAGAATCTTAGCTGACTATGGCTAATCACATTCTCTACAAATATTTATGAAAACTGCCATGATATTTATAATATACTGTCACAATCCACAGATGGGATTGTGAGCTGAAATCTCAATGAAGAAATGTATGACATCCGCTAGTAGATGTTTTATCTTCCCTTGAGCTTATCTTCATTTTTCTAAACTGAAGAAACTCTTATTAGAAAAATTGGTGGGGTTTTTTTCCATTTCTCATTTGTGGCTGAGAACATATAGCAAAACCTTTGTCTAAAACTTTAATAGAAATAAGCAAGGTGAGACCAACTAGAATTGAACTAGATTGATTCCAAATTGAATTTTGGAATGTATTTTTTACTTCTGTTACAACACTTGATTAGCTTCATAGACACCTTGATTTCCCGAATTTAATAATCAACAAGTTAATTGAAGATATGTCTTCTCTTCCAGCCCAGGGTTGTCTTCCAGTGCAGACTTTTGTCTTCAAGATGCTTCAAGAGTTCTGCTTTCACATCTATTTGGTTTAACTCCTTCTCTGCATGCAACTTAGATCAGATAATGGTACTGAGTAGAAATAAAGTAATTTCTCTCCCCTCAAAGTCAGATTTTACTGACCATCACCCTAGAAAGAAAACTTTGAGCACATTAGTGCTCCAAGGGTCATGGTAAGACTGGAAAAAGGCTTGCTGCTATCTACCTCCAGAATAGGAAACTTGTCTGGGATAATAAAAATGTTTACTTTTATGCCACACATCCTCATACATCATTATTCCAAACATGGCACACACAAAAGAAGAGCCTATGTGCCAGGCTAGAAGTATTTGCTTGTCATGATTCTGTGATTTGAAATAGATAATGATTTTATTCCTGTCCTTGCTTGTCCCTGAGGATAAGCAGAATGCAAAAATACTGTGCCTGCCATTCTTGATCTTTTCCAGTACTTGCATTTGATCAAAGTGCAGTTGATCAAAGCCAAGTCTTGTTCTTTTTGTGCCTTATTTGAAATGGCCTGCCAACAATCATTTCTGATGCTAAATAAGGTGCACTGAGGAGAAAATGACACTACCTTTTTCTCTGCAAAAGTTGCACACTTTTTTTCCCCACTGTTTTGTTTCCTACTCTCCTGTTTGCAGTATGGCATCTCTCCCACAGCTGTGAGCAGCCAGTATTTTAAGTAGAATAAGCCTCTAAACTACCTCATCTTTTCATAATGGTAGCAAATATGTCCACCTACATGATACAAAAGCCCACACTGCATTAAATGCGAGTTCCATTTCCTCTCCTTTCTCTCTGTCACTTTCTGTCTTTGCAGTAAGAAGCATTTAGGTTATGTAAACTCAAAATTTGGAAGGGCAGACCTTGCAGAAAGTACAAGCTGACATCGTTGGACATAGCAAGTCTGTCCCTCTTTATGACACACCACTATCTGATAAAGACTTATCCAAATAAATTCTTAAGAAAATTACTATATTTTGTTATTTCAGTGAGTTATGCCTGGTACCTGTAGACAATCCTTAGATTAATGAAAAAGCCCAAAGTATTTGGGAATAAATAAGAATAATAAATAAGAATAATAAAAATAAGAAGCTATAACTTGGGCTTTGTGCTCAAAAGTTTGATTAAGAAAACTTTCTAGTCAGTGCTAGGAAACTAAAAGAGCTCTGGTTTGTCATATCAAGAAATCTCTGGTTCGTTTCTGACTCTTCCTTCCTACATGTGGGGGTTCCACTAGCAAACCTGAAAACATTTTCAGTCTGTCATAATCACAGCTGCTGTTAGCTTTCAAATAGGTTATTAACTAGGCTGCTGTAGTGTGAATCAGAGAGCTTAAATTGTCAAGAGTGCTTTTAACTGCCAATCTTCATACTTTTTTTAAGGAAGTACCTCAATAACTTGGCTTATTCATTAACATACAGAACACTTATTAAAAGAAATGGGAGGTGTTACCTTTTCCCACTGGCACGAGGGATGAAATTACTTTCTCCCTCCTCCCATGCTGAGAAAATGACAAAGCTGCCAGCTCTCCATGTTATCTTGCTGCTTACTAATACAAAGTAATTAATGAATTCAAGAGTTCCACAGTTGGAGACAGGTGATTTGAATATTCAAAAATCCACCAGCTACAGTTGCATTCCTATCCCAAAATGGCTGCATTCTGTCTCAGCAGTGCAGGAAAGCTTTTTCGTTCTGTGAGGAAACACACATTTTCCCTATTCCTTAAACATAGAAGGATAATTACACACACAAGACGCTTGCATGTGATGATTCCTTCACACAGCCCTTCAGATCAGAGGATAAGGGCTGCACTTTGATCCCCTCAGCAAAGACTATCCATACATGAAATTAGACAGCAGTTTGGTGGTCAGTGGCACAGAAAACAGATTTTAATAAAACAAGGCACCAGAAGGAGTGATTAATCAGCCATGACTGGATGATTAGATGGGAGTTAATAAGCTCATGATGCAATTTAGCTAGAATGCTGCCCAACTGATGGGTATCTGCAGCCAGCATTTTCCTGAAAAATGAAGTTGTCAAATATTGGAGTAGAGGTTGTGAAATTAAATTTTTCATCTTATAGAAACAGTTCAGTTTTGAATTCACATCCTACCAAATGTTTTAGTTCTCTTAATAAGGTCTGACATAGATTTATGAGTCTGAAAAACTCCTAGCCTTAATTACAATGCTTTACCACAATATTACTGAGACTTTTCAAAAAAAGATATTTGTTTCATGGCTATTTTCTCATCTTGTCCATGAATTATTTCTGTCTCTATTTCAGTGCTTCTTTAATGTAAT